>CM066295.1:0-540974 GCA_033816765.1 Nothopassalora personata
GCTCGCGAATGGTTCGGGCGGCCAGGGTGCCTCATCTTCATAGTTGCTGTGTGGCGTTGCGTGAGAACGTTATAGATACGGGTAGCAAAGCACAAAGCAATTGAACTCAGCGTCGTCGCCCTCGACCGTGTGAACAACATCGAAACCTGTCCGTCACGGAAAGACTAATGGTCCGATCCTTCAACCGGGGTAGCAGTGACCTCATCTCATCGAGCTCCACCACAGCTTTACATTCTTATAGGCAAGTCACCTCGTACTCAACCTCTCCCTCATACCACCCCAATATCTCCACCACACCCACCATCAACCTGTCTTCCACCACTCATCCCCGCATAACCCAACTCTCCCTCCACCTCACACCCGTAACAACAACCATGACCACCAAAGCCATCGCCATAGTCGCGGGCGTCGGTCCTGGAACCGGCGCAGCAGTAGCCCGGCGCTTCTCCAAATCCTACCCAGTCGTGCTTCTTGCCCGCTCCGCCGAGAACTACGAATCTCTCGCGCAAGAGATCAACAGCAATGGCGGAAAAGCCATCGGAATCAGCACCGACGTCTCCTCCGAGGAGTCCGTAAAGAACGCCTTCTCCAAAATAAGACAAGAATACGGCGATGCCCCAGCAGCGGCAGCAATCTTCAATGCCTCTGGCAACTTCGTCCGGAAAGGGATCCTGGAACAGAGTGTGGAAGAATTCCAACAGGGTCATGAAGTCTCCGTAAAAGGCGCATTTATCTTCTCGCAGAATGCACTGCCATTACTGTTGAAGCATGCAGAGGACAAGGGGGCGCAGTACCCACCAACCCTCATCTTCACCGGCGCCACCGCGTCCGTCAAAGCCAACGCTCTGATGAGCTCGTTCGCATCCTCTAAATTCGCTTTACGAGCCCTCTCCACCTCCATCGCGAAAGAGTTTGCTTCCAAGGGCGTCCACGTCGCACATGCGGTGATTGATGGAATTATTGACATTCCACGTACGAAGGAGTGGTTGAAGGACTCGCCACCGGAGGCGAAGATTGGGGCGGACGATATTGCGGAGAGTTATTGGAATTTGCATACGCAGAGTCGACGGTGTTTTACGAATGAGATTGACATTAGGCCTATGTTGGAGAAGTGGTAGATGGGAGATTGAGATGGATGCTGGAAATTGGAAGGAATGCATTTCGTCAGAGCTTTGGCAGTGGGAGTATCTTTAGCATATTCCATCCAGAACAGACAGTACCTTATCCAAAATCCTCTCAATACAAGAAAGTTGGAATGTCATCGATCTTGCTCCTTTGCTTCTCTTCTGCTTGTTGCTTTGCTCGCGCCGCTCTGCGTTGAGCCATGGATTTGGACGCCAAAGCTTGTCGGACAGGCGACGGACATGGCTCCCGCTTGATCTGTCTGCCTTGAGTCTGGCTAGCTAGCTCCTCTTTCGTGCGGACTTGTGACTTTAGCTCTTGCTTGATCTGCTTCTCCGGCGAGATGCCATCTTCTTTGGCTTTCTTTTCCGCTTCTCGTCGTTTTGCAAGGATGGCGGCTGTCCTTGACATCTTGATGGGTTTCGGCTGGGGTTCTGTATCGTTCTCGTTGTGAGAGGCAATCGAAAGTGGACACGGCTCGCGCACCGCTGGGGGCTTGTCATCGTTGCGGTGTGTAAGCTTCGGGATCGCGATCTTGTTCTCGGCCTCTGACTCCTCTTCGGCTCACGCTCGGCCTGCACTGAGTTGGTGAACTGCTTGAAGACGCCGGACTTCTTGACGGGCTCAGGTGTTGTTCGCTCCTCGATGGCCTTGCCACGGTGTTTCGTAGATGCGCTCGCAGTCGGCCTTGTCTTGGGCGCCAAGACATCGAGATCGTCCTCGTCCTCATCTTCCGTCTCGACGTCTGCCTCAATTGCAGAGATGTCCGCCCTCCTGTAAACCCTCTCCGCCCCTACCACATCCCTCGTCCTCCCGCCCGCAATTCTCGGCGTTCTCTGACTGTTACTCGCAAACCCCCTCAAGCTCTTCCTCGGCGTGCTCTGACTGGCTGTCATCAACCCAGCAAGCTGCGGATCCGCCATGTACTCTTCCTCCTCGTCATCACTATCATCCGCAGCAACAGCCTTCCTCTTCTTCGCCCTCTCCTCCGCCTCCATCCTCAACCTCAGCGCCCTACTCCCCGCATTCCCATCAGTGCCATGCCCAATCAACTTCAAAGTATCTGTACCACGAGCTTTCGCACGACGCCTAGTTCGCTCGTATTCGTCTTGGTGCAACGGCAAAGAGAAGAGTCGAGCGGTGGTTGTGAACTCGTCCTCGACCATCATGTACCTGTCGTCCATGGTGAAGCCCTCGCGCATGTACTCGACCGTGGGAGCGACTTTCACCGACGTGGGAGGAGAGCTGGACGGTTCGCGATGGGTATCACGCGTCCTGGATCTGCGCTGCGGACTGCTGCTGCCTATCGGTTCGAGATCCGAATTGACCAGATCGCCTGGGGAGGAGGAGCGCTTGCGTTCTGACTGTGCTTTGCGTGGTGCGGCTTTTTTTGCTGAAGGCTCCGTAAGCCATGGAAGTGTTCGTGGCATCTTTGCGGTGGTGGAACAAGTGCTGTCAGCCGGCGCAAGTAATGTCTTTGACGCGTTTCGGTCGCGTCGCTTTGATGGTGTTGGAGCTGACGAACTGCATAGCGAGAGCGAGGAGTATTCGTTATGACTGAGGCAGTGATTCTTTAGACAATGATTGAGCAAAGACGTGAATGGAATGAGGGCGACCAGCTCGAAGAGCAAGCGAATCCAAAGGCAATTCTCCGGCAATGCTCCGCAGACGGTGGCCTAGGCTTACAAAACCGGCAATTACGCTTATTCGAAATCCTCACTCGCTGCACTCGCTCTTCCTCAACAATAATATTAATAATAGCAATACTACTGCGACTCGCTATTGTCGCCTACAATCGTAGCGAGTTGCGGCGGTGGCCTATTCCTCCTACTACGTAGGTAAGTTAGGCTCCTTAATAATAGTAGATAGTAAGTATTAAGGAGCTTACCTTACTTACTATTGTTATATTATAGCGGCGGGTATATTAACTTCTACTGCTATTACTATTTCTTTAACTCTATACTTATCAATATATATAAATCTAACTATAGACGACTTACTTAGCGATATTAGCCTTAGAATAACAATAATAATAGCGATAGCGATAGCAATAGCGATAGTACACCTAATCCGCGCTTACCCTTATAAACGCGGTTATTACTATAGCTTACGATAGCGTAAGTACGATTCCGACTCGTTAGGCGTACGTAGGTAGACTAATAAACCTATAGTATGTACCGACGCCCTCGTACCGCCGGTACTAACGATTTCTACTACGTAAGCGAGTCGATATAGGCATAATAGCTAGGAGACTCGTAGAAGATAGATAAGGGTAGTATAAAGGTTACGAAGAATAATTTACGTAAGTTTAACTAGGCTAGCCGTATTATAGAGACTAAAGAGGGTATATGTCTTATAGTAGACTTGCTATACTATATATACTAACTTATATTAATAGGTAAGCCGGCTTAGACGGACTACGATACGTATAAGAGAGCTAGTATATACTATATAGTCTTTACTACTAATGCTAATAAGACTTACGCGTATTATAAGCGTAACGTTACGCGAAGGCTCGCTATAACTCTCGTAAATTAGTTAAGGAGCCTAGCGAGTCTAGTAAGTCTAGTAATAGTTTATTTAAGGCTTTCGAGGGTGTTTTAACTACTTCTAGCGAGGCTAGCGAGGCTAGTAAGATTAGTAAGGCTAGCGAGTCTAGTACTCGCCCTACTAATAATATATCGACTTACTTAGTCGCGGCGGAGGATTGTATTTAGTAATTAGAGGGTACTATTAGCTGCTTAATTAAATTTATTAGCCGTCTACTAGGTAGCGAGTTAGTCGCTATATTTTACACTTAATAATATAATATTAAGTAGTCTACCTCCTATCTATATACTACGAGTCTATACTTCCCTCTACTTTTTCGGTCTTAGCTACCTCGTAGATAGCTTAATAATAAGCCTATTTCTCGGTGCCTTTATACGCTAGTTAACGTTAGGTAGACTCTAAAGTAATAGCTATAAGTCTAGCTACGAGTCTAGCTATATAATTATCGAAGCACTAGTTACTACTATAGACTCGCTTAAGGTACTAGTTACTACTAACTCGCTTAAGGTACTAGTTACTACTATAGTCTCGCTTAAGGACTCCTTCTTAATCTCTCTAATTTAACTCGTAGCTAGACTCGTACGCTCTTCCTTTACCTTCTTAACTAATACTTTACTAGCTATCGTACTTACTAGCTTATTATCTAAATGTTACGGATCGATATAGCGAAGACTCCCGTCTAACTAATCGATGCCTTATAGCTTATAGAGACGGCATAAGCTAATAAAACGTAGCGCGACGCTATAATAGCGCGACGACTATCGAGCCTACGATATATCGAGCTAGCGCAATATAGCGCGCCTACTAAGAGCTTCGAGCTAGAAGCATTCTCCTATGTATTTAGGAACGTCGAGATGCCCTTATAGCTTCGAGGCGTTTAACTTACTATTTAATATTACTATTTAGAATATACTATAACATAACCTCTACCTTACTGCTACTTAGTCTCTACGAGATAAGATAGCTACTACTTTATTACTCTCCCTTAACTTCCTATCGGCCCGAGAATAAACCCGATTAAGCTTATCTTCTTAACTTATAATATTATTAGGTTATACTAAACCTAATAGCTTTAAACGCCCTCTATAATAGGAGACCAATAGAGTAAACGGGGAACACCCGCCCCTAGTAAAGTAAGTAGAGCCCGACGACCTTAGACCGCGAACGATACTATTAATGCCTTAGCTACTTATATAGGTAACAATACCCTTAAGGTTAGTAAGCCGGAATACTACTATAGCGACCGAGATAAGTTCGACACTTAGGTTTCTTAGATAGATATTGTTAGGAACCGCTGTACGTTATCCTAACCGGGCTTGGATCTTTATAGAGATGTCTTAAACTCGTTAAGAAGGTAGTAGTCCTAAACAGTATATAGTGTATACTTAAAATAAGTTGAGCACGAGGCTCCTATCTACTTATAAAAGAGCATTGTCTATATAGTACTATGTCTTAGCGTAACTAATTAGACTAAGTAAGCTAATTAGTCCTACTCTCCGTGCTCTGCCTAGCTCTCGTCGAGTAGCGAGGGAGCGCTCTTGTCCTAGTAGTTCCTTTAATCTCTTCGGTTAACGAGTGGCTATAGATGTCTCCACGAATTAAACCGTAATACTATCCCCCTTCTAGCCTAGCTTCGTCCCGAAGCTTATAGGGTCCGGCATTTTCTTCGTTATTTCTATCGCGTAACGATGGCCTTCCTTTTATCCATCTCTCCTAGTCCTTTATAAGCTAAATCAACTCTCCGCCGTAAACGTCTCGTTAAAGATATCGAAGAAAACGGTTACGAGATGGCTCCTTATTCTTACTGTCGTTCCTTAAAGCCTCTAGCTAATGGTAGTCGTCCCGCCTATATTGTAGGTCCGAGGTCTTCGAAGTGCTCCGAGTGTGTTAGGCACAATCGTAAATCCTACGACGTCTCTATAGCCTTCTCTTAATGGGAAAAACTCCGTTCCGTTCGTAAATAGCTCCGCCGCGACCTAGAGTCTCTAGAGGAGGAGGAAATTAAGCTTCTTCGGCGCCTTACTAAAAAGCGCATAAAGAAGGTTCGCGTACGGAAATAGCTGCGTCTCGCTAAGCGTCGTACCGATAATGCGACCGGGAAGGCCCTCGACGAACTCGAGCTAGACGACCCCCCTATCGATCTTCCTTTCTCTATCCCCTCTAGCGTGGAGGTTCCCGAACTTCCTTTCCCTTTTTATAGTATCCTAGAGATGCCCCTTTAGGACTAGAGCGTCCTATCGGATGTGCCACTAGATAACCCCCTAGGTTCTCTTCTTCCTCCCGCCCTAGCGTCTTAATCCTCGTAAGTCGCGTTATCTAGTAGTTACGCCCTAGTGTCGCTGTGTTCACTTCTATGTCTTAGGTCATTAAATTAAGAGGCCGCTGTTTAATGCCTTGTCGTTAGGCTTGTTTCTACTAGGCAGATTTCGAGAAGAAGTTCTCGCATTCCTAGTATGCCGTTATTGCCCGATTATGCGATACCCTAAATAAATCCAGCCCTTAAGGCTAATAAAAACTTTCCTCTACTGTCTCTAAACAAATGAGATATTGCTTTATAAATACTTGTGAACAAATGAAGGTCTTGCTATGTACAAATGAAAGTGTAGTTAGTCTCTAGAAGCCTCCCTTAGAGAATGTAGTTTAGTAACTTTAGCTTTATAAGCTAATCTATAAGCTACTGTGCAGTAGGAATATACTTAACTACAATTAAGCCTTCTTTATAAACATGTCTACAAAAGTGGTTCCTTAGTCTAACATGCTTAGTTCTTCTATAGTTAATGTAATCTCTAACTAGCTTAATAGTAGACTAGTTGTCTATAAAGATCTTAAAGGCTTAAGCTTTGTAGTTAGTTATTTTCTAGGTTTTATAGAGTAGATTTCTTAACTACATTACTTCCCTACAGCATTTAGTCAAGGCCATATACTCTACTTTAGTACTTAATAGCACTATCTCCTTCTATAGGTTAGATTTCTAGATAACAGGACATCTAGCTATTTTGACTAGGAGTCCTAAGGTGGATCTACCTATTGGATGTCACCGTACCGGCGCCCATCATTCGCTTGGACCCGCGCGCACGTGCGTGGATCCCGCGCGCGCCGCTGACTAAGCCGGCCCGAGGGCTTGGCGCGTGTATATCTACCTCGCGCCCTCCGCGCCTCTCTTAGATAGACCGTCTATTCGACTTGTACCTTATCCGACCACGTGCTTGCACCTGCTTGTGACATTGGATCTCTAGAGAAATTAGAGTCTATGTAGATCTCTAGCTTTAGGGATTGTATTTTCTAAAGATTAGGCACTTATTAATTGTTCTAGCAATGTATCTCTAAACATGCTTTACTGCAGCAATATGTTCTACTAAAGGATTAGCTAAGAATTTGGCTAAGTGGTTTATTACATAGGAGATATCTAGCCTAGTCTAGTTAGCCAGGTACTAGAGTTCCCTAATTAATGTGTTAAATAGATTATAATCCTATATGTTGCATTGCTCTTTATGAGTTTTATACAGGCGGTTAAGGGGATACTTAACACTTTTAGCTAAGTCTAGGCTATGTTTCTAAAGTTTCTCTAAAGCATAGTGCTTTTAGGAGACATAGACATCTCCATTCTTTTTACTCTTTAGTTGTATGTCTAGGAAAAGGTTAGTGTTAACAGTTTTAATAGAGTACTTCTTCTTTAGTCTAGCAGTGAACTTGTTAATCTTCTAATTACTGTCGCTAAAGATCTAAAAGTTATCTACATACAGGAGAACTAAAAAATTCTCCCCCTAAAAAAGACATACATTAGAATTAAGTCTCTTTAGGCCTAATTCTTCTAGAGCTTCCTTAGCGTCATAGTACTAGAGGTTTGCAGCTTGTTTCAATCCATATAGTCCCTTCTTAATTTCTAGGACTTTATTAAATAGATCTTTCTTAATAAGTTCTACCCCTTCTAGTAGTTTAATGTATAAAGGTCTATTAATGTTAGGGTTTATAAATGCTATTTTAACATTAATCTGTCTCCTCTTCTAGCCTAGAACTATATATAGGGCTAGGAGAATCCTACTTGTTAGTAGCCTTAGGGTTAGAGCAAAGGTTTTAACATAGTCTGTCCCTTGCTTTTAAGTAAACCCCTTTACTACCCATCTAGCTCTACGCTTCTTAATGGACCTATTAGGAAGATACTTATAGTGTAGGACCCATTTTCCTATAAGCAGTTTCCTACCCTTAGGGACTTTCTATAATAGGATCTATGCAACATATTCTATGTCTTCTAAGGAGTTGAATTCCTTTCTAATTGCCCTAATGTATTCAGCTCTATTAGGTCTGTTTAATGCTTCAGTTAGGGTGGTAGGATCTGTAAGCTTCTCCTTCTTTACATTATCTATAGCTATTACAGCGAATACTTTCTTAAGTTTACTATAATCATAATGGGATCTATTCTATCTTAAACTTCTCCTAGTTAGCTTAGGATAGACCTTGGCTTGTTTAGTCTTTATAGGCTTATAAGTCCCATCTCTCTTCCTCTTACTAATGTGTAGGGTAGGGTAGAATAGTGTCATAGCCTAATTAGGGTCTTCTTACATAGCTAGGGCTATGTCTTCTTAGTGTGGCTCTTTAGACTATAAAGTCTAAGGCTTATGCTCTATAGGGGATTGTTTCTAGAGCTAGGTGTGCTCTATAGGAGATTGTTCCTAGAGCTAGGTGTGCTCTATAGGAGACTGTTCCTAGAGCTAGGTAGATATGTCTCTAAATCGTAGACGTAAATCTTCTATCCTATACTCCCCCTAAGACTAATCTTAGTTAGGGGAGTCTTGTTACGAAGCCCTTTATGTTTTAGGTTAGTTACTATGCTGCTGTAGCTCCCCCTCTAGCTGCACAGCTCCCCTTAAAGGTTTATAGGGTTAGTAACTCGCTTCTAGCTCGTGTAGCCCTTTATGAGGCATATAAATACCTTTATAGTAAGGGTCCTTAGGGTTATTATAGGGATGTCTAAGGAAGGTGATCTCGTTATCTAGGACAGCATGCTTATTACTAGCAGTAAGCTAGGAGCTCTTAACAGTCTACCCTATCTACTCCCCCTAAGCAACCTACTTACCTACAGGGATTTAGTATTGCGAGTTCTATAAGAAATCTTTATTAAAAGTTATATAGGGGGAATAGGTTATCTTATAGACCTATTTTCCCTTCTCCTACTATAGCTTCCACAGTAGGTAGTTAGTTAATAAACTACCCTAGAATCCTATATACTACTATATGTCCGCCCTTATAGAGAACTTTTTAGACTTAGTGTAATTGTCGTTATGTTTATATACTTTACATCCAAACCTCCTTACATTCCTTAAGTCTATCTCTTTAACATTAATGCCTAGGTCGTTCTTAAAGTTAATCTATAGTACATTTTTTGTTATTAAGTTAAAGAGGCGGTTCGTAATATAGTATGCGAAATCCATAGCCTGGGGCTAGAGGTTCTATAGTAAGCTAGAGTCTATAAGTATAGCTCTAGCCTTGTTAATAATAACTTTATTCGAAGGTTTAGCAATTCTATTCTACTTAGGTGTATATAGTGATGCAAAATCCCATCTAATCCCTTTATGTTAGGCATGTGTTCTAAGTTTAATGTTGTTGAATTCCCTACTACTATCTAAGAACCAGATCTTAGGTTTCTTCTTATAGTGGTTCCATATTATAGTAAGCCAAGTCTTAATTGCTATTAAAGCATCACTTTTCTTTAGAAGTAGTAAGCACTATCTCATCCTAGTTTTAGTACACGTAAGTATAAGGCAATATGCGTAACTATTATAAGAGAGTAGAGTGATTAGACTAACTAGGTTAGTATGGATTTTATCTAATGCCTCTAGTGCAGGTCTCCTAGGGATTCTTAAAATAACTCTTTATAACCTTATAAGCTTACAAGTCTTACAATGCCCTAACTCTATAGTATTAACATCTTCTAGGCCCTTAACTGCTTCTTTTGTAGTATTGAGTAATGTGCTCCTAATATACCTAAGCCTTTAATGCCATCTAACTGTGTTAGTTCTTAGCTTAGTAAATGTAAGAGTAGTAAGTCCTTTTAGTACTAATCTATCTTCATTCTTCCTAGAACCCCTCTTAACCCTAAGGTTCCTAAAGACAATAACATTTTTCATTATCTTAACTAAGCCTACCGGCTTGTCCTTCTAGAGCAGCATTTTAGATGGTCTGTCTAGGTAAACTCTATGTTTCTTATATAGGAGTTCTATAGAGATTAGTGTTGCATCTAACTCTAGTAAGTAAAGTACATTACGAAGGAGGAGGGTAGTCTCTTAACTAAGATAGTTCTTTATAACCTACTCCAATTCTCCTTTAGTCGTAAGAGATCCTTACCTAACGGCCTGTAAGAAGCATATAGGCCTTAGTCTTAGCCTAACATTCTAAAGGTCTGTAAGATTATTGTAGATATATGTTGCGGTTGGGCCTTGTCCCTCGTCACGTGGGTGGCCTAGGAAGTGTCGATCCTCGATATGTCTCTAAAGTAGTGTGAACGAGAGTTCACTACAAGGTTGCAACTTAACACAAGAGTGTTGATTTGAGTTGAGCACGAGGCTCCTATCTACTCGTAAAGAAGCGTCGTCTATATAGTGCCATGTCTTGGCGTAACTGATCAGACTGAGCAGACTGATCACTGAGCAGACTGAGCGAACTGATCACTGAGCTGATCAGTCTGAGCGAAGTCGACCTGCTCAGTTTCGGTCCTTCCCGAAGAATGAGTGGCTGTGGGTTCTTCCTGAACCGAACCGTAACAATATAGAAGGATGTGCCTATATTATAGACTTTGTCTATTAATATTAGGTTTAATGCGGCAGCTACTGTCCTTCCTATGCACACTAGTTATGTAACTACAATAGCTACTCTAGACCTCCTATGTAGTTATCTCTAGTCCCTATTACTATTAGAGCTATGCTCCTAATTAGATAATAAGTCTAACTAGTTATTAATTGCTGCAGCAATCCTCTTCCTAGGGGATTTGCTACCCTTTACCTTCTTTACCCTATCCTTTAGGGTGTCTTTACCCTTCTTAGACCTGTTCCTAGGATTCTTCTCTAGATACTACTTATAGCAGTTCGCGTTAGTGTGCTTATGTAAGTACTGTATGTACTGCTTATTATTATTCTTGCTTAAGAATGCTCTAACAAAGCTATTACTAGGCTTATAGGTGGTAGGTACTTACTCCTTCCTAAGAGTTGTGAACATTCTCTCTAGGGTAGTTAATTCTAGGGGATTATTGTGTCTCTATGTCCTAAGCTATTCGACATAGGTTAGACCTTTAATAAAGTACAATCTGTAGATGCTATCTAGGAGGACAAAAGAGGATTTGAGCCTTAACTTGTTATTAACTAGGGAAGATCTAATGAATTGCTCTATAGTAGTCTTGTTATTATTTACCTATGCTTAAAAGTCTTTATAGTACTTTAATGTATTAGGTCTTGCAGCATCTAGTTTAATGTGCCTAACTGCCTTTAGAGTATTATATAGATCAATTGTAATAACTAGCTTATATATTGCCTTAATCAAATCATACAATTCCTTAGCTAACTTGTCTACATCTCTAAAGTTTAGCCTTAGGGTAGAATCCAATCTAGCTATGATAATGCTATATACTTATATGTCCTCTTTCTTCTATCGCTTATAGGTAGCTTTGTATCCTACACTACTAGTGATGTCCTAAGGGGCTTTATTCTAGGCAGTCTTATCTTAGACATTCTTAGTTACATCTTAGGGTTGATTATAAGCTACCCTATTTAGAGCGTACTTTAGGTCAACCTAGTCTAGATTATGGATCACGTATCTAACTAGATCCTTCTCTAGCAGTACGCTAATTAGTATAGATTTCTATGCCTAGAACTACACGCCTTTCCTAAGTACCTAGTTGTCCTTAGCGGATCTTACTAGGTTGCTAGAGGTGTTGTTTCTAAACTCTATACCTAGTCTAGCTCTTTTAGATGCTGTACCACAGTACTAGTGCTTAGTGCCGATCTCCTATAGTAGTTCTTAAATCGATTAGGTAGTTGTCCGTTGTCCGTGAAACAAATACGAGTCCGCTAGCAAGGCAAGCTAATCCTTAATGGAGCTTCGATAACGATTCAGGTTTCAAATTGGATAGGCAGAGGAGCACCCGGGCTTATAACCTATTGTAGATAGGTATTTAACGAGTATAAGCTTCTAGATTGAAACGATAGGGTAGATTAGTAACCCTTATGAATTGCCACAAGGTGTGAGACTATCTAGCTACAGAAAACAGTGTGATATAGTGTGTGTGTGCCAAGTCCTGACTAACATAGACCTTGGTCACCTGATTCACAACAAATGGCAGACCGTAATCAGCACTCTGGACTCCGTGGCAAACTTGCTGTCGAACACCGGACTTTAGTGCCAACGGCCGCCGTTGAAACTATTCTAAAATACCAAATTTGTGATCCACAGATGAAAGGTTAGGATTTCATGATCATTGTCGATGGATTTGGTGATGGGACAGTGCAGCAGAGGGTTGCGCGATCCGCTAAAACTCGTTATCATCAATGAAGCCGCCAGCGTCTCTTACAGCCTGGCGCTGTGAAGCCAATTAGTCCAACTCTTGGCATTGAGCTTGTCGTTGAGCTTCTTCGGCGTGCTGTCACTCTCGGCGCTTCATGCTGCTCGGTCCCTATTCAAGCGAGCAAAAGGGTCGGGACTCCTCCATGTAGGGTAACCCATGTCTCAGCGTAATTACATAGAAACTTCCTACACATAGCGCACCACAATAACGACCTCTACACACACAAATGACTACATATTCCGATTGTACTACGTTGTCTAAGGCCACAGAAAGAAAAAGTAGTCCAAAAGGTCCAGATTTCAGCCCACTAACACCCCCGGCGCATACCTCGAAGATACACGATCTTACCCGTTCCTCACTACCTCCATTGCCTCCTGGCTACGCAACACGCACTATCGCCGAGACTCAGGGCTTCACGAACACACAGTTGTGCGACTTCTCGCTGCCACCGCTGCCTCCGGAGACATAGTTTAAGTACGAGGAAGAGCTATTAGAGTCTAATTAAGAACTACCTACTCCTAGGCAGTCCTACGATCCTGTAGAAGACGCATTACAACGTAACCAGTTGCGCTGGCTTAAGGACGACACGAGCGACGATTTAGATAAGGATTATTAGCGTAGAATGCATACTCGAAGAATGGCTGCCCTAGCAGAGACTTAGCTTAGGCAGGGTGTATTAGAACTAGCGAAAAACACGGCTAAATCAGGCTCTGAGGCATACGCGACACCCGTGGCTAGTAGCGCGAAGCCGGTGAAGTTGAAGCTTAGTAAGCAGCTAGTTGTTACTACGTCGATTAAGCCTTAATAACCGACCCCTCTAACAGCGGAAAAGAGGCTAGCTCTACCTAGTAAGGAACTATTAACTAAGAAGCCTAAGAAGTCTAGAAAAACATAGGTATCATCTACACAATCGCAGTATGTCGCCCTATTAAGAAGCAAGTTAAACGGTTAAGAAATGCGTCTACCATCGCCGCCGAAAGAACCTATTATTTCATTAACTAGAGCTAAGTCTATTACGGTAACACCCGCACCCTTAATCGCTACTCGGCCTTTAGTAACGCTACGACCCTTAGCAACGCTAGCTCCATTAACGCCGTAATTAGATCTAGTCCGTGTTAAGTTAACAGTTGTGTTTAATAAGAAGGAACTTCCCCCTATTAGTAGCATCTACTATAGCGATATTAGTGCTATTACTAGGCTTATAAGGAAGTTAGAGCATTAAGCGAAGGTATACGTAGACTCTAAGGGCATGTAATACTTCATGTTATTAAGGCTAGCGTTACTTAAGGCTAAGAAGCACGGCTACGTAGTAGATACTAACTAGTTTAAACTTACTAAGTCTATTAACTTCACGATTAATGTAGAACCCTTCCTTAAGTTATAGTAGAACATAAAGCGTTCTATAACACTCTATATTACTAAGAAATAGACTAACGTACCTACTGTACTAGGCTCGTCGCTACCGCTGTTACCGTAAGAGACATTCGAAGAGTCCTTATAACCGGAGCCTACTACGAAGCAGCTAAATAAGAAGCAAACTACGAAGGCTAACATAGCTATTATTAACGCGTTCGACAAGACACTAATAACACGTAAGGACTATTAGAAGCTCCTAGTTATGCATCGCTACGAAGACAAGTAGTACAATAATAAGAAGTCTAAGGGCACTGGTCTAATAGGCTATCTTATTAAGGAAGGTAAGCACTATGCTATTAAAGGCGGTCACATGCAAGAATAGTATAGACGCATTAAGGTAGCACGTGAATCTAGTAAGGACGGCGTAGCTAAGGTTCTACTATCTATAATGCCTTCTAATATTGCAGTTAAAGTTAGAGGCATGTATAAGACTTCTATACTAAGGAGAAGTAAGAATAACTCACCTAACGACACGCTAACACCGTCGATAGTAGGTAGTGAACCTATTGTAGCATCTACGCCGTCCGCAGTACCTCCGGTACTACTATATTATAGCTATTAGTATCCGCCTATGATACCGTAATATTATAGTAGCTAGCTACCTTAATTACCCTTAGTAACGTTACTAGCTTATCTAACTAACTATCTGACTCCTTATCTAACTTAATAACGATACGATAAATCGTCTCCGCCGCCTTAGGGCATCAACATAGAAACACGCTAAGAAGTGCGCTCTTTCTATAACTAGATAGCTAAACGTAACAGTAATATAGCTCCGGCAATCCTTACTATAAAGGAGAAGCTATTTAAGGAGTTCTACACCCTCTTAATACTAAAGAAAGAGACGGATAGTAAGTTAGTAAAGCTTATTAAACAGAAGGGTATAAGAGACGTAATCTATAAGCAGTTGCCGCGATATATCGCTACTAAAGGTGCTAGGGATATCGCTTAGTTAATAAGCAGTAACGACGGCCTATTTGTAAGTTAAGGGTACGCTATTGTAGGGTCATGAGGTAGCGTTACGGCTTGCTAGATTTAAGATGTTTCTCGCATTACTACGACATAGAAAAAAATCATATAAACAAACGGACAATACGAGCTTCTTTAGCGGTATCGAAATATATAGTGAGCATACAATGTATATTTCTCCAGTGGTTATAGTTATGTTATTCTCATAGGGTAGGCTAGCTATAGTGTTATAAGCGTAGCCTCGAGGCATTAACTAGGGAGCTAAGACCTATCTAGACCCTAACGGGTAAGCCCGACACTAGCGCGAAGCCGGCTTTTTGCATCTTCGTAGCTACACTAGCACCGCACAACACAACTCTTTATTATGAAATACGTTTCACGCATCGATTAAGTGTAGTGCGTATAAAATAAAAAAATAATTACGTTCGTAGCTACTATAGTTGTCGAGTTCTTAAAATCTATTGTTTTAGACCCTAGCTAGTAAGCTTGTAACTTCAACTCTAGCTCGAACTACGACTAAGGTACGGCTTTAGGGCATAACTTTTTATAAGACGATTCGAGATTAACATAACTATAGTAGATATAAACAAGCGGTTTTTTTATAATTTACCGACGACATATTTAAGATGATTGCGCGTTTAAAATGAATACATATGTCGTTACAACACCTTCGTGTGTTGCGCGAAGCCTAGCGGATCGCCGTAAAGCGCGCTAGCCGGGGCAAGCCGTAACTGTAGCTTTAGATAAAGTACTAGCGATAGTAAGGTTAATATCGCGGCTACTACAACTCTAACTAACTTAATACAACTTACGCTAGATTTACCGTATTAACTTCTACCTTATTCATTACAAATCTATCGTTAAAAGCGCCGGATCGACCGTATAGCCCTCCTTAAGAACGTAACAACTGCGAAAGATCGCGCTATAGTCGATGCCGTGCGACTAGTCTTTATAGGCCGCCTTAAGAAACACCTTGAACTTAGCCTACTAGTTATGTTCACTATACTCCGGCATTATATAAGCATGCTGCCTAATCCACCTTTTTAGTAAGCGAAACGTCTTCTTAATTAGATTATAATCCGGTAAGTACGGCGGTAGAAACAGTATCCTTACGCTAGCCTCTTAACATATAGCTTCGATATCGACACGATCGTATGTTACGCAGTTGTCTATAACAATGACTAACCGTGGCGTAGGGTAGCGGCTACACTACGGTAGCACGTATAGCATTAACTATTCGATGAAATCTACCTTCTTTACGCTACTAGGCTTAATTAGCGGATTCGCTAGATATCCCTTAACACTATATACCGGCAACACGGTAAATCGCTCGCTGTAGTAAAGGTGTTAAGGATCGTATACCGGCATGCCTCGAGGACTCTAACTACGTGTCCGATAGGCTAGCTTATTACTATAGTATGTCTTATCGATATACACCAATTAGTCCTCCTTATGTTGCTGTAACAGGCCTTCGAACATCGCCCTCACCATAGGGTTACGCTACTCCGTAATGCGTAAGATCTTCTTCTTCGTAAAGTCCTTACTGCCTAGTAGTCGACTTATAGTCTATTTCGACACGAGAACACCGAATTCAGCGTGTAAGAAGTACACCAATTCCTCGGCCTAATATGTGCTCTTTTCTACGACTAGATCTAGTAACCAGTCGCGTATATATGGTTCGATTAACCGTGGTCTACCGCCCTTAGCTAGCTATACTGTTCTAGTCTCTTTAAAGCGCTTGATTCGCAACTAGATAGCACTGCGCGACCCCCTGTTATCTGCTAACAACAACTGAACTACTGCAGGTCTAGCCTAATCGTCTTCGAGACACTATTAAATAAGGTTCTGATCTTGGACGGATAATGGCGCTATAGGGGGTCGCGCAACGACGGCGAAGGCTCCGGACACGTAGACAACGAGTGCGCTGGATAGAGCGAGCAACAACACCTTATTTCTGGCAAAACTGGTGGTACTAAGGCTTCAAAATGAAGAGATACCAGTCGGCCTTGTCTTGGGCGCCAAGACATCGAGATCGTCCTCGTCCTCATCTTCCGTCTCGAC
Organism: Nothopassalora personata; assembly: GCA_033816765.1. Lineage (NCBI taxonomy): Eukaryota > Fungi > Ascomycota > Dothideomycetes > Mycosphaerellales > Mycosphaerellaceae > Nothopassalora > Nothopassalora personata. The sequence continues at coordinate 16,670 of CM066295.1, forward strand.
GTCTGCCTCAATTGCAGAGATGTCCGCCCTCCTGTAAACCCTCTCCGCCCCTACCACATCCCTCGTCCTCCCGCCCGCAATTCTCGGCGTTCTCTGACTGTTACTCGCAAACCCCCTCAAGCTCTTCCTCGGCGTGCTCTGACTGGCTGTCATCAACCCAGCAAGCTGCGGATCCGCCATGTACTCTTCCTCCTCGTCATCACTATCATCCGCAGCAACAGCCTTCCTCTTCTTCGCCCTCTCCTCCGCCTCCATCCTCAACCTCAGCGCCCTACTCCCCGCATTCCCATCAGTGCCATGCCCAATCAACTTCAAAGTATCTGTACCACGAGCTTTCGCACGACGCCTAGTTCGCTCGTATTCGTCTTGGTGCAACGGCAAAGAGAAGAGTCGAGCGGTGGTTGTGAACTCGTCCTCGACCATCATGTACCTGTCGTCCATGGTGAAGCCCTCGCGCATGTACTCGACCGTGGGAGCGACTTTCACCGACGTGGGAGGAGAGCTGGACGGTTCGCGATGGGTATCACGCGTCCTGGATCTGCGCTGCGGACTGCTGCTGCCTATCGGTTCGAGATCCGAATTGACCAGATCGCCTGGGGAGGAGGAGCGCTTGCGTTCTGACTGTGCTTTGCGTGGTGCGGCTTTTTTTGCTGAAGGCTCCGTAAGCCATGGAAGTGTTCGTGGCATCTTTGCGGTGGTGGAACAAGTGCTGTCAGCCGGCGCAAGTAATGTCTTTGACGCGTTTCGGTCGCGTCGCTTTGATGGTGTTGGAGCTGACGAACTGCATAGCGAGAGCGAGGAGTATTCGTTATGACTGAGGCAGTGATTCTTTAGACAATGATTGAGCAAAGACGTGAATGGAATGAGGGCGACCAGCTCGAAGAGCAAGCGAATCCAAAGGCAATTCTCCGGCAATGCTCCGCAGACGGTGGCCTAGGCTTACAAAACCGGCAATTACGCTTATTCGAAATCCTCACTCGCTGCACTCGCTCTTCCTCAACAATAATATTAATAATAGCAATACTACTGCGACTCGCTATTGTCGCCTACAATCGTAGCGAGTTGCGGCGGTGGCCTATTCCTCCTACTACGTAGGTAAGTTAGGCTCCTTAATAATAGTAGATAGTAAGTATTAAGGAGCTTACCTTACTTACTATTGTTATATTATAGCGGCGGGTATATTAACTTCTACTGCTATTACTATTTCTTTAACTCTATACTTATCAATATATATAAATCTAACTATAGACGACTTACTTAGCGATATTAGCCTTAGAATAACAATAATAATAGCGATAGCGATAGCAATAGCGATAGTACACCTAATCCGCGCTTACCCTTATAAACGCGGTTATTACTATAGCTTACGATAGCGTAAGTACGATTCCGACTCGTTAGGCGTACGTAGGTAGACTAATAAACCTATAGTATGTACCGACGCCCTCGTACCGCCGGTACTAACGATTTCTACTACGTAAGCGAGTCGATATAGGCATAATAGCTAGGAGACTCGTAGAAGATAGATAAGGGTAGTATAAAGGTTACGAAGAATAATTTACGTAAGTTTAACTAGGCTAGCCGTATTATAGAGACTAAAGAGGGTATATGTCTTATAGTAGACTTGCTATACTATATATACTAACTTATATTAATAGGTAAGCCGGCTTAGACGGACTACGATACGTATAAGAGAGCTAGTATATACTATATAGTCTTTACTACTAATGCTAATAAGACTTACGCGTATTATAAGCGTAACGTTACGCGAAGGCTCGCTATAACTCTCGTAAATTAGTTAAGGAGCCTAGCGAGTCTAGTAAGTCTAGTAATAGTTTATTTAAGGCTTTCGAGGGTGTTTTAACTACTTCTAGCGAGGCTAGCGAGGCTAGTAAGATTAGTAAGGCTAGCGAGTCTAGTACTCGCCCTACTAATAATATATCGACTTACTTAGTCGCGGCGGAGGATTGTATTTAGTAATTAGAGGGTACTATTAGCTGCTTAATTAAATTTATTAGCCGTCTACTAGGTAGCGAGTTAGTCGCTATATTTTACACTTAATAATATAATATTAAGTAGTCTACCTCCTATCTATATACTACGAGTCTATACTTCCCTCTACTTTTTCGGTCTTAGCTACCTCGTAGATAGCTTAATAATAAGCCTATTTCTCGGTGCCTTTATACGCTAGTTAACGTTAGGTAGACTCTAAAGTAATAGCTATAAGTCTAGCTACGAGTCTAGCTATATAATTATCGAAGCACTAGTTACTACTATAGACTCGCTTAAGGTACTAGTTACTACTAACTCGCTTAAGGTACTAGTTACTACTATAGTCTCGCTTAAGGACTCCTTCTTAATCTCTCTAATTTAACTCGTAGCTAGACTCGTACGCTCTTCCTTTACCTTCTTAACTAATACTTTACTAGCTATCGTACTTACTAGCTTATTATCTAAATGTTACGGATCGATATAGCGAAGACTCCCGTCTAACTAATCGATGCCTTATAGCTTATAGAGACGGCATAAGCTAATAAAACGTAGCGCGACGCTATAATAGCGCGACGACTATCGAGCCTACGATATATCGAGCTAGCGCAATATAGCGCGCCTACTAAGAGCTTCGAGCTAGAAGCATTCTCCTATGTATTTAGGAACGTCGAGATGCCCTTATAGCTTCGAGGCGTTTAACTTACTATTTAATATTACTATTTAGAATATACTATAACATAACCTCTACCTTACTGCTACTTAGTCTCTACGAGATAAGATAGCTACTACTTTATTACTCTCCCTTAACTTCCTATCGGCCCGAGAATAAACCCGATTAAGCTTATCTTCTTAACTTATAATATTATTAGGTTATACTAAACCTAATAGCTTTAAACGCCCTCTATAATAGGAGACCAATAGAGTAAACGGGGAACACCCGCCCCTAGTAAAGTAAGTAGAGCCCGACGACCTTAGACCGCGAACGATACTATTAATGCCTTAGCTACTTATATAGGTAACAATACCCTTAAGGTTAGTAAGCCGGAATACTACTATAGCGACCGAGATAAGTTCGACACTTAGGTTTCTTAGATAGATATTGTTAGGAACCGCTGTACGTTATCCTAACCGGGCTTGGATCTTTATAGAGATGTCTTAAACTCGTTAAGAAGGTAGTAGTCCTAAACAGTATATAGTGTATACTTAAAATAAGTTGAGCACGAGGCTCCTATCTACTTATAAAAGAGCATTGTCTATATAGTACTATGTCTTAGCGTAACTAATTAGACTAAGTAAGCTAATTAGTCCTACTCTCCGTGCTCTGCCTAGCTCTCGTCGAGTAGCGAGGGAGCGCTCTTGTCCTAGTAGTTCCTTTAATCTCTTCGGTTAACGAGTGGCTATAGATGTCTCCACGAATTAAACCGTAATACTATCCCCCTTCTAGCCTAGCTTCGTCCCGAAGCTTATAGGGTCCGGCATTTTCTTCGTTATTTCTATCGCGTAACGATGGCCTTCCTTTTATCCATCTCTCCTAGTCCTTTATAAGCTAAATCAACTCTCCGCCGTAAACGTCTCGTTAAAGATATCGAAGAAAACGGTTACGAGATGGCTCCTTATTCTTACTGTCGTTCCTTAAAGCCTCTAGCTAATGGTAGTCGTCCCGCCTATATTGTAGGTCCGAGGTCTTCGAAGTGCTCCGAGTGTGTTAGGCACAATCGTAAATCCTACGACGTCTCTATAGCCTTCTCTTAATGGGAAAAACTCCGTTCCGTTCGTAAATAGCTCCGCCGCGACCTAGAGTCTCTAGAGGAGGAGGAAATTAAGCTTCTTCGGCGCCTTACTAAAAAGCGCATAAAGAAGGTTCGCGTACGGAAATAGCTGCGTCTCGCTAAGCGTCGTACCGATAATGCGACCGGGAAGGCCCTCGACGAACTCGAGCTAGACGACCCCCCTATCGATCTTCCTTTCTCTATCCCCTCTAGCGTGGAGGTTCCCGAACTTCCTTTCCCTTTTTATAGTATCCTAGAGATGCCCCTTTAGGACTAGAGCGTCCTATCGGATGTGCCACTAGATAACCCCCTAGGTTCTCTTCTTCCTCCCGCCCTAGCGTCTTAATCCTCGTAAGTCGCGTTATCTAGTAGTTACGCCCTAGTGTCGCTGTGTTCACTTCTATGTCTTAGGTCATTAAATTAAGAGGCCGCTGTTTAATGCCTTGTCGTTAGGCTTGTTTCTACTAGGCAGATTTCGAGAAGAAGTTCTCGCATTCCTAGTATGCCGTTATTGCCCGATCTATAGCGTTAAATTCGCGGCTAACAATATTCTTCTTTAGACAGTCTCTAGCATAGTAGCCTTTCTTTCCACATGTATAGCAAGTTAGATCTCTTATTAGCTACTTGCTTCGTCCGCGCCTTTCCGTAGCGTCGAGCTCTATTAGCTCTCTATAATTAGGGTTATAACTTCTAGCCTTAAAGCCCCCTCTTCTGCCTCTCGCGGGTCTCTAGAATCTAGGCTGTACGAATCGGTCGTACTTTAGCTCCTAGAGTCTCTCGTCGATTTCCTTTATAGCCTTAACTATTGCGGCTAAGCTAGTAAGACTAGAGTTCCGAGATAACTCGGCCTTAACGTTATCTTTTAGGCCTAGATAGAACTAGGATCGGAACGCTGCGTCGTTCTACTCGAGGTCGGCGGCATATCCTTAGAATTTAGAAGTATAGACTATAACTAAGGTATTCTATCGGAGTTGTCGGATATGTCGGTTGGTATAAACCTCTCTATTAGGTATCCTATACAGGTCGTTTAACTTAATCTCGAACTCATTATAGTCGGTAAATATCTTCCGGGTTTCCGTTTTCGGGTTGTCTCCTTCGTCCTAGTTATTAAGCTAGTCTTTAAGATATAGTCGGAATCCTCGGGCTACCCTACCCCTTAGGAAGGATGCGGCGTACAAGACCTTAGAGGCCTCGCTATTAAACTGTTAGGCGTTAATTTAGAGGTATAGCTGAACCTGCAGCTAAAAAGCCTCTAGCTTCCCTTATATTGCATCGAACGTCTCCGGTAGTAACACTTTAGGTGCCTTAGGGTACTCGTGTATACTGTTCGAGCTTATAGAGGGTATTGATCGTTTTCCGCTTCCACTAATCGACATTTCGCTTATTCGTTCCGTAATGCTAGTTAACTATAGCGTTTGTCGTAACGGACTCCGGGTAGCGTCTCTCCTAGACATATGTAAAGTACCCTAGTAGTAGTGCTTAAAGTTGTTAGGAACCGCTGTACGTTATCCTAACCGGGCTTGGATCTTTATAGAGATGTCTTAAACTCGTTAAGAAGGTAGTAGTCCTAAATAGTATATAGTGTATACTTAAAATAAGTTGAGCACGAGGTGTTACGGTCCGGTACGATCGTGCACGTGGAAGAACTTCATTCGTTGGGAATAGGGACACGCGCTGCCAATGAGCGGGCGCTCTTGTGTGACTCATAGCAGAGCGCTCTTAGTGCTCTACCGAGAGAGCAGGACAGACCGCGCCAAGACATGGCACTATATAGACGACGCTCTTTTGCAAGTAGATAGGAGCTTCGTGCTCAACTCATTTCAAGTATACACCATATACTGTTTGGGACCACTACCTTCTCAACGAGTCAGAGACATCACTGCAAAGATCCAAGCCCAGTTGGGATAACGTACAGCGGTTCCTAACACGAGGCTCCTATCTACTTATAAAAGAGCATCGTCTATATAGTGCCATGTCTTAGCGTAACTGATTAGACTAAGTAAGCTAATTAGTCCTACTCTCCGTACTCTACCTAGCTCTCGTCGAGTAGCGAGGGAGCGCTCTTATCCTAGTAGTTCCTTTAATCTCTTCGGTTAACGAGTGGCTATGGATGTCTCTACGAATTAAACCGTAACAGATATATACTTCCTATTTAACTCTATGCCTAAGAACCTTAAGCCTATCTTTACTACTACCTTCTTAAGAGGACGAGTATAGTATTAGGTTAAACTATTCCTTAGGAAATACCTAGACAGTAATAGAGAAGATAATGCTAACGGAATCTTTAGGTTATACAACTATCTTAAGTATACTATAAAGAGCGTCTTTAGTATCTCTAATAAGAATACTACTACCGTTCGTATTATTTAGTATTTAACCTAGAAGACATCTACTACCAAATATACTACTAAGTTCTAGGAATATGCGTAACTTACCGATTAGGACGACGAAGTACTTTAAGTTATATACCGAAGAGGACTAAAGGAGTATATTAAGGACGAGTTAATTATAAGGACCGTGAGGCTATAAGGGGATGTCGTAATATATAGTACGCCTACGATCTTCTAATCGTAGATAAACTAAAGCTTACTTTCTTCTATAGACGCTATACGCGTCTCCTAGTGTACGTATACGCGTTACGTGCGGTATGCTAAGCCGGGCATAGCCGTATTATATATAAGGGTTAGCTATAGGCTACCCTTATAACTACCTCCCCTTCTAGGACGAGCTACCCTTAGCTCGCGGCTTTAGGAGGTTTCTATATAAGTAATCTATCTACTTCTCGTAGATTCTGTTACTATACGACCTGCCTACGGGTCTCGTACGTGTCGTTATTAGGGTATAGGTAGGTATAAAGTTATAGTTACCGGGTTAACTAACTCGAGGGTTTAAGAAGCGTACCCTCTCCCTCCTTTTCCTTCTTTTCCCTTATACTACGTTCTCGTAGCGTACTATACCCGTACTACTAGTAATCTACTAGCTCCTCGCTAGCGACTATCTAGCGACCCGCTAGTACTACTATAGCTTTAGAGGAAGCTATCTAAGACTAGCTCCGCTAGGAGGCCCTTATAGGGGGCCTATCAGCACTACTAATACTATTACTAGTACTACTAGCATAGATGTCTAGCGCGCTCGGCGTACTAGATACGCTAGCGAAGCGTAAGTTTAGCGTACTAGGGCCGTAGACCCCTAAGTCCTTACTAGCTAGGCGCCTAGGTATATTGATTGATTGATTGATTGTTTGTTCCATTAACGTGCTATGTGAGTCTAAGACTATGCAACACGGGTAGGGTGCCCTACCATTTTCTAGTTAGTAGAGGAAAAGCCTTTTGCAATAAAAACCTCTAAAAGTAAGCAGAGTTCCTTCCTCGCGATATTGTAGAGGCCTTCTTGCCTCACGGGACCCGGCGGTTTTCCCGTACTCCTTGCGCCTAGGTATAGACATTAAGATATATATACGTTATCTCCTATACTTCGTAACTAGTAAGTATTCGCTACGCTCTTCGCTTACGATGCGCTTACTAATAGTATAGTAGACGAGTAGGATACGTATAATAGTATTACTACCGGCGAGTTACTTAAGAAGTATAGGCGCTATAGAGACATTAGGTACCCCTACGTTAGTAATACTAGCGTCGCTATCGCGTAGCTAGTAGCTCGCCTACGCGCCGCTCGCGCCTAGCGCGATAAGCTTATCTAGGGGCTTAGTAACCCTATTACTAAGTAAGAGTAGGATGCTCTAGACTAGTAGTACGAGGTCTACGCCTAGCTAGGCGAGTAGATCTTAGAGGTAAGTGCTACGCCTCGCTAGCGCTCCCTACGCTCGCCGTATACGGCGTACTATCGCTCCCTATATAAATCGGCTAACCTCCTCCTAGGCTAAGAGGTAGTTTAGTGCCTATAAGAATAAGCGTATAGGCGATACCTACGTACGCTTCGCCGGCGCCTCTACTACTACTACTACCCCCCCCCCCTCCGCCGCCGCTACTACGTCCGTAGTTCTATAGTAAGAGTAGAATAGGGCCCTTAATAGGCTCTTCGAGCTCGGCCGTACGGTAAGTAATGTACGTATTATATACGTATCCTATACTAACCGTAGTTATAGTTCCTATAGGCTAGAAACATTAATACTACTACGGCCGATGGGGCCTTCTTACTACTAGCCCTACGGGGCGAGTATAATAAGGAGGATAATAAGGATAATAATAACGAGTAATCGCGCGCTCTACGTATATTAGCCGCCTACTACGCGCCTGTCTTTTATCTACGTAGCGCCGTAGCGCGCCTATAAAAGTTTATTTTTAAAATAAATACTCTTCTCTCTACTCTTCTCTCTCCTTACCTCCCTCTCTAATGTTATTACTATCGGGGGTGTTTACTTAACTAAGTAAGCGAGCCTTTTAGTCCGATAGAATACACTATAGGTTAGTATCTTATATGTAGGTTATAGCTAATTTTACTATCGGGGGTAGAGGCTACCGTTAATATAGATACTATCGGATAGGCCTTCCCCCCGTATTATTAGTAAAAAGAGGAGGTTATGTCTAAAGGGTAAGGTCCTTATATCTAGCTACCGAAGGGTTAAGGCCTAAATGTATAACCTATGGCCTTATTTTAGCGCCTTACACGGCCTTCGTAGGCACCTTATATTCGACTACTATACGCGTAGCCTTTACGGATCCTTCCGCCGGCTTATACCGTCTTCGCTAACCCCTTATATTCGGCTACTATACGCGTAGTATTCGCGAGTCCTTATGCTAGCTCCTAGCTATTATACTCTTCTAGCTAGCCCTTCTATTGCACTAGGTACTATACTTTACCCTTATACTTACGCTTTCCTAGTACTACCTCTACTTTATATTCCCCGTCCTTATTAGCGAGGGCTATAGTGCCTCTATCCTTCTCGCTACCCGCGTACGGCTCGAGGAGGGATATATAGAATATATTATAAATTCTTAAGTCGGCTAGTAGTACTAGGTAGTACGCCTACGAACCGATAGCGTCGATAATACGGTACGGTCTAATAAACTTCGGACATATCTTCTTCTTCGGTAATACTAACCTTAGGTTCTTCGTAGATAATAAGACTATGTTGCCTACGTAATAGCTCTTAGCCTTATAAGTCTTATTATAGTAGCGAGTATAATCGTCTACTACGATTTCTTAACGCTTCGTAAGCGTAGCGCGCATCTCTCGTATACGGTTAACTAAGTCTACCGCTACTAGTACCTCCCCTTCCCGGATCTCGCCTCGAGATCCTATAGATATTAGGGTAATCTTAGGTCTCTAACTATACGCTATCTCGAATAGGCTTATACGTAGCGTAGGGTAGACGCTGTTATTACATACGAATTTAGTAATAGCTAGCTACTTAGCCTACTCTATCTAGTTCTCGCTATAGTAATAACGAAGGTACTATTCTAAGGTTTAGTTTACCCTCTTAGTCTAGCCGTTAGTCTAAGGGTAGAAAGCTATAGATAGCTTACGCTTTACCTACGCCTCGAAGTAGAAGTTACTCTAGAACTTACTCGTAAACACTAACCCGCGGTTACTTACTATACCCGCTAGTATACTATTATACCGCACGACTTTGTCTCGTAAGATCCTCGTAAGCTCCGCCGCTATATATGTCTTAGTCGTAGGAATATACAAGTTTATTTTAGAGTAGCGGTCGACGATTACTAGGATCGCATTATATACGCATTCTCCTCGCTTACTTAGCGGTAGGTCCGTAATAAAATCTATAGTAATTTCCTACTATAGACCGTCTAGCCTAGGTAGTAGCCGTAGCTTGCCGTAGAGTCGATAGCGCCTCGCCTTCGAGGTCTAATAAGCCCTATAGTTTCTAATATACTCTCTTACTTCCTTACTAAGTAATTCCTACTAGTAATAACGTCATAGTAGCTCTTTAGTCTTTACCTTACTAAAGTGCCCTACTAGTAGGTCGTTATAATGTATATAGAGTAGCTATACTCTTACTATATAATCTTCGGGTACTATAACCGTAATCTCGCGATAGACTAACCCGTCTTTTATATACTAGTCCTTAGCGTCCCCTTCGCTAGGCGCCTACGATAAGTATACGACGTACCTATCGTCTCTCCCCTATACGATTTTTATAAGTAGTGTAAGTAGTTTACCTAGGCCGCCCTACATTATTATAGCGTATACTCTTACTAGTAGCGATCGGGTCCCCTACGGCTCGTAGGCTCCTACTACTATTATCGTCGCCTTATCCTATATCTTCTCGTAGGTAGCAGTTACGAGCCTTACTATAGGCTCGTCCTCTCTTAATAGGGATTCCTTCTAGAAAGATAGCTTACTTTATAGCGTAGGAAGCAAGTTCGACGTCTACTACGCTACGCGTACGTATTGATTGATTATTCCATTAACGTGCTATTTGAGTCAAAGACTATGCAACACGGGTCTCGAGAACGAGACCAAAATTTGAGAGGAGAAAAGCCCCGTCGTACCCCGGACGTAAAAACTCCTTAAAAGATGCGAGCAACGCTCGCTATTCGAACCGTAAATCGAATATATTGCGGCGTAGTACGCGCGTACCCGGTAGTCGTGTCTTGTCGAGAATTGCGGTTTGTCGCCTTGCCCCGGGCGAGACAAGTTTTGCGCCCGTGTCTCGTTCTTGTTTTAAAAAGCCAAGCCGGCCGTACCCGTACGCACCGAGCAAAATCCCAAGAAACACCCGTTGCCTCTGTTTCAATCCAGTCGCGTTCTCCGGTCTCGAGTGTAGCTCCTCGGTCGCAGTGGCCTCGCTGTCGTCCCCCCCTCGGCCTCTCTTGGTTCCAGCCGTGCAGTATACGTGGTTTGCGCCCCTAAACGCCTCTCTTGGTTCCAGCCGGCAGTTTACGTGGTTTGCCGGGACGACAGGTAGACAGCGCCTTCGTTGTTCGAGCGACGTGTACGCTATGTACGTCGCTTTCCCTTCTCGCAGTTCCGGAGTTCTTGTTTGTAGATTTTGAGCGTATCTCGTTCGTTCGGTTCGTCCGACCTGTCTTTTCTTGTTTCGAGTCGAGTAGGCTTGTATTTTTCGAGAGAGAGAGTCTTAGTTTCTCTTCGTCGTAACGAAGATACTTACGTCGTCCGCCGCGTGAAGGCGCTCTCTATAGGACGACGCTACGCGTACGTAGTTACTACGTCGCGATAGCGTATCGGCTAGGTTACTCTTCCCCGACCTATACTCTACTACGAAGTCGAAAGATTATAGAAACGTCGCCTATCGAGCTTACCTCCCGTTTAGCTACTTTACTATTATAAAACTCTATAGGTTCGTATAGTCGACTAGTACCTAAACCGTATACGATGCGCCTTCGAGGTACGGTCGCTAATACTTAAATGCCTCTACTACTACTAGTAGCTCTTAGTTATAGGTCTTATAATTATACTCGGTAGGTATTATCTTACGAGAATAGAAGGCAATTAGATGCTACTTAGTCCTAAATGACTAAGAGATAATGCCTATAATCGTAAAACCTAAGGTATCCGTTTTAACCCTCGTACGTAACGAAGGATCGAAGTGCCTTAGGATAGGTACTCCGAGGAACCTAGCTTTTAGCCGTTAGAACGCTTACTCCTCGTAAGCGGACTATATAAGAGGCCCTTACTTCTTACTATTCTTACATCCCTTTAGTAGGTCTACTAATAGCTTCGTAATCTTCGAGTACCCTTCGATAAAGTACCTATAGAAGTTATAGAATCCTAGGAAGGATTAAACCTTATAAAAACTTATAGGCGTAGGCTATTCCTCAATTGCGGCTACCCTACTCCTATCTATCGATACGCCTACGACACTTACGATAAATCCTAGGAACTCGGCATTCTCCTAGAAGAAGCTACACTTCTTTAGGTTTGTAAATAGGGCGAACTTTCGTAGCCTCTCTAGTACCGCGCGTACGGCTCGTACGTGCTCCTTACGCGTTACGCTATAGATAAGGATGTTATCTAGGTAGACTACGTAGATGTTATCTACTAACCTAGTAAGGGCCTTATTAATGTACCCCTAAAAGGTAGCTAGTACGTTAGTTAACCTAAAAGGTATAACTAAGTACTCGTAGTAACCGTATCGCGTGCGAAACGTAGTCTTCTACTCGTCTCCTCGCTTAATAGAAATACGGTAGTAGGCATCCTATAGGTCGATTATAGTAAAGAGCCTAGCGCCCTATAGCCTATCTAAGGTCTTACTAATTAGGGGTAGTAGGTACCGGTTCTTTACTATAATCTCATTTAGGCCTCTATAATCTATATAGAGCCTAAGAGTGCTATTCTTCTTTAGTACGAACAGGATAGGCGTACCCGCCTCGCTTACGGATCGCCTAATCCACCCCTTCTCTATTGCTTACGTAAGGTACTCCTTTAAGGCCTCTAGCTTAGTTAAGGGCTAGTAGTATAGTGGCTTAAAAGGGGGTTTCTTTCCTTTAACGAGATTAATCGTATACTTAACCCCGTCGGGCATCTTACGCTTCGCCTACTTATTAGGTACGTATACATCTCGGAAGTCTATAAATTCTTTAGGCTACGAGGGGCCCTCTCCTTCGGGTACTGCTATAGTAATAGCCCGAACACTTATCGTATAAACCTGCTTTAAGCTCTCGAGATCCTTAAGGAACTCGCGTGCGTTACGCTACTAAATCGTAGGCGTCTCTATACCGTAGTACTACTAGTTATCCTTATCGGCCTTTACTATCCGATTACGATACCGCTAGGGTCTACCTAAAATAACTAACGGCCTACCTATAGGCGCTATATAGTAGATAGCGTCGCTTACGCGCTCTACTCCTACATCGTTAGCTAGTCGTATGCGAACTATATAGGCGCCGTAGTAATATCCCTAGTCCTACGTATACGACTCTAGATTTAGAAGCTTTATACTACTAATAGGCTATATCTAGTATCGGAGTATATACTCGTACGACACTAAGCTTAAATCTACACCGTTATCTAGAAGAAACGTAGCCTCGCGAAAGCCCTTACGCGTCTCGATAGCGCCTCGTAAGTAACGCGCTAGACTCGTATCGACTTACCTTAAGGGGTCTATATAGAAACTCGGACTTAGGAGCGACCCTTACCTAGTCCTCTACCTTTTCCCTATTTGCCCTTCTTAGTTAAAGCCTCGACAGTTTCTAACCTACGAACCGCTTACGCGTCGCGGTCTTTCTATAGGTGTCTATTCCGGTACTCCGTCTTATAGTAACCCTTCCTACCGTAGCCGTAGTACTCTACTTTCGACTTCTAGCTAGTTAAAGACGAGCTACCGGCGTCTCGCTACTAACTCGCACCCGAGGCGCCCGGTACTTAACTCTACTTCTATTACTTTAGGCGATCGGCCCGCTTATATACGCCCTTAGCTTTACGCTTACGACGTACATACTGTCCGCGGTCGTGCCCTCCGCTACTACCTCGGCGCTCGGTACTTTTAATGCGCGAGGCTAGGACTACTAGGTCTTCTCTAGTCGTCGGGATATTATAGTAGCTAACGATAGCGGACCGTAAGCGAGGCGTAAGCTTCGCTAGTAGGTACTATATACGTTACGCTTCCGAGTAGTTACCTAACTAGTTCTCTATAACATCTAGCTTAGTCGCAAACTATCGCGCTATCTAGTTATTCTTCTATCTCGTAACCTCGTACTCTAACATAACGTTAAGTACGCGATTTATAGGATCGCCGTATACGTCTCGGTAGAACTCCTTAAAGTCCTAGTATATATATCCTACGAGGTTAACGGCGCTATAGTTAGTATACTATCGCTCGCTTACCTCTCCGCTAAGGTACATAACCCTATATAGGACCTTTAATTCGTCTATCGCGTACATAGTACCTAAGAGGGCGAAGATAAGTAAGAGCTCCTAAAGGAATACCCTTACCTTCCTTATCGAATCCCCTCTAAAAGGCGTCGGCTCTTTTAGACGCGGTCGCGTCGTATACGCTACGGCCGCGCCTCGTACTATAATATTATCGTTAGTAGTTATAGAGACAGAGGTAGGGGTTATAGCAGGGAGGTAATCTTCTCTCCTCCGTCCTATACGCTCTAGAGGCGGTACGCTTATAGCGCGTAAGATCTCTAGCCGCTCGATCTCCCGCTATATCTCTTACTCTTTAATCTTAGCCCGTAAGGCCTCTCTTCTCGTAACTAAGGCTATACGACGCGCCTACTACTATACTCTAGGGCTTAGGGGCGGTATAGGCGACTCGCCGTCGTGTACGTCGCGATCGGGCTCTATAGCGTATATAGATTATAACGAAGGGAAGCTTTAGAACTGTTAGGGCCGTAAGGCTATAAGGGGATGTCGTAATATATAGCACGCCTACGATCTTCTAATCGTAGATGAACTAAAGCTTACTTTCTTCTATCGACGCTATACTCGTCTCCTAGTGTACGCATACGCGTTACGTGCGGTATACTAAGCCGGGCATAGCCGCATTATATGTAAGGGTTAGCTATAGGCTACCCTTATAGCCGAGTTCCTAGGATTTATCGTAAGTGTTGTAGGTGTATCGATAGATAGGAGCCGGGTAGCCGTAATCGAGGAATAGCCTACGCCTACGAGTTTTTATAAGGTTTAATCCTTCCTAGGATTCTATAACTTCTATAGGTACTTTATCGAAGGGTACTCGAAGATTACGAAGCTATTAGTAGACCTACTAAAGGGATGTAAGAATAGTAAGAAGTAAGGGCCTCTTATATAGTCCGCTTACGAGGAGTAAGCGTTCTAACGGCTAAAAGCTAGGTTCCTCGGAGTACCTATCCTAAGGCACTTCGATCCTTCGTTACGTACGAGGGTTAAAACGGATACCTTAGGTTTTACGATTATAGGCATTATCTCTTAGTCATTTAGGACTAAGTAGCATCTAATTGCCTTCTATTCTCGTAAGATAATACCTACCGAGTATAATTATAAGACCTATAACTAAGAGCTACTAGTAGTAGTAGAGGCATTTAAGTATTAGCGACCGTACCTCGAAGGCGCATCGTATACGGTTTAGGTACTAGTCGACTATACGAACCTATAGAGTTTTATAATAGTAAAGTAGCTAAACGGGAGGTAAGCTCGATAGGCGACGTTTCTATAATCTTTCGACTTCGTAGTAGAGTATAGGTCGGGGAAGAGTAACCTAGCCGATACGCTATCGCGACGTAGTAACTACGTACGCGTAGCGTCGTCCTATAGAGAGCGCCTTCACGCGGCGGACGACGTAAGTATCTTCGTTACGACGAAGAGAAACTAAGACTCTCTCTCTCGAAAAATACAAGCCTACTCGACTCGAAACAAGAAAAGACAGGTCGGACGAACCGAACGAACGAGATACGCTCAAAATCTACAAACAAGAACTCCGGAACTGCGAGAAGGGAAAGCGACGTACATAGCGTACACGTCGCTCGAACAACGAAGGCGCTGTCTACCTGTCGTCCCGGCAAACCACGTAAACTGCCGGCTGGAACCAAGAGAGGCGTTTAGGGGCGCAAACCACGTATACTGCACGGCTGGAACCAAGAGAGGCCGAGGGGGGGACGACAGCGAGGCCACTGCGACCGAGGAGCTACACTCGAGACCGGAGAACGCGACTGGATTGAAACAGAGGCAACGGGTGTTTCTTGGGATTTTGCTCGGTGCGTACGGGTACGGCCGGCTTGGCTTTTTAAAACAAGAACGAGACACGGGCGCAAAACTTGTCTCGCCCGGGGCAAGGCGACAAACCGCAATTCTCGACAAGACACGACTACCGGGTACGCGCGTACTACGCCGCAATATATTCGATTTACGGTTCGAATAGCGAGCGTTGCTCGCATCTTTTAAGGAGTTTTTACGTCCGGGGTACGACGGGGCTTTTCTCCTCTCAAATTTTGGTCTCGTTCTCGAGACCCGTGTTGCATAGTCTTTGACTCAAATAGCACGTTAATGGAATAATCAATCAATACGTACGCGTAGCGTAGTAGACGTCGAACTTGCTTCCTACGCTATAAAGTAAGCTATCTTTCTAGAAGGAATCCCTATTAAGAGAGGACGAGCCTATAGTAAGGCTCGTAACTGCTACCTACGAGAAGATATAGGATAAGGCGACGATAATAGTAGTAGGAGCCTACGAGCCGTAGGGGACCCGATCGCTACTAGTAAGAGTATACGCTATAATAATGTAGGGCGGCCTAGGTAAACTACTTACACTACTAATAAAAATCGTATAGGGGAGAGACGATAGGTACGTCGTATACTTATCGTAGGCGCCTAGCGAAGGGGACGCTAAGGACTAGTATATAAAAGACGGGTTAGTCTATCGCGAGATTACGGTTATAGTACCCGAAGATTATATAGTAAGAGTATAGCTACTCTATATACATTATAACGACCTACTAGTAGGGCACTTTAGTAAGGTAAAGACTAAAGAGCTACTATGACGTTATTACTAGTAGGAATTACTTAGTAAGGAAGTAAGAGAGTATATTAGAAACTATAGGGCTTATTAGACCTCGAAGGCGAGGCGCTATCGACTCTACGGCGAGCTACGGCTACTACCTAGGCTAGACGGTCTATAGTAGGAAATTACTATAGATTTTATTACGGACCTACCGCTAAGTAAGCGAGGAGAATGCGTATATAATGCGATCCTAGTAATCGTCGACCGCTACTCTAAAATAAACTTGTATATTCCTACGACTAAGACATATATAGCGGCGGAGCTTACGAGGATCTTACGAGACAAAGTCGTGCGGTATAATAGTATACTAGCGGGTATAGTAAGTAACCGCGGGTTAGTGTTTACGAGTAAGTTCTAGAGTAACTTCTACTTCGAGGCGTAGGTAAAGCGTAAGCTATCTATAGCTTTCTACCCTTAGACTAACGGCTAGACTAAGAGGGTAAACTAAACCTTAGAATAGTACCTTCGTTATTACTATAGCGAGAACTAGATAGAGTAGGCTAAGTAGCTAGCTATTACTAAATTCGTATGTAATAACAGCGTCTACCCTACGCTACGTATAAGCCTATTCGAGATAGCGTATAGTTAGAGACCTAAGATTACCCTAATATCTATAGGATCTCGAGGCGAGATCCGGGAAGGGGAGGTACTAGTAGCGGTAGACTTAGTTAACCGTATACGAGAGATGCGCGCTACGCTTACGAAGCGTTAAGAAATCGTAGTAGACTATAAGGGGCGGGCCCCTGTTTCTTAGCATAGGCTATGCCTATGCGTTTAGATTACTTTCCGACACCTTTTCTTCGGATAGCGTGTAACTTCCCCTTTCTTCTATATCGAACTTATTATAAACTTTATAGAACTTTAGTATATACGTCGTTTACCCGTAACATTAAGTTCGATCCATTCGAATTAGCTAGGCACCTACTATTAAAGAGACGGGATACGTAATAACGTCGCCGGGTAGCGAGAACCCCGGGACTAGTGCCCCGAATAAAAACTTCTAACTTATGCTTTAGTAACTGTACTAGCGATAGGAAGAGATGTAAGCCGAGTTAATTACAACGCGCGCCGCTTTAAAAGAATCGGAAGACGCTCGACGTTAGTTAACACCTATAGTCTCGCTACTAGTTTATAATAAGACGACTACTAGTAACCTAATAAGATAGCTACTATAGACGCTAAACGCTGCCGCGCCCTCGCCGCGTACCGGAGAAGAACCGTCGGGTCCTAGAGGTTAGAACCCCCCTTCCTAGGACGGTAAGGTAGAGACATTCCGCGATTACTTCTTAAGGTTAAAGAGCTCTTTTAGGGTGCGATCCGCCCTAAAACCGACGCTCTCTAAGGAGTACTACTAGAATGCGATTAACGATACCTTACTAGCGAGAGAGCGTACTAGGATACGGCACTTCTAGGATAAGGGAGACGGCGAACTTAGGAAGGACCCTAATACTTTCTTTACGCAACTCGAGAAAGTCTTCGGTAATAGTAACGAGCGCGCTAAGGCCCTAGAGTAGCTTACTAAGATTAAACATACGAACCGTTAACCTTAGTACGATTACTAGATAAAATTCGACGGACTCCTACTAAGCGCCGGCGGAGAGAACTAGAGCGACGATGCGAAGATTAGTTACTTACGTAACACCTTCTCGAACCCCGTTCGGATGTACACGGCGGCTATGCCGGAAAAGGAGGACTACTACGAGTTTACGGGGGAGGTCGAACGGATTATAACTAACCTCGAGGACACGGACTAGTTTAAAATAGCCCATAAGAGGTAGAAGGACAATAATAAAGACTCTAGTATAACCGCTATAGTTACTACCCGTTCTTTTACGAGAGCGGCTAGTAGCTAGGTTAATACCGATAGTAACACTATTATAGTACTAACCCGGACAAGCGGAGGCCGCTCTATAAGTCGTAGAGATCGGAAGGAGGATAAAGGGAGGTAGAGAGTAAAATGGGTAGACACCGCGGAGAGGGATCGTAGGCGCTAAGAATAGCTCTACTTCCGCTATAGAGCGAGCGGACATCGAGTAAAGGAATGCCCGTACGCCGTAGCAGTTAAACCCACTAGGATTAACGCGGCCTCGGTCGCGCCGATTCTAGAGGACGATAGGTTTAAGTCGGATCCCGAAGAGATAGGAAAAGACTAGCTCCTAGTCGAAAGCTAGAACTAGGAGATAAAGAAGTACTAGTAAAGGGGTAGAACGTAGTTAAGAGTTCTATAAATAGGAATCTTATATATACCGACGTACTCCTAAACGAAAGTTACGGAACGTTCGCCCTTATCGATAAAGGATACATATGCTACGCTATAATTAACGGAGACTTAGCGAAAGGCCTCGGTCTCACGTATGTTAGTAATGAGAGCCGCAAGGCTATAGGGTTTACGAAGGCGATGCGGAACTCGATCGAAGGAGTAGTCGCCTTCCGTATAGAAATTGCCGGGATCCACTAGGTGGTTTATGCTTATGTCGTGCCTAATCTAGACTTCCCTATAATTCTAGGGAACCCGTAGAAGGCGCATAATTAGATCTAGACCGCGCCTAAAAAGCGCCGGTACTACTATAGCTTAGTAAAGAAATAGGTACCCGAAGGGCGTAACTACGAAGAACACGAGTCGGGTAAGCGTTCCGCTACGATTGCTACGGTAACCGTAGAAGATATTAAGAAAGCCCTTAGTAAGAAGGAGCCGCCTACGCAAGAGGAACTTAAGAAGGGCTTATCTCTAGAACTTTAGGATATATTACCGTTATTTTCTACTAGGGAAGCTAATAAACTAGCTCTATACCGCGGCGACCTTAACTATAAGATCGAGATACGGACGAAAGCCGACGGAAGCCCGGAACCATTGCCCTAGGGACCGCTCTATAGCATATCGAAAGACGAGCTACTTATCCTCCGGAAGTCGCTAACGGAGCTATAGCGTAAGGGTTATATTCGCCCTTCTACCTTAGAAGCGGCGGCTCCCGTCTTATTCGTAAAGAAGCCCGGGGGAGGACTTAGGTTCTACTACGATTATAGAGTACTAAACTCGATTACTAAGTAGGACCGTTACCCGCTTCCATTAATCCCGGAAACCATTCGGAACCTAACGGGCGCTAGATAGATTACGAAGGTTAACGTTATTACCGCATTCTATTACCTCCGGATAGCTCGAGGTGAAGAGTATAAGACGGCTTTTCGAACTAGATTCGGTCTATAGGAATAGCTAGTATGCCCGTTCGGTTTATCCGGGGCCCCCGTAACATTCTAGCGGTACATTAATAGTTTATTACGGGACTACCTAGACGACTTTACCTCGGCCTACGCTAACGACGTCGTCATTTACTCCGACGGAACAAAAGAGGACCATTTCTAGAAGGTTCGCATCGTGCTCTAGAAGCTTTAGGACGGAGGCCTTTTCCTAGATCTAGCGAAGTGTAAGTTCGTATAGAAGAAGGTTAAGTACCTCGGGTTCATTATACATACCGACGGGATAGGAGTAGGACCCGACCCCGAAAAGGTAGTAGTAGTAAAGGACTAGAAGGGGCTAGTTACCTAGAAGGAAGTACGGCGGTTCTTAGGCTTCGCAAACTACTACCGAATATTTATTCTAAACTATTCAAAGCTTGCCGAGCCCTTAACGTCGCTAACCGGCAAGAACAAGGTGTTTTCCTAGGGAGATCGTTATTACGGTTCGGATAAAGGACGGTGTAGGACGTAGTATAGAAGGAAGAATTAGAAGACAAGAACTAATCGCTAGGAAGAGGAAGGGACCCTACGCCCGGGTTACGTACACGACCGCGCGCTTAGTGCATAGTCGAACACGACTATAGAAGTAGCGTATAGACGTACATAACTACACGACTAGGCGACCGGTCGGGTAGATAGACGGACGCCTAATACCGGATAGCATACGAGTCTCCGTTATATTTAGGAACGCTAAGAACCCTTATGGTTTCGATACGTTTAACTTATGTTACTATCTTACTAATTGGAATATAACTCTTATTCCTATTATTCATCTTCGCTTAGCTTACTTCAGCCTCTCTAAAGAATACCGCTACGTAACTTAACTTATCTCTCTTTTAAGACTAGCCCTAGAACGAGATAATAACACTTTAAACGCCCTTAGGATGAGCGCTACTCGAGCAGCTAGTAGGGGAACACCCGCCCCTAGCGAAGTAGGAAGCATCCGCCGTGCGCTACTACAATAGACTACTATAAAGGACGATAAGTCTAATAACGATAACGAGCCTACTCTAAGGAAGAACGACGTTAAGGCTACTAAGCTAGACCTCTTCTATAGAGACAGGGCCAAGTTCGACGACTAGATTAATTAGATGGATATGTATCTTATATTTAACCTAGTTGATGCCGATAAAAGAACTATCTTTACTATTACGTACCTTCGCGGAAGCGCGTAGAACTAGATTAAACCTTACCTTAAGGAATACCTTAAAGGTATAGAACGATTAGACCCTACTAGAATGTTTAGGAGCTACACCCTCTTTAAAGATAAGATAAGGTTAATCTTTAGAACCTCGAACGAAGTCTAGTAGGCTATACGAATCATTTAACACCTAAAGTAGAAGACGTCTACTTTAGAGTATGCCGCTAAATTCGAAGAATACGGACAAATTACTAGATAGGACTAGACGGCGTTAATGACTATGTTCCGACGTAGACTTAAGGACTCCGTTAAGGACGAGTTAATAAGACACGGGGGATAGATCACTAACCTCGAAGAGCTAATAAAGGCGTCGATTAATATCGATAACTAGCTCTAGGAACGACACTAGGAGAAGAAATACGACTCTAAAGTAGGAGGAATAGTAGGATATGCTCCGGACCGTAGACCCTTAGGAGGATACGTTACGAAGGGAGAATTCTCACGACAAAACTAGCCCTACTATAGACCATAGCTAATGGAACTAGACGTTACCTAACGAGGACGGAGGATCGACAAGAGTAGGGGCTACGGAAAGCCCTTTAAAGGAAAAGGAAAACTTACATACTATGCCTATAGTAAGGAAGGTTACATAGCACGGGATTGCTGCGGTAAGAATATAGTGCGCCGCGAGCAATTTAATATAATGCAACCCCGAACTAGTAAATCTAAGAGTAGCGTTAGATCTCGAGGAGATACCGACTATACTCGGAGAGTAGGGGAGAGAGCTAGTAATAGAAGCACGACGCCTCTCCTAGACCCCTTAGAAGGACGAGGAGGATACTATAGGTAGCAAATAGTAGTTATTCCACTTAATGCGAAGAACTAACTACGACAGTTCAATATAATAATACGAAGAGTCGACTACGAGATCGAATCCGAATCTCGAAATAGTTATAGAAGCCTTTATTAGCGATTCTATTACTAAGACTCGTGTTAAGTTCACTACGCCGCGAAGTTAGGCGTAGGGTATTAGCCTTAGTAACTACGAGGAACCCTAGGGGCGACGTATAGGCAAAACGCTACGCTCCGAGAAGTGGACACCGATAAATCCTACTTTAACGAAGATAGAAGCGATAAAGAAAATTAGGACCTAGGATAGAACGGATTATAGTTACTAGAACCATAGAAAGAAAGTTAAGAAACTACCGGGCTAAATATCATTAAGGAAGAACAGGATCCGGAAGAATTAAGCGAAGAAGATTCCTCCGAAGGAGAAGAGAGCGACACTAACGACAATAACGAACAGCTTACCTTCACGGTAGATGCACCTAAGAAACTGTACGACATAATTATCTACCTATAAAGAAGACACGAGGAATTCCTACCTAAGATAGGTAGATAAAGGAGGCTACACTCCATTAAGTTTAATAAGACACTCGACACCCTACGAGGCATAGCCTAGGGATACCCACTTATAGAAACAACCGAGAATCTAGTAACCACCGTTATAGAACGACTACCGATAGGAAGCCGAATAATAGGAACCGGATATCTTACACCGTTAGGAACATTCGTATCGAATAAATTACGTAACATTGTGTAACACGTACGCGCACTCTACTTAGAAACGTAGAAGATCTAGGAACGCAATAGACTACAAGTATAGACATAGGGCAACGGGCTATAGGTTCTAGCCGAAGCCTTTAGGCACGAAGTATAGCGAACTAAATACTATTTGGGAAAAGGATTAGCTCCCTAGGAATAAGCGACCGGAGGGAGTTATACAATACTTAGGCTTATACATCGACATTAAGCACAGTTTTCTAGACATAAGCGATCGTTAACGGACATAAGACTAGTGTTATGATCGACTTAGGAGTAGCGGGGAATTTTATCTCCGAGTCTTTTATAAGAAGAAACGGGTTAGCTACCCTAAAGAAGAAATAGGGTTACGAGTTAATCGCGGTAAACGGATTATCGTTACCTAGCGTAGAATGGGAGACGATATCATTGCTACTAGCTATCTAATAGTACTACGAGAATATTACCTTAGATGTTACTAATATAGCTAGTTATAATATAGTATTAGGTATGCCTTAGTTAAGAAAGCACAATCTAGTAATCGACTAGAGAAGAGGAGTACTTACATTTAGGGAATGCGATTGCGTTATCGACATTTAGCCTACGTAGTAGTAGCGTTCACTAGTAGATAAGGCAAGGAAATAGCTAAACGAGATATAGCTTACGCCGAATAGAAGGATAGAAGAACCACCTTCGACCGGGATAGACACTAGCGTAGGGCCGCCGGGTTACGGAGTTACTAGAAGTAATAGAAGTAACGCACTATCGAAGAATACTAACATCTTAGAGTTAAGTATTCCTAAGGAGTACCGTAAGTAGTCGCGACTCTTTAAAGAGGAGAGAGGTAAAACCGCCTTACCTAAGCACCGCCTATAGGATTATAAGATTAACATTTAGCTAGGGAAAGAGTCTCTATAGGGACCCCTATATTAAATGTCTAAGAAAGAGCTACAGACCCTACGAGAATAGCTAAAGGAGAAGCTAGCTAAAGGATAGATAAGAAGATCCACCTCGAGTATAGGAACTCTATGTATGTTCGTTCTAAAAGCAAACGGGAAGTTACGACTCGTACAAGACTATAGGAAGTTAAACGAGATTACGATTAAGAACCGATACCCGCTACCTAACATCGAAGAAGCATAAGATAGATTAACCGGATCGGACTAGTACACGAAGATTAACCTACGAGATGCCTTCTATACTATACGAATAGTAGAAGGAGAAGAATAGAAAACCGCTTTTAGAATAAGATACGGACTTTACGAATTCTTAGTTATACTAATAGGATTAACTAACGTACCCGCATCCTACTAGGACCTTGTTAACGAAACACTTAGAGACCTACTCGACGTATGCGTTATCGCCTATATAGACGATATACTAGTCTACACGAAAGGATCCCTATAGGAGCACATAAAGTAAGTCTAGGACGTCTTCGAACGACTTACGCAATTAGGATTTAAGACGGCACCCGAGAAATGCGAATTCTATAAGAAAGAAGTTAAATTCTTAGGCTTCATTATTAGCACTATAGGGATAACGATCGACCCTACGAAGACATAGTTAATTAGAGAATGGCTAGAACTAAAAACAGTTAAGGACGTACAATTATTCCTTAGACTAGTAAACTACAACCGGAAATTCATTAAGGACTACGTAAAGATAGCAGTACCGATAACGATACTTACGAGAAAAAACGTTACTTAGAAATAGGGAAAGGAACAGATTAAAGCATTCGAGAAACTTAAAGAACAATGCGCTTTAGCCCCCACGCTTCGACTATTCGATAGTAGTAAGAAAGTCCACATCGAGACCGATACGTCTAATATAGCAATAGGCGCATGTCTAACATAGACACACGATAGACAAAGACACCTAGTAGCCTATTACTCCCGGAAAATGACTATAGCGGAACAGAACTACGACATCTATAATAAAGAGCTTCTAGCTATTATTGCTACTATGTAACATTAGAGAGTATATGTCGAGGGCCTACCGAAGTTAACGATTCTTTCTAACTATAAGAATCTTACGTACTTCACGACGACGAAAGAACTTACCCGAAGGCAAGCCCGCTAGTCGGAGCTGCTAGGACAGTATAAGTTCGAAATTAAATATACTCTAGGACGAGAGAATGGCCGCGCCGACGCGCTAAGCCGAAGAAGCGACTATATAGAAGGAAAAGGACTAGTGCAACACAAAATATTAAAGACAAACCCCGACGGAAGTCTTAGTGCTAACATAAGAGAATTCAATAATATCGTACGGATATTAGGCGATAAGAACGAACAATTCCCTATATCGTAAGGGAAATACTAAGTACCTAAGGATCGAGAAGAAGAATGTATACGATAACATCACGACGGACTAATTTATAGACACCCTAGAACTTTGAAGACAATGGACCTAATATAGCGCAGTTTCTCATTTCTATAAATAAGACTTAAGGTGTTACGCTATATTAAACAATGCGTACACTGCTAACGGAACAAGGCTACGAGACATGCAAAATACGGTCACCTATAGTTTAGGACACTACCGACGAAACCATAGGACGAAGTTATAATAGACTTTATTACGAAACTTCTACCGTTAAGAGACTAAGTTACGAAACAGCCATACGACATGATACTAGTTATGGTTAATAGACTTATAAAATACGTACACTTTATTCCTACATCGGAAACATACAATGTAGAGCAGCTCGGATACCTCGTACTAGATAGACTTATCCGATACTACGGCTTCCCTTAAGCATGTTACGGTTCGGTCCAAACGGCAGCCCCGACCAGACACACGAAACACTGATCACTTGGAAACACGTGATACTGATCATCCAGACGCACGTGACACTGATCACTTCACGGACTGATCAGTGTGATCAGTATGCTCAGTGGGACTGATCAAGGTGATCATACTGAGCCATAGGCTCTACGCCGCGAATCTCCTTTGTATTTAGGAACGCTAGAAACCCTTATGGTTCTGATGCGTTCAACTCATGTTACTATCTCACTGATTGGAATACAACTCTTATTCCTATCATTTATCTTCGCTCAGCTTGCTTCAGCCTCTCCAAAGAATAATACCGCCACGTGACTTGACTTATCTCTCTTTTGAGACTAGCCCTGGAACGAGACAATAACAAAGCATTTATAACGGATAGAGATAAGCTATTTATATTAAACTACTAGAAGACGCTTATAGGAACGATTGGAATTAAACATAAGCTATTAATAGTATATCATCCGGAGATAGACGGACAAACCGAAAGGATGAATTAAACGCTAGAACAATACCTACGACACTATATTAACTACGCGTAAGATAACTGGGTTTCATTACTACTAATAGCGTAGATTGCACTAAACAACTACAAATTAGAGACAACTTTAACGACACCATTTTATGCGAACTTTAGTAAAGATCCTAACCTATTTAGAACACCTAGATCCTACCTACAAGCCGAAAGAGCAATCGTAACGACGGATACTTTTAAGGAAGTGCATAAAGAAACACGTAAGGCGATCGAAGATGCATAATAAAAACTGTCTCGACAACGGTAGGATACGAGAAAAATGGCACCTCTACTAAAAGAGGGGGATAAGGTCTATCTCCTTATAAAAAACTTGAGAATAAGAAGATAGACCAAGAAACTAGATCACGTTAAGGTCGGACCATTTTTAATCGACAAAGTCGTAGGACTAGTTAACTATCGACTACGACTACTACTAGACGCTAAAATCTACCTAGTCTTCCACATCTCTAAGTTAGAACCCGTAGACGCCGAAACACCTTGCTAGGAGAGCTTCCATTTCGAGCCGGAAGTAGAAAACGAATTCGAAGTCGAAAGAATCCTAGATAAGAAAGGTTAGCGATACCTTGTTAAATGGAAAGGATACGACGAATTAGAAAATACCTAGGAACTAGAAAGAAACCTACGAAACTGTTAATAAAGGCTCTAGGAGTACAAAAAACGGTCCAGTAGACTAACCCCCGCGTTAGAGACTAATCTACTAGAAAGTAGCTAGAGTAGGAATCGAACTCACGACCTTAAGAGTGGAGACAGCTTACGCTCTAACTACTAAGCTACATGACCGGGTTCAATAAGGGAAACGAAGAACTTACATAAATATATCCCCTATAAGAAACTAACATCTATCTACTAGAGGGGCCGGCGCTCGAAGAAGCTACTACGGCTTCCTTAAGGGTCGGATACGACTAGAGGACATTATCCGGAATTATCGAAAGGTCCTCCTAGGAAGGAATCGACATCTAGAAAACCCCCTCCAGTTCTTCGGGGCTACCTTTAGGAATAAGAAGATAGGACGAAGACGCGGAAAAGGTATCGATACCTACGCTCGGTAAACCGCGAAGATCCTCGAAATCCTTCGCTATCGCCTTTTCCTCCCTATCCTTAGTAACGCGTAGCTATTTCCTAAGACGATGCACCTTTAACATCGCCTCTATTACCTTCTCTTTAGCCTTATTAAGCTCTCGCTTTAGCTTTCGACGCTAGTTGCGAAGCCGCTCCTACTTAGTCTACGTAATAGTCACGTTACACTTAATACCCTTACGAACGTACTCTAAGTAACACCTAAAGCGCACATCTACTACGTAACGAGGACTCTTCTTTCCTTTAGGTACTCTAGCCTTCTAGCAACTAGAACATAGGGATGGCATCTCGCGGCCCTCGGCTTCGATACCTAGTACTTAACGTTCGCGGCGCTCCTAACGTATTAGCCGCTCGCCGCTTATAATAAAAGATAGGAACTTATAGGAAAAGAAAGAAAACTCGAGGACGAGTTTTAGTAGGAAGGGGGATAGTATTACGGTTCGGATAAAGGACGGTATAGGACGTAGTATAGAAGGAAGAATTAGAAGATAAGGACTAATCGCTAGGAAGAGGAAGGGACCCTACGCCCGGGTCACGTGTACGACCGCGCGCTTAGTGCATAGTCGAACACGACTATAGAAGTAGCGTATAGACGTACACGACCATACGACTAGGCGACCGGTCGGGTAGATAGACGGACGCCTAACACCGGATAGTATACGAGTCTCCGTTGTATTTAGGAACGCTAAGAACCCTTATAGTTTCGATACGTTTAACTTATGTTACTATCTTACTAATTGAAATACAACTCTTATTCCTATTATTTATCTTTGCTTAGCTTACTTTAGCCTCTCTAAAGAATACCGCTACGTAACTTAACTTGTCTCTCTTTTAAGACTAGCCCTAGAACGGGACAATAACAATCGTTAGGCTAATGCGTTTAAGACCCTAAAGGATAAGTACTATAAAGTACTAGTTTTAGCCTACTAGAACCCGGAGCTCTCTACGTTTTTAGAGACGGACTATAGCGGCTTTACGCTTAGAGGCGCCCTCCTATAAGAAAAGGACGGAGTCGTAAGACTAGTAGGATTCTACTCGAAGAAGCTTAATAAGGCTAAGATTAACTACGACATTCACGATAAGGAGATACTCGCGGTAGTGTCCTATCTTAAGGAATAGGCTCCCGAGTTAAAAACATATAGGCCCTTTATAATCTAGACGGACTATAAGAACCTAGAATACTTTATAACGAAGAGACAGCTCTCCGAACGGTAGATCCGGTAGGTTAAGGAAGTTGTAAAGTTCTAGTTTTTACTAGTGTATAGGCCGGGCACCGAGGCGATTGTGCCGGATGCCCTTTCTCGAAGGGAGTAGGACACGCTTAGGTAGGACGACAAGTTATTACGGTATCGTAGATTTCTTAAACCGGACATCGTAAAGAATTAGCCGGGCTCGAAGGTAGTAGACGCTAGCTCGACTATAAAGGTTTCGTTAGTACGAATCTTAGCTACGTAGTTCGAAGGACTATCCGCTATAGAAGAGGCGGATTCACCGGGCGTACTACAGGGACCCTTCTAAGACTAAGAGCTAAACGACCTCTAGGAAAGAACTATCGAGAAGGACAGTACGTTCTAAGCGGTACACTGCGCGATTAAGGTAGGAGCGCGTTCACTTCCTAGCGAGGTAAAACTTAAGGTGCAAGTAGGTAACTATAGCATCGACCGTAACGGGTATCTTCGCTACCGTAGTAGGATTTAGGTGCCTAGAGCTCCTAGTTCTACGGAGTCCGACTATAAGGAGGCGGACATAGCGATTCTATAGAACGACACCCTTCGAACTAAGCTAATCCAATCCGTGCACGATTTACCGGTATACGGCTACCCTAGCCGGGCCTCTATAGTATCGATACTAAGTCGCAACTTCTACTAGCCCCTATAGTCTAAGTACGTAAGGCAGTCCTTAAGGAACTGTAACTACTGCGGTAGGAATAAGGTATAGAGAGAATAAAAACACGGCCTCCTACAACCCTTACCGGTCCCCGACCGATTCTTCTAGGAGATCTCGATAGATTTCATAACGGACATGCCCGAGTCGTAAGGGAACACTTACCTCTAGGTAATTAAGGATTGACTAAGTAAGACCGTCGTTTTAGAAGCGATGCCTACTATAAAAGCCGAGGACTACGCTAAAAGGTTCTTAGACTACTAGGTGAGATACTATAGCCTCCCTTAAGCTATTACGAGTGACCGGGGTACTAACTAGACGAGTACCTTCTAGAGGACCTTCTGTCGTTTAACCGGTATAAAATAGAGGCTTAGCTCCGCCTACTACCTATAAACCGACGGAGGCCCGGAACGGTTAAACTAGGAAGTCTAGGCTTACCTTCGTAACTACATTAACTATAAGCAGTCCGACTAGAAACGCTAGCTCCCCGCGGCGCAACTTGCTCTAAACGCGCGGTATTACGCTAGGCTAGGAATAAGCCCCTTCTTCGCGGTATACGGATACGAGGTACTATTACCCGTTTAGTTACAACCGGATCTAGAGACCTCTTAGTTAGACGCCGCGTAACGGGTAACGCTATTCGTAGAAAGGATGTAAAAGATCACAGACCTGTGTTAGGCGAGCATAGCGGAAGCTACCTAAAAATAGGAGGACTACGCTAACCGGGATAGGAAGCCCGTACTAATCTATCGTGTAGGCGATAAAGTTTAGCTAGATCTACGCAACTATGTCACTATACGACTAAAGAAGAGCCTCGACTATAGACACGCGAAGTATACGGTAGTAGAAGTGATCTTACCGTTATCTATACGCTTATCTAGGATCCCCGACGGGATCTACCCGGTCTTCTATCCTAACTTACTACGACCTATAAGCTAAGACCCCTTACCTAGATAGGAGATTAATAATAAACAGCCGGACCCTATCATAATTTAGTCTTACGAAGAGTAGTAGGTAGAAGAGATCCTTTATGCTAGAACTAAGGTTAGAGGTAGAGGCCGAGTGCGCGAAGTCCTAGTAAAATAGACCGGATACTATAAGCCTACATAGGAACCATTAGGGTACCTCGCGGACACAGCGGCCGCGGATAACTTCGAGAAGAAATATAGTAACCTAATAACGCATAACGGACCGAAGGAGGCATAGGATACGAATAGAAGGGGGAAAAGACGAAAAGGTAAGGATTACTAGAGATTTAGCGTAGACATAGGCGTTTAGGAAAAGGTAGGCGTTCTTTTAGGTTAGGGAGTCTTTTTAGGAGATAGAGAGAAGTAAGAAGGCATAGTGCCTATAACCTTAGCGGCGACCGCACTAAAAGAATCGGTAAGCGCGTATAAAGAGGCGGGGGCCGTAGAAACTTACCGGGAGAGCATACTAGTACGCGGGAGAGGCTTTAAAGCCTTCTAGGCTTTAAGGACGGCGCGGAGCTTAGTACGAGCGTCGTCGCTAAAAGACCGTAAGCCGGTAGAAAAGTCGCGGAGGACGCTAGGGAGGATGCTTACGCGAGGTTCTAGTTAGTAGCGCGGGTCCACTTAGTATAGGCGGCGTAGGCGAGCTCCGGCCTAAAACGCGCGGTTAGCGATAATTTTCCTTCGGGGTCCGCGCGGTACATACATGTCCTCGTAATACTTACGATTAGTATTATAGGCCTAGTAGGCGCGCGCGGTTACGCCCTAACGGTAATTAGCGGACCCCGATAAGAATAGGACGAGGACCGGTACTTATATACTAGGAGACGTAGTCTACGCTAGTAGAGGCGTAGGGGACGTAGTAGATGCGGCGTTAGGCTATTTTGTACTAGGCTCCGGTTAGAATGTTTCGGTCTCCGTAGTAATTTATTCGGACTTACTTAATAGTATTAATAGGAGATGTAGTAGGGGTAGTTTCTATTTACGGCATGCTATTAGTATCTATCGGAACCCGTAGGGAAAATGTCGTCTCCCTAAGCAATAGGCATAAGATGCGCGAATATGCCCCTAAGGCTAGAGACGCTTAGCTAGGGGGAGGGGGAGGGGCGACTTACGCGTACGGTAGGTAATAAGAAAAAGAAAGAAAAGAAAAAAGAGAACGAGAACCTAAAGATATGTTCTAGGCTCCTATTGTTCATATGTAACAATAGCTATTGTTACTTAGTAGACAATAGTAAACCTTATACTTACCTAGGCATTAATACTTCGTCTTAGCGTCGGCGGGGCTAGACAATAAGGAAGAGAAGCTCGGGCACTTCCTATTACGAGCCTAATAAAAACACCTGGGACAATGGGCTCTAGGGCGGAGCTATAACTAGGGGCGGCGGAGGAGGAAGGGGGGGGGGGTAGTATAAGGGGTAGGCCCCTATTTCTTAGTATAGGCTACGCCTATACGTTCGGATTGCTTTCCGACACCTTTACTTTGGATAGCGTGTAACTTCCCCTTTCTTCTATATCGAACTTATTATAAACTTTATAGAACTTTAGTATATACGTCGTTCACCCGTAACATAGACGATTATACTCGCTACTATAATAAGACTTATAAGGCTAAGAGCTATCGCGTAGGCGACATAGTCTTATTATCTACGAAGAACCTAAGGTTAGTATTACCGAAGAAGAAGATAGGTCCGAAGTTTATTAGACCGTACCGTATTATCGACGCTATCGGTTCTTAGGCGTACTACCTAGTACTACTAGCCGACTTAAGAATTTATAATATATTCTATATATCCCTCCTCGAGCCGTACGCGGGTAGCGAGAAGGATAGAGGCACTATAGCCCTCGCTAATAAGGACGGGGAATATGAAGTAGAGGTAGTACTAGGAAAGCGTAAGTATAAGGGTAAAGTGCAGTACCTAGTGCGATAGAAGGGCTAGCTAGAAGAGTATAATAGCTAGGAGCTAGTATAAGGACTCGCGAATACTACGCGTATAGTAGCCGAATATAAGGGGTTAGCGAAGACGGTATAAGCCGGCGGAAGGATCCGTAAAGGCTACGCGTATAGTAGTCGAATATAAGGTGCCTACGAAGGCCGTGTAAGGCGCTAAAATAAGGGCATAGGTTATACATTTAGGCCTTAACCCTTCGGTAGCTAGATATAAGGACCTTACCCTTTAGACATAACCTCCTCTTTTTACTAATAATACGGGGGGGAGGCCTATCCGATAGTATCTATATTAACGGTAGCCTCTACCCCCGATAGTAAAATTAGCTATAACCTACATATAAGATACTAACCTATAGTGTATTCTATCGGACTAAAAGGCTCGCTTACTTAGTTAAGTAAACACCCCCGATAGTAATAACATTAGAGAGGGAGGTAAGGAGAGAGAAGAGTAGAGAGAAGAGTATTTATTTTAAAAATAAACTTTTATAGGCGCGCTACGGCGCTACGTAGATAAAAGATAGGCGCGTAGTAGGCGGCTAATATACGTAGAGCGCGCGATTACTCGTTATTATTATCCTTATTATCCTCCTTATTATACTCGCCCCGTAGGGCTAGTAGTAAGAAGGCCCTATCGGCCGTAGTAGTATTAATGTTTCTAGCCTATAGGAACTATAACTACGGTTAGTATAGGATACGTATATAATACGTACATTACTTACCGTACGGCCGAGCTCGAAGAGCCTATTAAGGGCCCTATTCTACTCTTACTATAGAACTACGGACGTAGTAGCAGCGGCGGGGGGGGGGTAGTAGTAGTAGAGGCGCCGGCGAAGCGTACGTAGGTATCGCCTATACGCTTATTCTTATAGGCACTAAACTACCTCTTAGCCTAGGAGGAGGTTAGCCGATTTATATAGGGAGCGACAGTACGCCGTATACGGCGAGCGTAGGGAGCGCTAGCGAGGCGTAGCACTTACCTCTAAGATCTACTTACCTAGCTAGGCGTAGACCTCGTACTACTAGTCTAGAGCATCCTACTCTTACTTAGTAATAGGGTTACTAAGCCCCTAGATAAGCTTATCGCGCTAGGCGCGAGCGGCGCGTAGGCGAGCTACTAGCTACGCGATAGCGACGCTAGTGCTACTAACGTAGGGGTGCCTAATGTCTCTATAGCACCTACACTTCTTAAGTAACTCGCCGGTAGTAATACTATTACACGTATCCTACTCGTCTACTATACTATTAGTAAGCGCATCGTAAGCGAAGAGCGTAGCGAATACTTACTAGCTACGAAGTAGGGGAGGTACCGTATATATATCTTAATATCTATACCTAGGCGCCTAGCTAGTAAGGACTTAGGGGTCTACGGCCCTAGTACGCTAAACTTACGCTTCGCTAGCGTATCCGGTGCGCCGAGCGCGCTAGACATCTATACTCGTAGTACTAGTAATAGTGCTAGTAGTACTAATAGGCCCCCTATAAGGGCCTCCTAGCGGAGCTAGTCTTAGATAGCTTCCTCTAAAGCTATAGTAGTACTAGCGGGTCGCTAGATAGTCGCTAGCGAGGAGCTAGTAGATCGCTAGTAGTACGGGTATAGTACGCTACGAGAACGTAGTATAAGGGAAAAGAAGGAAAAGGAGGGAGAGGGTACGCTTCTTAAACCCTCGAGTTCGTTAACCCGGCAACTATAACTTCACACTTACCTATACTACGATAACGACACGTACGAGACCCGTAGGCGGGTCGTATAGTAACGAAATCTATAAGAAGTAGATAGATTACTTATATAGAAACATCCTAAAGCCGCGAGCTAAGGGTAGCTCGTCCTAGAAGGGGAGGCAGTTATAAGGGCAGCCTATAGCTAACTCTTATATATAATACGGCTATGCCCGGCTTAGTATACCGTACGTGACGCGTATGCGTATACTAGGAGACGCGTATAGCGTCTATAGAAGAAAGTAAGCTTTAGTTTATCTACGATTAGAAGATCGTAGGCGTGCTATATATTACGACATCCCCTTATAGCCTTACGGTCCTTATAGATCGCTAGACGTAGCATTATATATAGCGAGTATACTAATAGACAAATAGTGAGTCTATAAGACAAATAGTAAGTCTATAAGACAAATAGCGAGTCTATAAGACAAATAGCGAGTCTATAATAATAAGGATAGAGGATTGCGAATTTTGAATGCGGGTATTTGCCGGTTTTGTAAGCCTAGGCCACTGCCCGCAGCGTCCGTGCGCAGCTTAGGTGAACCTTCTTGCTTGACCTCTCTCACCTTCCCCTCTAACATCGACAACTACGAGCTTCAACATACCCGCAGGGCAATATCTCCATGCACCATCTCGACTGTCTAGATACAGCTGGCATGTGTGCCGCCACAAGCGGCAGTGACCTCAGCCGCTCGAAGGATCTCATCAAGTCAGCTTTCGCTAACATGGCTTGCCTCATTCATCACTTAGCGATAATATTACCTTGGTAGGTATCATCTGATCTTTGATCTCTGCTGTGACATTCTTTCCCGACCTAGGAAAGTAAAGCTTCTGTGAGGCTCACGACTTGCCGACTTGCCTCCAATAACCACTACGAACCAAATACAGAAGATCGCAAGATGGCTCCTCGTTCTACACGGGATAGCAAACATAGCACAAGACGCATATTGTAAGCCTTCAGGCGCTCAAACGCTTGGGATGGAGAACATCAAAGTCTGCAAATACTTTCGTACCTTTGCGGCGGTAAGTAAGGATGGAAAAATCTGCGTTGCATTGGATGGTCTGTCGGAGCATGTCCGCGCAATGATCCGCGCTCGACGCATTAGTGGGATACCCTAGATCGGCATTTCGGCATCAAACTTTACCAATGTGGATGTGCCCGTAGTCAGGAGCATTGTCGAATGCGGCCCGTTCTTGAGGCCAAGTATGTTTCCACAGTAGATGGTAACGAAAGCTGTCAACTGAATGCCTCTCGTGAAAGAAACCACGATACATACCACATAGTGCAAGGCATGAAAGGCCTCAAAAGTTGCCCATAGCCCGTATTTTTGGCCGTTAGAGCCACGAAGGGGCTGATGAGTTGTGCTGTTGCTTTTGAGGTTAACCTCAGGAAGTGACATGTACACGTCTCTCAATATTGACAGTGAAATGGCTAAAGGTCTTGCAGTTCATCTTTACCTTCCAGCAGCTTGCCCCAGGCTTCGTCGATCGCTAGGGAGGAAGGCTCTCTATATGGTGTGTGGATATAATCTACTTGAAATTGTTCCTAGCGGCACTCATTCTTGAGATTCGCGACGGTTGCAAAAGGGTTATGATGCTACTGTGTACTCTTGACGTAGAGAGGGCCAAGCATATGAGCTTGGCGAGCTTAAGCCTAGCAAGCATTATAGGTGTGTAGGGGCTTAAATGCAATAGCTTGCATAAGTCTTGGCTTAGAGTGAAAGCTTATAAGCGATGAAGGTCTATGCGCGGATGTTATCGTGAAATGGATCTGACGAGTACAAGCTGTTCAGTAGAGAAGATCAGTGACCTCACACCTTGCAAACAGCAGGATTCTATCTAGCTACAAAGTCAATGTGATACCGGGTAGGTGTGCCAAGTCCTTACTAACATGGCCCACTGGTCACCTAATCCACAACAAGCGTTTTTTCTTGACACAGGCAAGATCACAGAGATCAAAACAGCGTGATCCTTTCCGCAAGGATGGCCAATCACCAGAACTTTCTCACATCGGCGATGCTAGACCATCTTCTCTATGCCTTGACTACAATCGAACTGCGTTCCCTGGGCATGCTGCCAACCATGCTATCGACGATAGTA
Organism: Nothopassalora personata; assembly: GCA_033816765.1. Taxonomy (NCBI): domain Eukaryota; kingdom Fungi; phylum Ascomycota; class Dothideomycetes; order Mycosphaerellales; family Mycosphaerellaceae; genus Nothopassalora; species Nothopassalora personata. Next base: position 51,820 of record CM066295.1, read on the forward strand.
TTGATCTACAGCTCAATGAACTAGCGGGTCCCGCTGGTGTCTTGTATGACGAGCCAAGCACACTCACTACAATATCCACCACAATATCGGCTTCTGCTTCTTCAACCTCCCCAAGCTCAGTCGCCGGACTCGAAGCTATTGGGCCGGTTAATGCCGGTCCAAGGGCGGCTAAAGATGAGAGTCAGAGCTTGAAGACCCGCTAGGGAGATACTGAGAGCAAGATCGCCGACTACTTGAAGGAGAACGATCAGAAGATTTGGCAGACAAAGGCAAGGCTTGGTAAGACGGACTGAGAAACTTATGAGAAGCAGGCGACAGAACGATAGCAATAAGAACGACATTCGCCGGAAGAGGATCGATGAGAAGGCAAAGAGCGGGCAGGACAATGACGAGTGATCTCGGTACTTGTAAGCAAGATTGCAAAGACGATCTGTAGTGAAGAAGCACTTCAGATGGGCAAAGACAAGCAAAGCACGGGCGTGATACAGTGGGACGTCTGCAGTGAGAATGCTAGACACAGCAAGGCATCGGCGGTCATGTACACCATCGTAAGGGAGGCCGAGAAAACGCTGAGCCCATGCGCGGCATGTTTGTTTCGACCAACTACTGACGTCCTTCCAGATCAAATCGAAGTTGACTGGAAAGGACCGGGAGAGAGCCACAAGGCTGGACTGATCTCGAGTTGAAGCGCTTGTGGTCGGTCTCTCCACTTGATCATGTGTTGCATAACACTCCCATATGATTTTGCACAGCTACCGAGCTCTCTTGATGCGACTGTGGATTGAGTCAGGATTTGGCTAGTGAATCCCAGGTAGCGAACGGCATTCTTCCGATGCTGATCCTCCTACTTTACCCATAGGGCATTCACTTTTACTAGTGTTCCTTTCGTTACTGCATGAAGAGACGCATCACATAAACTGCTGATAAAGAACAACAGGTACGTGCAATTCTCGATATCCGGTGGGGATAATTGCGACTCTCTGATGCAGTGATGCAGTTTGAGCAGCAGTCCCTCAACAAGGGATACTCTGCTTTCAACGGCTTCGCCCAACAATCTCCTTCTTTCTCATGCCTTTCATTTACCTTTCATTGAGGCCAGAACACCCTCCGTGCTCTGCCTCTGGTCTTTTCGATCCCGAAGATGGGCTCGTTAGACTCAATCTCATCACTTCACAAGACACGAAAGCGGCTGCTTCAGAGATCATTCGTGGGCTCAGCACTCCCCCGAACCTCCCACTGGATGGCTCAGCCAGACTCATGACCCCGGCACGAGCGCCATGTCATCATCACATAAATGCCAAAGGCAATGTTAACGATGATAAACTGGATGTCGATACTCAAGCCTCGAGCCACTTGGACGGACTACGGCACTATCCCTACCAGCCCACGCTGCAGTACTACGTTGGTATTAGCCAGGACGAGCGACCTGGTAAGTCCCGGACTGCTCGACTCGGGATTGAAAATATGGCGATGGAAGGTGGTGCAACTCGTGGTGTTCTCCTGGATTGGGCTCGCTGGGCCCAGAAGCAAGGCATATCTTACTCTCCGTTTGGGATATACTCGAATCCGCTGTGGCACTTCGGAAAGTCGCTACCCCTGAAGACATCCTACTTCGCCAGGGTGATATTCTCATCATTAGTACCGGCTGGGTAGAGCCCTGCAACGCTCTCTCCCAAGACGAAAGCTAGCACTCCCTGATCCTCCAATGCGAGCATCCTGTGCAGTCGAAACAAGCGAGGAGATGATCAAGTGGCATTGGAACAAAGGCTTCGCTGCTGTTGCTTCTGATTTTGTAGCGTATGAGATTTGGCCCTTGCCTAAGCCGTGCGGAGTCAGTCTACATGAAGTGTTTCTTTCTGCATTGGGAATGATGATCGGTGGGACGTGAGATCTGGAGACGCGGAATGAGCAGTGCTTATGATCGGGAAGGTGGAATTTTTTCAGAGTAGTATGTTGTTGAATGCTAGAGGTGGTGTTGCGAGTTCGCCGGGGCCTATGGCGGTATTGTGATTTTGAGAAATTTGGGTGCCTATAAAAGGCATTGGGTCTTGCTGTTCATTGTACTATTCTGGCCTAGCTGACAAGCTACATCCAGTGTCTAATAGCCACATATGGAGTTGAGAGTGTGTTGCTCAAATTTTCTGCCTCAGGCCGGCCAAAATTTTAGGCTCTGCGCTAATGTCGCTAACTATCGCCTGGGTGAATGATGGACTTTCCTCCGCCGATGAAACTGCATCCTTCAGCGACATACCACACATCTCGCACTTTATCATGGGAGTTCTTTGGGCTTCATCTGGACCTCAAACGCCTTGTAAGACTCTAAATATCTGCCATGAACATTAAAGTTCGGAAGCGCATGGTCTGCTCAGCCTTCATGTGGGACAAATCGATCGGTCTGTCACTGGGAAGATCACCTTAGCTTACTAGTCAGCCGGATAGAGCGCTTGAATTCTCTCATACGGAAGATGATAACGAGCAGTGGATCCCAGAGGACTGTCCCAGCTACCCATCAACCAGTATGCTCAACACGAGCTGCTTCATCAACTACGTCCGGCTGGGAGAGATCGTGCAGCTTATGATGGCCTCGCAAACTGTATCGGCAGCCAGCGAGGCCATGACGCCTAAGATTCAGGCTCTAGATGCACGACTGCACGGTTGGCGATCCCAACTCCCGGCCCGGCTCGAGCTCCATCAGTTCGGAGAGACCCGCACGCCTCTGCACATTGTTTTCCTGTACCTCCTCACCAGGCATTATTCATCATCCTCTAGAGGCCCCATGTTCGCTTGGCCGAGACCAGCAGTTATGCTCGCAAGGCTTGCAGCCATAAAGCAGATGTTGTGCACGAGCTATTCACTCTCTCCCAACACACTCTCCACCGGAGCAAATTCGGTGTCACAGGTACCGAGATATTTTCCGAAGGCGGTACAACAATGTCCAAGAGAGGTGTGTGCTGCTGTGTTCCAAGTGTAACACGCTCGCCTACACTTCCTTGCGCCCATGGTCTCTTGATCCTGCACTCCAATGCCAGAGCAGGATCGAAGTACATCTTGGCAAGGATATCACCTTTCTTGACGTTGTACAGCCTTTGAATGACACTCGTCGATGCGCTTCTTCCGAGTCAAACGCGACGTCCAGAGTCAATTTATACGGACCAGAGGTCGTGGACCGGATTCAAAGGTTCACTTCTGGTAAAGTAGGTTTCTGTGCAGGGATCATCCTTTCTTCTAGCGTTGCCAAGCTACCGCTCTCTATCGCGGAATACTTTTGTCTGCTCAGGGGCTGCGATTCACGCGGCGGCAGACCCGATGTGACTTGATGGAAGCTTGTAGGTAACAAACTGCATTCCTCGCCTGGTGCGAGGTCTACCAGATGATACAAGCTGAATTTGAAGACCGGTCCAGTCTCCTGCCCAAGGGGTGACATTGGGGATGCAAAGTCACCGCTCGTTTTAATCTGGTACGGATTCGGGAAGTGCATAATGGAAGCTCTTGCATTGGGGCAAGCACTTCGCCGATGACTCCAATCTCGTGTGTAACCTGCGTGCTGGGTTTAAGAGGTCCCTTGACTGCGTTCTCGCCATAGGTCTGGAACAGCCACCGGCAGTCCTCCGGGCTGTCAAATTTTGGGACAGAGACTTTGTGTGTACTTCCGGACTCGCTCCAGGAAGTCGTAAATCTGGGCTATCAGGACCGGATTCAGAATACCGCCGATGAAGATTGTCCGGTACCCGAGTTTCTGCACTCCTTGTCGCTGTAGTCCCTGACTACACCTTGTCTGCGGAAGAGGCATACAACAAATTCAGCGCGGCCATAGCTATCCAGACCATTAGACATGTGCCGCGAGCTGGGTAACATGTTGCTTCACTCGTCACCATCGACTAGCAGCCTGTCACAGTCTCCGGACACAAAGGCTCCAGCCTCTGATCTCCGGAGCGACACCACCGGCGGTGATTTTAGCTTAGCCTCGTATCTGAACCAAGTCCATGGTCAAGTCATCGCGAATGTGCGCAGCAATAAGCCAGGTGCAGCGGCTAAGCTACTGGAAGAGGCTGCAATGTTACCGAGAGGCGAAGAGTTTCAACTTCGTGATCTGCCAGTCCGAGCTTAGGCAATCATGTGGAATGTCGAATTCCTTGGGACGGCGCCTCGCAAAGCCGATATTGAGCAAACAAAATGGTATCGAGTGGTCATAACTCCCGTGATTAAGGCTATGAAGGCTATGGGGTTGTCGTGATGTCTCGAAAATGGACTTGGTGTTGTACCCTTATCGTGTCAGGCAAGCCAGATGATGCATTGTGGCGTGGCGCGAGGAAGATCCTGTGATCCATGCTGACAATCAATTCATAGTAACTAGCATGGTACATCGCAAGTAATGTCGAGTTGTGGTGGAAGGGTTCCCTCGCCACCAGCCGGGTAGCTCTCACACAGCTCCATCAGCCAACGCCGAGATCGGTCAGCAGCTCACCTAAAAGCGTCAACATCAAGTTGGTCGAAGTATCTCGTGCTCAAACACTTGATCTTAGTTACAGCAGGTACAATGGCAATCGAAAAAGCGACATATTCCCATGGCCATCACACGTCAGTAGTGAAGCACCACGCAAAGCGTACTGCCGAGAACTCCGCTGCATTTCTGCTCCCTCACATCAAGAAGAATGCTCGAATCCTCGACATTGGATCGGGACCTGGCTCAATCACAATCGGATTCGCTCGCCTCGCGTCCGAAGGCCATGTCATCGGCGGCGATATCGTGCCGGAAGTCTTGAAGGAAGGCGAAGCCCTTGCAAAAGAGCAAAACATCAAGAACATATCGTTCCAGCAGATCGATGCCAACGCATTGCCCTTCGAGGATGCGTCCTTTGACATTACTTTCTGCCATCAAGTGCTCCAGCATGTTGGTGATCCTGTCGGGATCTTGAAAGAAATGCGCCGAGTGACAAAGCCTGGCGGGATCGTTGCAGCTCGAGAAGCAGATTATCGAGCTTTTGTGTGGTATCCAGAGCCCAAAGAACTTGATCGATGGGGAGATGTGTACCAAGGCATCGCGAAAGCAAATGGTGCTGAGCCCAATGCCGGTCGATATCTGCGAAAGTGGGCTGCCGAGGCTGGCTTCAGTGCTGCTGCTGTGACTTTCACTTGGGCGCCGTGGAACTTCCAACATGAAGAGGCGAAGCAGTGGGGCATTACCTGGGCCGATAGAGTGCGGTACTCAAACTTTGCCACGTCAGCGAAGAAGCATGGGATGGCTGAGGATGGTGATCTGGAGACGATGGCCCAGGCATGGTTGAAGTGGAGCGAGCATGAGCAGGCGTTCATTGTTGTGCCGAATGGAGAGATCCTATGTCGTGTGTAGTGGCAGCCGTGACAGCGACCTTAAGTCATATTATGTGGCCCGGCAGACGTAGAACCACATATCCAGGCTGACCGCCATGCTTCCAGAAAGGCCTTCTGCGCTCTGCATGGACGGTGACTGTTTCGTGCAGCACAACCCTGAAAACATGCCTGGGAGTGACAAGACGCGTCTTCGCGTGAGCGCGAGATGGGAGAAGACGCATGATCGACGCCACCGTGCAGGCCAGTGCAGGCGACCCCGTAAGATCATCACTCACGTGGTACAGACGTAAGAGGATGTGACAACGAGCGAAGAACAGTGACATGTCGAAGGCACAATCGCATGACTTTGTTTCCAGTGAAGGACATTCATTCCATGGCGGCGGCTGTTGCCGAACTACGCACAACGCATCAACAATAACTTCGCAAGGTATCTCAAACGTCAAATACCCGTCCAAAATCCTCTATCAAGCACTCCCATGGCCTAATTCAGGAGCATGATAACACACGGCCATGTCGTGCATTCCTGTCGCCGGCGTTGTGAAAGCAGGTTATTACCGTGTACCATAATGATGGCATTGCTCGAGGCATGAAGAAAACCATCTCTGGTACGTCTATGCTAAGCAGGCCCTGCCCAGCTCGCAAAGGAGACGGCGAAAGACATGCTCCTAATGATACCCTGTCAGGCTACGAATAGATCTGGAACGACGCCGGTGGGTCTCTATCCTTCAAATACGCTGCTGGATAGATGTAGCTTTTTTGTTGGCGCAGAAGTAGACCCAGTGCAGGCATTTGGTCCCGAGCTGCCGCCGACCAGATTTGGCCGGATCTGCAGAAGGGAAAGCAGGCCGTGTCGTGTCAGATTAGATGCATCTGTTACTGTTGTCAGCTCAGTGTTGAGCATCTCAGTAGTTCTTATGGTCATCGTAGTTTCGTGTTCACTTGAAAGTGCCTTTGAGGCACAACATGAAGCGAAAAGCCGGCGCAGAAGAAGCATTTCTTGCCTGTGGCAGATCATCATTTACTGTAGCTCACCCATATGACCATGGCAAACTAGCTCGGTCCCTCAACGTTGCTCCAACGCTCGCCAACCCTCATCTTCCATATCGTGAGTATCATGAATAGAATCCTCCCGCAAGAGGCCTCTCCCGGTCGTGAGCCACAGAGGCTCCATGATCGGACTGCTGTCGGCCGGCGCCAATTTGACCAGCCTAGTGGACTGATCAGCACTTGTTAGACAAGTCTGACCTGTGTCTTTGAGGTTCATGCATGATCAGCACGAGCACGTCTTGTGGCCGCCCAACGTTAGGAGTAACCTGGAATCAAACGTCGAAGCTTGGCGGGCGAGAACGGCAAGTCGAGTAGAGTAGCCGTAAGTAGCCGTATGCTTCGCGTTCTCATGGCAGCCGCGTACCTCGTATGCTGCTATACAACAGTACCCGCCATGCGCCACGCATCGATCCCATGATGATGAATGTCGCCGGAAGAAGTTGGAGAACAACCAGACAACCAGATTTGAGATGTGGTTCCTTCCTTGGCTGATCCTTCCGCCTTCCGGCCCCAGCTTGGACCGGCCGAACATATCCTGGCCGGCTGACTGTACAGCAGGAACCAGCGAGGGCACTTCATACTTCAGCCGACTCGGGAGCGTGTGCATAACATCTACACCACTGTAACCAACGACTATTCCCGTCAACGCCGCTCGCTATTCCTCCAGCATTGCTTCTACTGCTCGACGACATTGATTCCGCGGGGCACCACTACCATTGACATCGGGTAGCACGAGACAGCGAGTGACTGCGTGTTGAGCGCAGCAAACTCGTCTCCGAGATCGTTTCAGGCTGCGAGCTGTGCCTCAGGTGCACCATCTAGGAGCGAGAAGTAGTAGCCATGGCCTCTTCTCAGCCGCATGCAGTGGCTGGCGCACCGACGACACAAGTAGCCCCCGCAGTCGAGCGGCCACACGGGATGAACAACATACCACCCACCCCCGGCGACCAACAATTCGAAGATACGCTCCAGCAGCAACAGCCTGAAACACCCGCCGCAGCATCAAGCAGCGCCCCCGCTCCCAGCCTCCCACCGATCGAGCAGAACACGCAATCGCTCTCCGCAGCAATAGCAGAAGCACCGCCCCTAACACAACAAGAGACGGAAGCAATTGGCTCTGCTATCGAGGAAACCCTCACAAAAGGCTCGGGCTCCGACGACACCCTCAGCATAACTCTCATGCTCACAACCGGCGCGCGACATCCCTACAGGATCGACGAGAAGTACCTTCGCAGCCGTAAGATGGAGCCGAAGAACGCAGCGGGAGACTTCGACCCCAAGGGCATCAGCGGATACCAGCTGAAAGAGTTGATCTGGATAGACTGGCGGAGTGAATGGGAGCCACGACCGGCGAATCCCAGCAGTATACGGCTGATCATCCTAGGGCGCATGATCGAGAACAAGGCCATCCTGAGAGGTATTTTCAACCGCAGGCAGGCGTGTTCGGACAAAGGCTAATGGAACGTACAGATCTCCCGTTCAAGAATGACAGCACGAACGTGGTACACATGACCGTCAAGCCAGCGGATCTTATCGACGACGAGGAAACGGCCGGTAAGAGCACTGGCAAGAGCGGGTCGACGCGAATGCGGGAAGGTGAAGACGGAGGGGCTGGGTGTCGATGTGTTGTGCAGTGAGTGCTAAACTGTCGAACAGAAAGGCAAGGATGGGCCGCTGCGTTTGGGTCTGAGACGCATTGGTCAATGAGGATATCGATATCAAAGAAAGGAAGAGAGAGAGAGGGAGAGAGTATCCACAGGAGAGCGAAGCAGACTCTTTTCTGGGTTACGTACAGTCATGCATACCAAGGAGTCGGCGTTCAGGCTGGACACAGCATGTCGGTTTCGGAAGTACAGTGGGGTCATGGATGGCGTATAATTTGTCCGTCATTCGAGCGAGTGTAGCGATGGGGTTCTGGCTTTTGAAGGGTTTGTACTTGTACATATGGATACGAACGAGACGCAGTATATAAGCAGATGGACTGAAAGTGAAATCCATGCATAGATGCGATTCGGGCTGTCTGTCAACTTTATTCGGTCGTACTAATGCAGTCTGATATGTGGACAGCTCAGCTACCTGAATTGCCATGATAGAGTACAATCTGAAGTATACGGATAGCAAGTAACTCCATCTATGCTCACTTTCCGCCTGCCACCCTCATCTCATCTCACTGCAGCGCGGCGCGGCGCGGCACTCTTATCAGTACAGCACATCGTCCTCCACCTGAATCCCTTCTCCTTATCATTTGTCCCCATCTACCAGTTCATCCTAAACCGTGCCTCCATCTCGGAATGGAAATCCATCCGCTCCCTCATCACATCCCCCTCAAACACATCCTCCCACTCCAACTCCGTATCTCTCCCACTCAAAATATCCGCATGCAATCCCGCAGTCCCGTGTCCACCCAGCACACTCGGTCTCCACTCTCCAGCACGCACGATGCTCAGTTCCATCTGGCGCTTGACGGGCTCGGCGATTCCGAATTGGCGGCGGAGGAGGGACATCTTGAGAGTTTCTTGTTGGTTGCGCCAATTGGCGAGCCGGGACTCAAGGGGATGGAGGGATTGGAGGGGTGGGGAGGTTGATGAGGTGGTTGCTTTTGGGGCGGGTTGCAGTTGGTGCAGGTTTGAGCGGAGGGTGTCGTGGACGCCGGGGGCGGAGGGGGCGCCGATGTTGGGGGTGGTGGAGGTTGGGTTGGAGGCGGTGGGGACTATGCGGAGAGACTGGAAGGGGGTATTAGTGAGGTGTGTTTCAAGTGGGAGACGGTGAGGTGGTGTGTACCATGATGGGTGATGTTGGAGATGTGAGCTCTGTTTGAGGGTGGTGTTCGTGCGCGTGGTGAGCTTGTGGTGTTGGTTTTCAGCAGGCGGTAGCTTGCTCCTGGCCAGAGTATGTATCGTGTGGAGGTTGTTTGTTGATGGAGATGGTGTTGATGAGTTGTGAGGTTGATGTTTGGAGCTGCATCATCATCGTGCCTGCCAGCAGTGGTAAAGCACGCGCCAGCTTCAGCGCGACTGCCGAAGATCGGCCGAGTGTGCGGCAAGAAGCAAAGCATCGATCGAGCATCTACGAAACACCCTCATTGTTTCTGTTCGCAAGCACTGCCTTCGCTGTGTGCCTTATAGTGGAGCATCCATTTGACAGCGGCCCGTGACTGGTCGTCGAGAGCCATTGACACAAAGTGGGCTCCATCTGACGCTCTTCGTCTGATCATGAAGTACGGAGCATGAGCGTAGTCTTTCATTCGGGAGTAATGGCAATTGCTATGAACACATTGAAAGAGACGTTCTTTGTTCGCAACAGATGGACAAGGCGGCATTAGAAGAGCAGACTATGGGCGATATATTAGCGCTGCAAAAGGCGGTGTGCCTTGCCAAGCCGAGCCGACCTCCAAGCATGAGGGAGTGGTCGCAACCAACAACAGACGTGTCAAAGGCATGCGTCTACTGAACCATCAAGAAGATGGCATTTCAAGTTTGCAAAAACGAACATCCAGCAAATAGCTTGGCCTCTTCACAGACTGGCGACCAGAAATTCGCTCCAGTGAACTTCCTAGACACCATGTGTTTTCAGCGCAACGGCATTCCCGAATGACCACCTGCTCTAGTCCCTCCACCATGGCCAGCACGGCTCTGCGGCAAGTAGCTTGTTGGTCGACCTGTTCTGACGCCTGCAATGAGTCCATATCCACCACTTGGGCTGCCACCTTGGCCACCACGACTGTAGCTGCCATTAAGAGCAAACCCTTGGCGATGCGAGTCTCCACCGCCAGCTCCACGACCCAGCAGACTCGCATTGTATGAGCCGAAAGTGGGCTGAGGCAGATTTGCTGGTAGGGGCTGACGTTGAGACGAAGGCACTGGCGCACTGTCTATGATTCGTCAATCGGCTGCAACGTCACTACCACTGTCAGTACTTACGCGAGCTGTTCATGCCCATCCTACTGCCCGGTGCCGCATATCCTTGGCCACCGTAGCCAGCACCAGGCTGTAGAGTCATGCGTCTGCGCTCGTCACTTCTGCCGCTGCCGTTGCTGTTGTTGCGGCGTCGGAACTCGGGCGCCGTTCGCTGTTGCTGCGAGCCACGGTACTGTCCTGCATTATTCGAAGCTCCCTGAATAACATTGTCGGCGTCATGCTCAGCGGCGCTCTCGACATGTGGATTGATCTGCTGCGCCTTCAGACCTCTGTACATCTTCTCGTAGTTGTTTGAGCGCTTCGTCATCTCCTTGAGCTCTCGATCGAGCTTCTGATTGTGGGCCAGAATGTTTTGATGCTCGGTGAGCATCGCTGTGACATATCAGCGGTCAGCCAGTGCAGCGACGACAAGAGGAGCAACACACCGTCCAGCTTGGAGCTCATGCGAGTGGCTTCATCGTTCGCCTCACGAATGACGCTTTGCACGTGCGCGTCCAGTCCGGCGTACCGATCGGACAGCGTCTTGGTGAGGTACTCCTGGTAGGTGCTGTAACATCGTTAGCTGATCGCTTATGCCAAAATGCAGATGCTGCCACCGACATCTCCTGTGCCATCTGGTACGCCCAGAAGTTCAAGCCTCGTCCTGCACACTCCATGATGATGGTAGGGCTAAGACCGCTCAGAATGCTGGTCTTGTAGTCTTCTGTGGGGGCGAGGGAAGTGACGACCGCATCGTCTGGATTGAGCAACCGTGTTGCACAAGCCGGGCATTTGCGTTGCCCGTCTTTTGGTGCACTGAGGTCGAGACGATCTGCACAGTTGAGGCAGAAGATATGGCTGGTGAAAGATGTCAGCCGGATTCATGCTTGCCGGTCGAGGTGACGACTTGCCTGCAGGTCGTAACCACAGCACGATCGTCGACTTGTGCACGGCAGCTGAGGTCGTTGCAACGAAGGGTGGCGTCCATCGAATCGCCGCAAAGAACGTGTTCTGAGCAAATGGAGCGGTGATTAGGTGCTGCGGGGGAATGGTGGTGAGGAAGTTGGAGGTTCGAGGTTGAGATAAGACTTCCCACATGTGAAAAGGAGGAAGGCACGCAGCCCACTTGCTACGCGATGACTATTACTTCAACCGGTCAAAACGAGACAGCATCATCACCATCACAGATCAAACACTTCCGAGACGACTCGCAATAGGCCGCGCGGCAATAATGCGCTACTGGTCGTGCATCGCCTATGTGTGCCTCGCTTGCAGTTTATGACCTTCGCCAAAAGAGTGCCTGCCAATATCAGCAAGCTGTTCTGAATGATGCGAAGAATCATGATGAATAGCTGCAGTGGATCTTAGCGACCACCGCTGATCGTTTGCAACGATCATTCTACCTACGCTTCTTGCGCGATATTGTCAATTTGGATGATGAACGCTCTTCTTCAACGAATTTGTCGCGAGGGCGAGGGCTTCAACCACGGCGGGCGACAGTCGCATGCGTTCTTGATCGAAAGCCATGGCTTCTGCACTCTTGCTGCATCTTCGCCGATGTGATTTAGAGGTCGAGAAAGCAGGTATAGTGACGAAGCGACACCATTGATAACCACGTTCCGGTTGTCAGTAATGCCGCTTAAGATAGAGCCAGCAACTCGAAGGCTCTTGAACGATAGATACTCCAGATCTTTCCTGCAGTACTCCGTCAGCATTCAGATAGTGTTCGGCTCCAAAGCTCGTCGCACCGCCCAGTCACCTATACTGCGGTGTAACATGGCACAAGGTGGTGCTCGAGCGCCATCTCTCCGCATCCGTCCATCTGCAGGCAGCAAACAATAAGGCACCGTGCAGTACGGCAGATCTCGAAGCTCTTTTCTTGGTACAGCCAACCGTTGCATGCAGGTACCACCACGCACGAGCGTTCTCGCCGCAGGTACTCGTGGTACTGCTGACGGGTGTCCGTACGATGCCACGCCACCTGCTACACCTCCTCGTGTTACCCTCCGCCTTCTAGCGCGGTCATTGAGGTACTTCGATGTAGTCGAGGAGTTCTCTCTGTTCTCGTTTCTGCATACAGGAAGGGCATGTATGGTAACTCGTCCATTCTTTTGAAGACAAGCGTGCCCGTCCACATTGCCGTTGTTGAATCGCAGACGGTGGTGGGAAGCGCGATGACTACTTCCTCGACCTCATCTGTCCGGGAAGATCCTGCGGCTCCAGGCGCAACGTCGAGCTCAGGTACAGATGGTTCCATCTCTGCATCATTTCCTCCTCAGACATCGGGCGGGGCGCCTGCAGATTCGACCAGCCCGAACACTGGAGCTGCTAGCACAATCTACACCTCTGCGCCGTCGCCGAGCTTTGATCCTTCAAGTGGAGGAAGCTCGCCAGCTTCAGCTAGCAGTATATCCACGCAAAGTCTCGCTCCATCGGCCGGCCCAGTGTCGACTCCCACGAGCGACTCGATTCCCCTTCAAATTTCCACTCTTCCGGCCAACGCAACCAATATCTTGAGCTCCAAAACAAGCTCCTTAGCGCCATTCAGCAGCACAACAACACCAGCACCGGCATTGCCAGCCACGACAGCATTACCCAGCAACAATGAGTCTGCAATCTCCTCTAGAAACAGCAGCCTGTCTCCAAAGGTTGTCGCTGGGATCAGCATAGGGACAGCTGCAGCTAGCGCAATCATCGCCGCGTCGATCCTCTTTCTCCTCTTAAGACGACGTCGTAGACATCGCGCTTCACCGCACGAGCCTTTCGACTCCTACCAAGACCACACCTCCACCTTGTCCGGCACCACTGCCCTCCCAACCCTCGAAAAGCCCCTCCCCTCCTTCTCCACCAGCAGCGGCACCAACAAAGACATCGTCGACCTCCTCCCCCCGGCCTCCGACTTCGAACTCCAAGAAGACTTCACCACCCTCAACGCCTCCATCCGCTCCTACGTCGAAACCTACTACACCGCCACCACCGAACTCTCCTCTCTGTCCCAAGACCACCGCACCGCCCGAAAACCCTTCATCGAAGGCCTCCCCGAACTCCTCTCCCCCTCTGCTCCCCTCTCCGAACGCCATCTAGACTCCCTCCTCAAGGATCCCTCCACGCGCCTCGCCGCCATCAGATTCTTGATCGCTTGGAATATCCTCTCCAACGTATGTCCCACCGCACCCTTAGCAACGACGCTCCTACCCCCGGAAATTTCCCGCTGCTTGGAAGCTCTCGAGCCCATCCCGTTAGGGTCCGTCACTGCGCGGCCAACCTCGCCATTCCGATGTCCCTCCCCTTGTTCCATGAGAATCGTCTCCGGCGCTGTCGGCACAGCTTCTTCCTCGGAAGACTGGCTGATGAGCTTACACTGCTGGCGGCGCGTGACGGGTGCGGCGATGGCGGCGATTTATTCTTCCGATGGGGTGGAGCAGCAGTTGGATTTTCGGGATTCGAGGAAGGGCAATGGTTCCGAGTTGACGGCGAGTTTGGTTTGTGTGTTGCAGCCTTTTGTGGTGAAGGGGAAGGGGGCTGTGAGGGTGAAGGAGTTGGAGAAGGTGGTGATGAGGGGGGCGCAGGTGGGGTGGAAGTTGTTTGTTCAGGGGAGTACGTGGAATTTTGGGTGGAAGGGAAGTGGAGGTGTGGATGAGGGGAAATTCGTGGTGTTTCCGAGTCTGGTCAAAGTCGGGGATGAGGAGGGCAAGAGATTGGTGAAGCCCTTGGTGGTGGCGGAGTGTGAGGTGACGGAGGTTCTGTGAGCTTTTGTGTTGATGTTTGTGGTAGTGTGTGAAGGTATGATCAAATGGATTGAATTGAATCGCCATGCCCATGTCCGCGCAAGTAATGTATCGTGGTATCTCTTCCAAGCACCAGCACCATGCAATGCTCTTGATGCACCCTAACACCGTCTGAACTCCACCTCTTCGCCATCACAAGAAATAATCCCTCACAGGATCGTTCCCCGTAGCCGCATTCTGCGCATTCTGACTCTCCATCCTATGCGCCTCATTCTCCGGCGCCGCATCAAACACATTCCACTTCCTCTCCCCGCCGGGACCCACCTCCAGCACACTCGCCAGGTTGCCACACCTGTAGCAGTAGTTCGGCGCGCTCCAGACCGTGCTCAATCGATCGTCGAACATGGCCATATACCCCTCATTGCAGAGTTGATGTGCCCGTAAGATGTGTGTCATGCTATTCACTTCCAAGAACTTCTTCACGACCTGCGCGCCAAATGTATACCCCGCTCCCCTCGGGCTCAGACTGAACTCATCCCTCTCCCCATCCGGATCACTCCAGACCAGATCCGCCATGGGACCCTCGTGGGGGATTTCTCGGAAACGATCGATGATCTTGATTTGGTCTATGCTGTGAATGGACGGACTCAGTCCGCCGTGGACGCAGAAGATCTTGTCGTCGATGACGCAGGAGAGCGACAGGTAGTCGAACATATCGGTGAAGTAGTGCCATACTGCGGGATTTCCATACTTTCGCGAGCATTCGGTGTAGAAGCCGTAGGATTGGGTCACGCCGCGGGATTCGTGGTTGCCGCGGATGAGGTGCACGCGCTCGGGGTAGCGGAGTTTGAGGCAGACGAGGAGGGAGATGGTTTCGATGCTGAAGAGGCCGCGGTCGACGTAGTCGCCTGGGAGATACGTGTCAGTAGTGGTGGTGGATTTGTGATGGCGTGACCTCACTCACCCAGGAAGAGGTAGTTGGTGTCAGGACAGTAGCCGCCAATCTTGAAGATCTCGATCATGTCGAAGAATTGTCCGTGTATGTCTCCCACCACCGTCACCGGCGACAGGATGTGCACGACATTGCTCTCCTTCATCAACAGCTCTTTCGTCTTGGCGCATATCGCTTCGATGACCGAGTCGGCGAGGAGTTCCTTGCGGTAGAGACGGGCGATGCACTCATCGAGGTCGACGCTGGCTGCACATGGGCGTGTCAGTAGGGATATGCAACACGATGATGCTATGCGCTATGTGTGAGCTCATACCCGGCAGACCAGGCATTTCTACGTGGTAATGTCCTGGTGGACAACGTCTGTGTCAAGCGTTACGAGGGACTGTCTTCGTAAGGCGGCAAGACGGGCGCATCCAGCTGTACCTTCAGCATTCTCAAGACATGTGAAAGTGGTGTATTTGGCAGTGCATGGCAGGCATGTGAAGCATCAGGAGAATATGATGGGATGCTGCCAAGTGATGATGCTCTTCTCTTCTTGCCGCCGAGATTGAATGATTCTTAGTTCTAGAACTACAGATGCGGGCGGCGTCTGACAGGCATCCTCCGGCATGGCCCGTCCTGGTGTTGCCGGGGGCTGTTTACCTGTACTTTGCGACGGTAATTTCTTCCTCCCAAAACACGACCTGCACATTTCATCTTTGCCCAGCCACACGCCTTTGCATGCTATGCTGTCCTGATGCGCCGCGCAGTCGCTGGCTGCAGCTTCGCTTTCCATGTTGATTGTCAGACTGACCCGTGCAGACAGAAAATACCGACGACGGTCCTGTGCTGTCAAGCCTTCCACTCATCATCCCTTACAAGGTTGATTACAAGGTTGATTGGAACGGCAGGCAACGCAACGCAACGCAACGCTTACCAGCAAACTGCTGCGGCATAACAACAACATTGATCTCAACCAACACACACACACACACACACACACACACACACACACACACACACACACAAGGGGATACTTCCACCAACATCTCTCTTCTGCAAGTCATCCGCCCTCAGCCTCTCCTCTTCTCGCCTCTCCACATCAAGCTCGTCGTCTCTCGTACTGGCCTGCTGTCGACTGTTCGCCAAGTTCGATACTTTGATGACTTTTTCATTGGGACCGCTCTCGCATTTATAACAGAAAGACAATTTTCTTTTCCAGAATGTACGCCCAACCGCAGCCTCATTTTCCGCCGCCACAAGGATCCTATCAAAGGTGCGTCTCGTCCTGCATTGCACTTTGTTTGCTAGCACAGCTACGCAACCGCCGACATGGATTTGTTAGCTTTTTAAGTCCACTAACAAACTGCAGCGGCCCTCCTCCAGCTAAGAAGCCACGCGGTAATGGTCCCATCATCACCAGATATCCGCCTCCACCAGGTTACAGAGGTCCGGCGCAATCCCAGCCACCATTCGGACTCTTCGGGCAGCAACCAGGATATGGCTACCAACAACCAGCTTACTCAGGATATCAACATCAGCCGCAATATACAGCCTATCCGCCACAGCAGCTCCCTCAAGCCAACTGTTATCCACAATCACATCCTGCCTATCCGACTCCAGTAGCCACACCTCAAAGCGCTCCTCCAGGTACTTGGCACCAGCCGCCATCCAGCAGGGGTCCGCATCGCCACAACTCTGCTCCTTCTAATCATCTTGGACCGGTCCTAGATGGGAATGGCGACCCAATGCCGCCGGCGGACATGACATCGGATACAGGCCACGACTTGGAGGAAGATTTCGATGGAGAGTGCTATTTCGCACGACACCCTGAAGAGATTGAGCAACACCTCAGCCTCGGTGTGATCCAGTGGAGGCCACCCCTGCCTACGAAGCGTGCATTGCCATCCACTTTCCAGGAAGCTGAGCTTGAAGCGATCGCACCACGTCCCCCTCCAGCTAGCGACGAGGAATCAGTGTCGGAGTACTTCAGCAAGACTAAGCGAGAAGAGTCGCTGCTGAGCGTCAGACAGACTGATATCTGGCAAGACATCAAAGAGAGCCTCGTCTTCCGCGAGTTCTCCGCAGTCTGCTCCCGTATCATCAGTCTGTCGGAAATGCTTGATCAATACAAGAGTCGCTTCGACGAGGAGTGGGCCAACGGAGAAGACCGCAGCCCAACGCCTTCCTTGACACGAGAGTCAACACCTGCGAATGACGGCAGGATGGAGATCGACGCACATGCTCCTCGGTCTTCGTCGTCACAGCATAATAATAACATTCTCGACAGCTTCGAGCAAGCTCTGCGCTCCAGGAGCCGAGAACCATCTCAGCACCGCGAGAGACACTCTCGCACAAACTCTGTCTGCTCCACGACGTCCCGTCATACCCATACCGGCAAGATCACGCGGCCCATTCCCTTGCCACCCATACATGACCCAACACAGGAGGACATTCTCGCGGCGCTAGGCGTTACTGGCTCGCCAAAGCTCGTGTATCAGACCCCAGGACCTGCATATGGACCTGCACTGTCGACCGTAAAGAAGCAGCAGCACAGTCGCGCGAGCTCAGTAAGCAGCGCAAGCGATAGACTGCAACCAACAATTCAACCTCCATTGAAGATCAATGGCTATCGCGATGGAGACTACGACGCGGAGCCGGATGACCAAGCTACGCCAAGACCCAAGCTCAATCGATTTGACAGCAGCCGGAAGCGTAGCTATGCGGATTCTATCGCTGGTGCCATCGAGGAGTGTGACGAGGAGGATGATGGGGCAACGCCCAAACCGCGGAAGAAGCAAGCACGTGTTGGATGCTAGCAGCATAAGGAAAGGTGTCTGATGAACGACGCAAGTCTAAGGTGCTGGTAGTACTGCCAGCTGCTTGTGCCGTGGGTTTGCACGAGGACGATGCTTCGATGTAAACGCTGTTCGAACATTGACGCAGGAGACTGCAAGGCTTCAGTGTTCTCGGCCAACCACAGAGCAACACGTTTGACCTACGATCCTGTAACATAACCCTTGAACGACTTTGACCATAAGATTTCATCAGCTTCCCCTCGTATCGTAGCTCCACCTTCCGGGCCAGAGGACAGGCTGAAGGAGCTGAGAGTTGGTATCTAGCATGACGTGATCGCATCTACTCACCGGAATCTGCCAGTTTACAAATGCATCATGGGGCTTCAATCGTGGAAGGGACTTTTTTAGGAATAACTTACAGACATACCGATGGAGGACAAATCATCCGGTGCCGTCCTCCTGGCACGGCTTGCCTCTGGCTTCCTGCAGATACCTGAGGGAGGTCCAGGCCACAACAAACTTCGACAGCGACAGGTCACTCACAGCACGACTTTACGGCATACAGTGACATCTATCGATAGTGCCGCTCGTCGCTTCGACATGCACGTGCGAGAAAACCTCAAACTTTCGCTAGCGGCAGGGGAATCGAGCTCATCCGGGTGGGTCGCGTGCAGTGGCAGTAGGTACACACACGGCTGGCTGAATCGAAAACCCAATCGTGCAATTTCTAGACCTGGGAAAAACGGCACTTGGTGGTGGTTGTCTTCACAGAAGTGCTCAGGTACGTGCCTACCCACCTTCCAGAATTTCCCCCCAGCCATGCGGACGATCGTCGTATAGTGCACGGCGCGAGACCACATTCTGCACGCAATCCTTGCTAGCAATTGTTGCATTGACTGCATTGTAAGTATCTCCACCAAGTCAGCTGTGTACACCAAGGCTGAGTAACATAGGATTTTTGCCCATCGCCGCTATCATCACGTCCGCTACACTCTCAGTCACCTCGGATCATTTGTAGCTTGCTCACGAGTCACACTTTGTGCCTCTACCGGCTTTCGCAAGTGTGAAATTCGCTGGATTCCACGACTACGGCTACCTTTACTATGAGCGAGCAAGCGTTGAAGCCAGCCCCTAGAGTCGTGCAAGCTGCCGCTGCTGCAGGCTCCATTCTCCCAACTGCGTCTCCCACGGTGAGTGCGTTCGGGGATGTTGCCACATTGGTCCTGAGGTTAGCCTGTAACAATGTCCACGATACGCTTAACCTGTAGCCGAGGGTTTAGTAGGAAGGAATTCGGGCGGACACAGCTGGGGTATCTACGAAGTACTGTAGGAACAGACATTTTAGGCCTAGGCATATATTTGTAGAGTCGCGACCTGCAGATGTAGATGATCTAGTACTGTGGTTAGGTGTCGCAACCTTGCTATAGGACGGGAGCAAGAGCGAAGAAGAAGACGATCAGTCTGCTAAGAACCAACCCTCTCAGGCCTGCTAAAATCTGGTATTTTTGCATAGGAATACAATGTAGACGATACTGCAGGGGGGCTGCTCACTTGTCAGGGTCGGAACTAGCGGCCTGTGTAGGAGTTCTTGGACAACGTCGCAACTCTTGACGAGGTGGACCATCCGAAGGGACCCTCTTCACATCTGTAGACCGATGTGTACCGGTATACGCTGCAGCATTATCACCGTTACCTTTACAGCCAACATCTGTGCGATATGATATAGCTACGAGTGACGGTACAGGAGACTCTATTGGGTCACGGCTACCGGATTAGTCAAAGACAACAATGCCGACGTACTGTGGACCTACTTGGAGAACCTCTAATTATACTACGGATGCCGAAGCTCTAATGCCCGCCATCTTCCAATTCATGTTCAATTATATGTCATAGCTAGGCATAGGAGCCCCATTAGAAAAAACGCCCTACACGACATGCCCTTTCGGATAGCAAACGTATCGCCCGAGGACAACACGACCAGGCTAGAAGCGACTTGGACTACGGTGAGCGCCCTCGAAAGTGGTTTAAACTGCTGTCGGGAGGAAAACCAGGATCTGCTCTTTATAGCTATACTAACCGGTCTAGTAGAAGGGTCCCTCTCTACGAACGGGTCTCCAGTCTCTACAATCGACGCTTGGAACGGACCTGCCGCTTTTGGAGAGCGCCGAGTTATGGACTAGGCATTCGAAAAATGTGCGCTATAAAGTTTTAGCTACTAAGCACAGTCTTTACTTCACGTACGACGGACCATTACAGGAGCACACAATACAGCTACCACATGTAAATGACACCGGGATGGAGCTAGATTACAGCCCTAACATTGCGTAATCGCCGGCTCCCCCCGGTGTAAGCGATTCTAGCTATTTCTATCTTAGATTTTCCTCAAGTTATAATGTGACTTCTCTACGGAAGAACTACACCAACGGCTATATCTAGCTATAGTGGACCTATTTACAAATCCCCTAATTAGAGCAGCGAGTACGGAGGGGCACGAGAACAGCGTAGAGATAACTGTAACGCTTGATAATGTATACACGGACTCCGATATCGTCCCTCGAACGCCACGTTTAGAAGATTTACATACAATAGTTAAGTGAACGCTTAACTAGAGGTCGTAGCGGTATGTTTGTTGTAGGAGGGTGGCATAGCGGGGAGGGACTCTTCTAAAGCAGTTAGGCTATGAAATCGCTGTGATATTAATACCCTAGACTCTATATATTGCCTCCGCTCTACCTTGATCTGTGCGACGTAGGTTAATGACTCGAAGCTAGGCCGGCTTATGCTAGTCGACACTTATATTCGAACTATTTTCCGACCTACTACAACGGTAGACATCGCTTTACATGTTATCTCTATCTATCTCTTTCTCGTACCTATAGCTCGCAACCTCTACACCGTCTATAAGAAGGTATTTAGGCACCGAGAACGTCGTCCGCCTAACCTGTAGGTTATAGCGTATCGTCTTCTCGGGGCACTTTACGGTCCTCTACACCTTAGCTAACTTAACTTTACTGTCCTAATGCTAGACTCTTAACCTCGTTCCCTAAGCCGGTCCGTACGTTAAGAGTTACTCGTTCCCTAGACTAGCTAATAAATAAGTTAAGTAAGTCTAGACCCTCGAACTTGTTTACTTACTAAGCACAAGTCGTCTAAGGAGGTTAAATTTGCTTACTTATAGCAAGGCTCGCTTATAAGTTACTTAGTGTAGGTAGCTTCCGTAGGCGTACACCGCGAGCTAAGTAAGTCGAGACCTTATAACTTATTTGCTTACTAAACACAAGGCGTCTTAAATAACTAGACTTGCTTACTTATAGCAAGGCTTGCTTACAAGGTACTTAGAGTAATTTACTAACTAGCTAGTCTACTTATGCCTATAGCTTCCGAAGGGGATCTTTCCTAGGAAGGCTTAGCTTATCCGGATTAACGCTAACGTTTACATTCTTCGCTATCCTAACGATTGTAGAGAAGTTAAGAGTAAACGACACGCCAATATCGAACATTACGACGAGCCTAAGGCTAATGTTAAAAACCCTAAGGCCAATAGCTAGATATAAGCTAGAGCTTATTAGTCGCGTATATGTAGATATATCCTATGTTTAAGATAGTCACGGTGTTATTTTCTAGTACGTTAGGTACTAAGATGTTATAGCTTTTAAATTTAATTAGTACGGTATATAGTAAAAGCCTACGCGACTTAGGTATACACGCTATCGATATTATAACATTAAAGTAGAGTTCGTTAATCGCATTCTTTAGGTTCTTACCCGTAGTAGACTGTAGCGTAGGTCGAGACAGACTGTATGCCTCGTTAATAGCACGGGTTACATTTCTATCGATAAATCAATCCTACATACTTAGACTAGCTCTATTTAGTAGCTCGAGCTCGGGCCTGTCTACTAAGGAGGTAGAAAGGTGTAAGTAGATGCTATAGTAGTATAGCTAGTACGTAAACGCGGAGTAGTCTCGCTATTAAACGAGGTGGTGCTAGTCGGTATACCACCTAGGTAAGGCTACGAAGTATAGAATTGCTGTTCCTACGTAGACACCTATCGTACTACGAATTGCGGGGTAGTGTAGCTTATGTTTTAAGCTAGCTACTAACTTAGCTATCTTACTCCGGGCGTAATTTAAGGTATATATAAGGCTAAAATTCGGCTACTTTTAGCTAATAATAACTAACTAGAGGTATACCTCTATATTTATAGATTGATTAATTGATTATTTCATTAACGTGCTTTATAAGTCTAAGACTATGTAATACGGGTCGTTGGTAATAACTAAATTCAAATATAAATATAAAGAGAAAAGCCCCGCGTACCCGGACATAAAAACTCTTCAAAAGGAGGGATTCGCGAGATAGATATCGAATATATTGTTACGGTAGT
Source organism: Nothopassalora personata (assembly GCA_033816765.1). NCBI lineage: Eukaryota > Fungi > Ascomycota > Dothideomycetes > Mycosphaerellales > Mycosphaerellaceae > Nothopassalora > Nothopassalora personata. The sequence goes on from CM066295.1 coordinate 73,936, forward strand.
ATACCGCGCCCGGTAGTCGTGTTTTATAGACTTACCGCCCGAGGTAGACGGTAAATTGCGCCCGTGTTTCTTACGCACGTGTTTCTTATCCCCTTACCCCGGGCGAGATAAGTTTTGCGCCCGTGTTTCTCGTCCTTTACCGCGCCGGATAATCCCGTCTTACGCACTCTAAGTTAAAATTGAGAGAGAGAGAGAGAGAGAGGCGTAGTAACGGCTTAGTGTACCCTAACTTTTAGTAGCTATACCTTACGTAATTTCCGCGTTTTCGGCGGCGTAAGCCGAACTAGCGCCGAACTAGCTCGGTGCACCCTATAACTAACCTCTAATCTTTAATCTAAACCTAAACCAGTATACTACTATTGTTATAGATACTAGTATTTTAGCTAATAGCTAGACTAATATTAATTCCTCCCTCCGCCCTTCTTTAATAAGCTTCGATTATTACTAATATATATACTAATCTACCTACTAATCTACTTACCGGTATATCTACCGGTCTATATACCGATACGATAGGCACCCCCTTCCGCGACTAGTATAAGAACAAGGTTAGTAATAATAAGCTAATTTATAGTCTTTAGGTATAGCCGGTAGACGAGAAGGTAAGATATAGGATACCGGTATTTATACCGGTAACCTAACTAGTATAGGGAATAGTAAATATCTAGCTAGGCGAGAGGATCTAGCTTACGCCTTAGAAGCTTATCGTAAGCTCCGATATTAACGAGGATAACTAGGATAGAGAAGTTAATACGAGCAGTTGCGGTTTATATATAGATAGTAGGTACCGGTTAATATACTAGTATATCTAACCTCCGTAAGCATTTTAAGAAGTATATTGTCGAGGACTAGTACTAGCGTACGCTAGGAGTCAAAGAAAATAATACTAAGAGAGATTAGGATACTAAGGGTATATATACCGGTAACTATACCGGTATATCTACTAATATATCCTAGCGTACTTCGCTAAAATTCTTACGAACTATAAGGCGGCTAAGAGAGCCGATCCTACGCTCTCTACGAAGGATAAGAAGCGTAAGGACATAGAGGAGAATAAGTATATATACCGGTTTATTAACCGGTAGAGGTACCGGTATGTTAGGAACCGCTGTACGTTATCACAACTCGGGCTTGGATCTTTGCAGGGATGTCTCAATCAGTTATGAAGGTAGTGGTTCCAAACAGTATATGGTGTATACTTAAAATGAGTTGAGCACGAGGCTCCTATCTACTTGCAAAAGAGCGTCGCCTATATAGTGCCATGTCTTGGCGTGATCTGTCCTGCTCTCTCTTGCTCTCTTGATCTCTTGTTCTCTTGCTCTCTTGATCTCTTGATCTCTTGCTCTCTCGATCTCTTGATCTCTTGCTCTCCGTCCCGCAAGTTTCTTTGCTCTCCTCGCTTAGTGAGTGGCTGTGAGTTCTCCACGAATCAAACCGTAACACGGTAGACTAACCGTTTAATAGTAATAAGGGTAAGGAGGAGTCTACTACTAAGAAACCCGCCCCTAAGAAGACCCGCCTTAAGAAGCCCGCCCTAAAAACCGTATATACTTCCGACCGGTAACTCTACTAGTATACTAACCGGTATAGAAAAGCTACCTCTACCGGCCGTTAGAGTAGACTAACTAAGTAGAAGGTAGGCGGCGCACCTAAGAAGGCTACGAAAGAGAGTAAGTATATCTAACCGGTACCTATAATGTTATACTAACCGGTATAGCTACCCCTATCTCTATACCGTCCGATAGGTCTAATAAGGAGGAGAGTAAGGAGGATAGTACTAGCGCTATCCCTATAACATCGTAGACGAGGCTACTACCGGTATATAAGTAGTATCTAAGGCCTAGGCGGAAAAACTTAACGAGTAAGTTAACCGGTAGACCGACTAGTATAGGTACCGGTATACTAACTAGTATATAGCTTAGACCTCTACCGTTTCCCTAACTTCTAGAATAATGAGAAGAACTACCGCCTCGCCTAGAAAATTATATAGGCTTAGGGCCTAGAGTATCCTTATAGTTTATATAAGTCTATTAGGCTAGAGCGTAAGTACTAGTACTTATACCGGTATATATAATAGTATACTAACCGGTTTATAGACTATAACTTTAACATCTACTACTATAACTTTAGTAAGGTCTTTAGGGTAAATATAGCTAGTAAGCTCTAAACCCTATATAAGAAGTACACTTAAGTAGAGCTTAAGGCTATATATAAGAAGGATAAGTAGTACTATAACTAGTTATGATACCCGTTTATGTACCGGTTAGGATACCGGTACTATACTTTATATAATATAGTAATTTAGGCTATTAAGGTCCCTAGTACCGGTCTAGTTACCGGTATAATTCTTTATATAAGATAGTGATTTAGGCTATTGAGGTCCCTAGTACCGGTATAGATACCGGTTTAGCAACTAGTAGAGGTTTAATATATAAATATATGTTCTAAGAATCCCTTACCGTAGTAATTAATACTATTAAGCTTCTATATACTATAATTTAGCTATCTTAAAGATAAGTCTAACTTATAATAATATAGATTTAAGGACCCTTATATAGTAGCTATAGTAATCTAATAGATATAATACTATTAAAGTTACTTTAGATTAATTATACTATTAGTATTACTTTACTACCTACTACTAAGATACTCTCTTTTGAAATTCGTAGCTACTATACCTCTAGTACTATAATATATAATCTATAGTACTATACTACTATTTAGTATATATATATATATATTAGTACTTAAGGTATAGCTATATTCCTTTACCTTAACCTTGCGTTTAGTTTATCCCTTATAGTATCTTATAGATAATAGTACTACGCCTCTAGACTATTTAGACCTATATTATATTTACTATATAACAGTTATACATTATATATAATCTATAGTACTATACTACTATTTAGTATGTATATATTAGTACTTAAGGTATAGCTATATTCCTCTACCTTAACCTCGCGTTTGGTTTATCCCTTGTAGTATTTTATAGATAATAGTACTACGCCTCTAGACTATTAAGACCTATATTATATATACTATTATATAGTATATTACTACTAGATATCTATATACTAGTAGTAAAGCTATAGTTAATCTCTATAGTCTAATAGTATACTAGATCTATCTTTTATAGCGTATTTATTTATATATATATTAGGTGTCTATCTATTGTAAAGTATAGATAAAATAGTATTTGTTAACTTCTAGTTAAATTTAGGTATATAGTATAGTTTTAAGTTCTATAATTACTTAATCGGTACTACTTCGTTTACCGCTACTAAGGTACTCCTATATAGTACACGAAGATTAACCTACGAGATGCCTTCTACGCTATACGGATAGTAGAAGGAGAAGAATAGAAAACCGCTTTTAGAACAAGATACGGACTCTACGAATTCTTAGTTATGCTAATAGGATTAACTAACGCACCCGCATCCTGCTAGGACCTTATTAACGAAACACTTAGAGACCTACTCGACGTATGCGTTATCGCCTACATAGACGACATACTAGTCTACACGAAAGGATCCCTATAGGAACACATAAGACAAGTCTAGGACGTCTTCGAACGACTTACGCAATTAGGATTCAAGACGGCACCCGAGAAATGCGAATTCCATAAGAAAGAAGTTAAATTCCTAGGCTTTATTATTAGCACTATAGGAATAATGATCGACCCTACGAAGACATAGTCAATTAGAGAATAGCTAGAACCGAAAACAGTTAAGGACGTACAATCATTCCTTAGACTAGCGAACTACAACTGGAAATTTATTAAGGACTACTTAAAGACAGCAGCACCAATAACGATGCTTATAAGAAAGGACGTCACTTAGAAATGGGGAAAAGAACAGATTAAAGCATTTAAGAAACTTAAGGAATAATGCGCTTTAGCCCCTACGCTTCGATTATTCGATAGTAGCAAGGAAGTCTATATCGAGACCGATACGTCTAATATAGCAATAGGCGCGTATCTAACGTAGACACACGATAGGTAGAGACACCTAGTAGCCTATTACTCCCGGAAAATGACCATAGCGGAACAGAACTACGACATCCATAACAAAGAGCTTCTAGCCATTATTGCTACTATACAATATTAGAGAGTATATATCGAGGGCCCACCGAAGTTAACGATTCTTTCTAACTATAAGAATCTTACGTACTTTACGACGACGAAAGAACTTACCCGAAGGCAAGCCCGCTAGTCGGAGCTGCTAGGACAGTATAAGTTCGAAATTAAATATACTCTAGGACGAGAGAATAGCCGCGCCGACGCGCTAAGCCGAAGAAGCGACTACATAGAAGAAAAAGAACTAGTGCAACATAAGATATTAAAGACGAACCCCGACGGAAGTCTTAGTACTAACATAAGAGAATTCAACAACATCGTACGGATACTAGGCGACAGGGACGAACAATTCCCTATATCGTAAGGAAAATACTAAGTACCTAAGGATCGAGAAGAAGAATGCATTCAATAACATCACGACGGACCAACTTATAGACACCCTAGAACTTCAAAAACTATAGACCTAATATAGCGTAGTTTCTCCTTTCTATAGATAAGACTTAAGGTGTCACGCTACATTAAACAATGCGTACACTGCTAACGAAACAAGGCTGCGAGACATGCAAAATACGGTCACCTACAGTTTAGGACACCACCGACGAAACTATAGGACGAAGTTATAATAGACTTTATTACGAAACTCCTACCGTTAAGAGATTAAGTTACGAAACAACCATACAACATAATACTAGTTATAGTTAATAGACTTACGAAATACGCACACTTTATTCCTGCATTAGAAACGTACAATGTAGAGCAGCTTAGATACCTCGTACTAAATAGACTTATCCGATACTACGGATTCCCTTAAGCGTTTATAACGGACAGAGACAAGCTATTCACATTAAACTACTAGAAGACGCTTATAGGAACGATCGGAATTAAACACAAGCTGTTAATAGCATATTATCCGGAGATAGACGGACAAACCGAAAGGATAAATTAAACGCTAGAACAATACCTACGACACTACATTAACTATACATAAGACAACTGGGTTTCATTACTGCCAATAGCGCAGATTGCACTAAACAACTACAAATCGGAGACAACTTCAACGACGCTATTTTATACGAACTTTAGTAAAGATCCTAACCTATTCGGAACACCTAGATCCTATCCATAGGCCGAGAGAGCAATCGTGACGACGGATACTCTTAAGGAAGTGCATAAAGAAACACGCAAGGCGATCGAAGATGCATAACGAAAACTGTCTTAACAACGGTAGGACACGAGAAAAATAGCACCTCTACTAAAAAAGGGGGATAAGGTCTATCTCCTTACAAAAAACTTAAGAATAAGAAGATAGACTAAGAAACTAGATTACGTTAAGGTCGGACCATTTTTAATCGACAAAGTCGTAGGACTAGTTAACTATCGACTACGACTACTACCTAACGCAAAAATCCACCTAGTCTTCTATATCTCTAAGCTAGAACCCGTAGACGCTAGAACACCTTACTAAGAGAGCTTCTATTTCGAGCCGGAAGCAGAAAACGAATTTAAAGTCGAAAAAATCCTAGATAAAAAGGGTTAGCGATACCTTATTAAATAGAAGGGATACGACGAATTAGAAAATACCTAGGAACTAAAAGAAAACCTACGAAACTGTTAGTAGAAGATTCGGGAGTATCAAAACGGCGCTTACTTAGAAGTAACTACACTATAAGACATAGTAACTTTTAAGCAAACGGACGACTAGAGTAGGAATCGAACCTACGACCTTAAGAGTGTAGACAGCTTACGCTCTACCACTAAGCTACCTAGCCGATTAATAAGAACAGGGACATAACTTACAAATAAATACCCTTACGAAGGAGACGGCTAAGCCACCGACGGTACCGTCTCGCTAGAAGGAGAAAGCTAGAAGTCGTCCGGAAGACCTTCGACAGCACTCTAGGTCCAAGGAGACAAGGACAGATTAGGAGCACTAGGATCCGCGTCTACTATAGCGTACTCCTACGCCCCTAGATCCTCGTCTAGTAACAACCGATCTTCTAACGAACGATCCTCCGTAACCTTCTAATTAACCGCATCTAATTGCTTACGAAGGCGTATTTCCTTTACATACGCTTCCATTAAGGCATCCTGCCTTTTACTAAGAATCCTCTTCGCGGTATCTAGTTCCTACAACAATTTCTTCCGCTAAAGCGATAAGCGCTTCTACTCGCCCTCGGTTACCCTTGCATTGCAACTCTTTAGATTCCGCTACTAGCACTCGGAACAGCGACTAGATAAGATGTGCACCTTGTACACACGGCCCTCCTTTTAATAAGAATTACACGGACGCATCGCGGTATCGCCGTTACGAAAGATCTGCTAGGCTTTCTTCTTGCGGCGAGTGGTAGATTTAGATTAGGAGGAAGAAGACATCGTTGCGAGACACGAAAAGGAAGTACAACATAACTTATAAAGCTCTAGGATAGAGCTAGGCTAAAAGGGGAATAGTGTTACGGTTCTGATCTAGGGCTAAAGGAAGCTAACTAATTAGACCTCTACAATTAGTAGGCGCTTCCGCCCGAGAAGTGCTCTCTTACCCGTAGGAATAAAACCAAGGAACCGAGAGAGCAACTAAAGTGATCTCCTTAATCTCGTTAATCTCGGTAATCTCGAGAGAGCATAGAGAGCATAGAGAGCACGGAGAGCAAACGCTCTATCTCCTTTGTATTTAGGAACGCTAGAAACCCTTATGGTTCTAATCCGTTCAACTTATGTTACTATCTTACTAATTGGAATACAACTCTTATTCCTATCATTTATCTTCGCTCAGCTTGCTTTAGCCTCTCTAAAGAATAATACCGCCACGTGACTTAACTTATCTCTCTTTTGAGACTAGCCCTAGAACGAGACAATAACAATTACGTACGCTATACGAGATTACTCGCTTACTAGTAACTTAGTAATTCGAGATTACTCGCTTACTAGTAACTTAGTAATTCGAGATCACTCGCTTACTAGTAATTAAGTAATCGGACGAAATACGACTACGAGTCTCCTTTATATTTAGGAACGCTAAGGACCCCGTATAGTTTCGAGGCGTTTAACTTACTATTTAATATTACTGTTTAGAATATACTATAACCTAACCTCTACCTTACTACTACTTAGTCTTTATAAGATAAGATAGCTACTACTTTATTACTTTCCCTCGACTTCCTATCTGTTAGGTTTAGTATAACCTAATAATATTACAAGTTAAGAAGATAAGCTTAATCGAGTTTGTTCTCGGGCCGATAGGAAGTTAAGGAAGAGTAATAAAGCAGTAGCTAGCTTGTCTCGTAGAGACTAAGTAGCAGTAAGGTAGAGGTTATGTTATAGTGTATTCTAAACAGTAATATTAAATAGTAAGTTAAACGTATTAAAACTATAAGGAATTCTTAGCGTTCCTAAATATAAAGGAGATTCGTAGATCTCGGTAATTATTCTAGTTATTCTAAGTATAAGTAGCCTAATTAGTCTAAGCATAAGTAGTCTAATTGCCCTAAGTCTAAGTATAAGCAGTCTAATCGCCCTAAGTCTAAGCGCTTAGGTAGGATAAGTTACGTACTTATTTCGTTATCGCGATTCTAGGGTCTATAGGAATCGTTCCGTAACACTATCCCCTTTTTAGCCTAGCTTCGTCCCGAAGCTCTATAAGCCGTTATTATTTCTTATAGTAATAGTTAACTATGTCTTCTTCCTCCTATAAACGCCGTTAACGACTTACTCTAGATACTAAAACCTCTAGTATTAAAATAGTTCTATATACAAATTATTAGAAGTCTCGATCCTCGGGCGCGGTAGTAAAGTGTATCGTAGGTTCTCGGTCTAGGAAGTGTTCGGCCTATATTCGAAAAGGCTATAAGGATTGCGACGTATATCTTTCTCGTCCGGAGTAGGAATGTCTTCGCGATTCGCGCAATAAGCTTAAGCTAGAGCTTAAAAGGATTAAAGAGGAGGAGGTGCGGCTAAAGATACGTAAGATCCGTCTTCGGAAACAGCTACGCTTAGCTAAGCGTCGTACTAACGACGCCGTCGCTAAGGAGTTAGAGGAGCTCGAGGAGGAAGAGGCGAGTAAGGAGCTAGCGTCTCTTAAGTAGGCGTCGGGGGTAGAGGTGTCGCCTTCGCTTGTTTCTTTTTTAGATATCCTAGAGATGCCCGTAAACGACTAGGCGGCGCTTTCTAGAGCGGAGCCCTAGGGCGAGTCCCTAGGGGTAGAGACTTATTAGGGTATTTATTTTATAAGTTGTGTCCTTATTCCTATTAATCGGCTAGGTAGCTTAGTAGTAGAGCGTAAGCTATCTATACTCTTAAGGTCGTAGGTTCGATTCCTACCCCGGTCGCTCGTCGGCCGAGAGATCGATTATCGTTAGTCGTATCGGCGGACCTATTTTTAGTATTGTCTAATCCTTTGCTAACAGTTTCGTAGGTGTTCTTTTAGTTCCTAGGTATTTTCTAATTCGTTGTATTCTTTCTACTTAATAAGGTATTGCTAACCTCTTCTATCTAGGATTTTTTTAACTTCGAATCGTTCTCTACTTCCGGCTTAAAATAGAAGATCTCTTAGTAAGGTGTCTCGGTGTCCGCTAGTTCTAGCTTAGAGATGTAGAAGACTAGGTGGATTTTTACGTCTAGTAGTAGCCGTAGTCGGTAGTTAACTAGTCCTACGATTTTATCGATTAAAAATAGTCCGACCTTAACGTAATCTAGCTTCTTAGTCTATCTTCTTATTCTTAAGTTTTTTATAAGGAGATAGACCTTATCTCCCTCTTTTAGTAGAGGTAGTATTTTTCTCGTGTCTTACTATTATTAAGATAGTTTATATTATATATCTTCAATCGCCCTACGTGTTTCTTTATACACTTCCTTAAGAGTATCCGTCGTTACGATTGCTCTTTCGGCTTATAGGTAGGATCTAGGTGTTCCGAATGGGTTAGGATCTTTACTAAAGTTCGTATAGAATAGCGTCGTTAAAGTTGTCTCTAATTTATAGTTATTTAGTGCAATCTATACTATTAGCAATAGTAAAACCTAGTTGTCTTATACGTAGTTAATATAGTGCCGTAGGTATTGTTCTAGTGTTTAGTTTACTCTTTCTATTTGTCTATTAGTCTCTAGATAATATGCTATTAATAGCTTATGTTTAATTCCGATCGTTCCTATAAGCGTCTTCTAGTAGTTCGATATAAATAGCTTATCTCTGTCCGTTATAAACGCTTAAGGGAATCCGTAGTATCGGATAAGTCTATCTAGTACGAGGTATCCGAGCTGCTCTATATTGTATGTTTCTAATATAGGAATAAAGTGTGCGTATTTCGTGAGTCTATTAACTATAACTAGTATTATGTCGTATAGTTGTTTCGTACCTTAATCTCTCGACGGTAGGAGTTTCGTAATAAAGTCTATTATAACTTCGTCCTATGGTTTCGTCGGTAGCGTCCTAAACTGTAGGTAACCGTATTTCGCATGTCTCGTAGCCTTGTTTCGTTAGTAGTGTACGTATTGTTTAATATAGCGTAATACCGTAAGTCTTATCTATAGGAATAAGAAGCTACGCTATATTAGATCAATTGTCTTTAAAGTTCTAGGGTGTCCGTAAGTTAGTCCGTCGTAATGTTATCGTATATATTCTTCTTCTCGATCCTTAGGTACTTAGTATTTTCCTTATAATATAGGGAATTGTTCGTCCTTATCGCCTAATATCCGTACGATGTTATTAAATTCTCTAGTATTAGCACTAAGACTTCCGTCGGGGTTCGTCTTTAGTACTTTATATTGCACTAGTTCTTTTCCTTCTATATAGTTGCTTCTTCGGCTTAGCGCGTCGGCGCGGCTATTCTCTCGTCCTAGAGTATATCTAATTTTAAACTTATACTATCCTAGTAGCTCCGACTAGCGGGCTTGCCTTCGGGTAAGTTCTTTCGTCGTCGTAAAGTACGTAAGATTCTTATAGTTAGAAAGAATCGTTAACTTCGGTAGGCCCTCGATATATACTCTCTAATGTTATATAGTAGTAATAATAGCTAGAAGCTCTCTATTATAGATGTCGTAGTTCTATTCCGCTATAGTTATTTTCTGGGAGTAATAGGCTACTAGGTGTCTCTACCTATCGTGTGTCTATATTAGACACGCGTCTATTACTATATAAGACGTATCGGTCTCGATATAGACTTCCTTACTACTATCGAATAGTCGAAGCGTAGGGGCTAAAGCGCATTATTCCTTAAGTTTCTTAAACGCTATAATCCGTTCCTTTCCCTATTTCTAGTTAACGTCTTTTCTCGTAAGTATTATTATTAGTACTACTATGTTTAAATAGTCCTTAATAAATCTCCGGTTATAGTTAGCTAGTCTAAGGAATAATTATACGTCCTTAACTGTCTTCGGTTCTAGCTATTCTCTAATTAACTATGTCTTTATAGAATTAATCGTAATTCCTATTATACTAATAATAAAGCCTAAGAACTTAACTTCTTTTTTATAGAATTCGCATTTCTCGGGTACTGTCTTAAATCCTAACTTCGTAAGTCGTTCGAATACGTCCTATACTTGTTTTATGTAACTCTAAAGGGATCCTTTCGTATAGACTAATATATAGTCTATATAAGCGATAACGTATATATCGAGTAGGTCTCTAAGTGTCTCGTTAACAAGGTCCTAATAAGATACGGGTACGTTAGTTAATCCTATTAGTATAACTAAGAATTCGTAAAGTCCGTATCTTATTCTAAAAGCGGTTTTCTATTCTTCTCCTTCCGCTATCCGTATAGCGTAGAAGGTATCTCGTAGGTTAATCTTCGTGTACTAGTCTAATCTAGTTAATCTATCTTATGCTTTTTCGATGTTAGGTAGCGGGTATCGGTTCTTAATCGTAATCTCGTTTAACTTCCTATAGTCTTATACGAGTCGTAACTTCCCGTTTGCTTTTAGAACGAACATGTATAGAGTTCCTACACTTAAGGTAGATCTTCTTATCTATCCTTTAGCTAGCTTCTCCTTTAGCTATTCTCGTAGGGTCTATAGCTCTTTCTTAGACATTTAATATAGGAGTCCCTATAGAGGCTCTTTCCCTAGCTAAATGTTTATCTTATAATCCTATATTTAGTACTTAGGTAAGGCATCCTTACCTCTTTCCTCTTTAAAGAGTCGCGACTACTTACGATATTCCTTAGGAATACTAAACTCTAAGATGTTAGTATCCTTCGATAGTACGTTACTTCTATTACTTCTAGTAACTTCGTAATCCGGCGGCCCTACGCTAGTGTCTATCCCGGTCGAAGGTAGTTCTTCTATCCTTCTAGTCGGCGTAAGCTATATCTTGTTTAGCTATTTCCTTGCCTTATCTACTAGTAAACGCTACTACTACTATAAGGGCCGTAAGGCTATAAGGGGATATCGTAATGTATAGCACGCCTACGATCTTCTAATCGTAGATAAAGTAAAGCTTACTTTCTTCTATCGACGCTATACGCGTCTCCTAGTATCCGTATACGCGTTACGTACGGTATGCTAAGCCGGGCATAGGCGCATTATATCTAAGGGTTAGCTATAGGCTACCCTTATAACTACCTTCCCTTCTAGGACGAGCTACCCTTAGCTCGCGGCTTTAGGAGGTTTCTATATAAGTAATCTATCTACTTCTCGTAGATTCCGTTACTATACGACCCGCCTACGGGTCTCGTGCGTGTCGTTATCGTAGTGTAGGTAGGTGTAAAGTTATAGTTACCGGGTTAACTAACTCGAGGGTTTAAGAAGCGTACCCTCTCTCTCCTTCTCCTTCTTTTCCCTTATACTACGTTCTCGTAGCGCACTATACCCGTACTACTAGCGATCTACTAGCTCCTCGCTAGCGACTATCTAGCGACCCGCTAGCACTACTATAGCTTTAGAGGAAGCTATCTAAGACTAGCTCCGCTAGGAGGCCCTTATAGGGGGCCTATTAGTACTACTAACACTATTACTAGTACTACGAGCATAGATGTCTAGCGCGCTCGGCGTACTAGATACGCTAGCGAAGCGTAAGTTTAGCGTACTAGGGCCGTAGACCCCTAAGTTCTTACTAGCTAGGCGCCTAGGTATAGACATTAAGATATATATACGTTACCTCCCGTACTTCGTAGCTAGTAAGTATTCGCTACGCTCTTCGCTTACGATACGCTTACTAATAGTATAGTAGACGAGTAGGATACGTATAATAGTATTACTACCGGCGAGTTACTTAAGAAGTGTAGGCGCTATAGAGACATTAGGCACCCCTACGTTAGTAATACTAGCGTCGCTATCGCGTAGCTAGTAGCTCGCCTACGCGCCGCTCGCGCCTAGCGCGATAAGCTTATCTAGGGGCTTAGTAACCCTATTACTAAATAAGAGTAGGATGCTCTAGACTAGTAGTACGAGGTCTACGCCTAGCTAGGTAAGTAGATCTTAGAGGTAAGTGCTACGCCTCGCTAGCGCTCCCTACGCTCGCTGTATACGGCGTACTATCGCTCCCTATATAAATCGGCTAACCTCCTCCTAGGCTAAGAGGTAGTTTAGTACCTATAAGAATAAGCGTATAGGCGACACCCGCGTACGCTTCGCCGGCGTCTCTACTACTACTACCCCCTCCTCCGCCGCCGCTACTACGTCCGTAGTTCTATAGTAAGAGTAGAATAGGGCCCTTAATAGGCTCTTCGAGCTCGGCCGTACGGTAAGTAACATACGTGTCGTATACGTGTCCTATACTAACCGTAATTATAGTTCCTATAGGCTAGAAACATCGATACTACTACGGCCGATAGGGCCTTCTTACTACTAGCCCTACGGGGCGAGTATAGTAAGGAGGATAATAAGGATAATAATAATGAGTAATCGCGCGCTCCGCGTATATTAGCCGCCTACTACGCGCCTATCTTTTATCTACGTAGCGCCGTAGCGCGCCCTATAAAAGTTTATTTTTAAAATAAATACTCTTCTCTCTACTCTTCTCTCTCCTTACCTCCCTCTCTAATGTTATTACTGTCGGGGGTGTTCGCTCGACTAAGTAAGCAAGCCTTTAGTCCGATAGAAGACACTATAGGTTAGTGTCTTCTATACTAGTTGTAGCTAAGTTTACTATCGGGGGTAGAGATCCTTATATCTAGCTACCGGAGGGTTAAGGCCTAAATGTATAACCTATGCCCTTATTTTAGCGCCTTATACTACCTTCGTAGGTACCTTATATTCGACTACTATACGCGTAGCCTTCGTAGATCCTTCCGCCGGCTTATACCGTCTTCGCTAACGCCTTATATTCGGCTACTATATACGTAGCATTCGCGAGTCCTTATACTAGCTCCTAGCTGTCGTACTCTTCTAGCTAGCCCTTCTATCGTACTAGGTACTACACTTTGCCCTTATACTTACGCTTTCCTAGTACTGCCTCTACTTTATATTCCCCGTCCTTATTAGCGAGGGCTATAGTGCCTCTATCCTTCTCGCTACCCGCGTATAGCTCGAGGAGGGATATATAGAATACATTATAAATTCTTAAGTCGGCTAGTAGTACTAGGCGGTACGCCTACGAACCGATAGCGTCGATAATACGGTACGGTCTAATAAACTTCGGACCTATCTTCTTCTTCGGCAATGCTAACCTTAGGTTCTTCGTAGATAATAAGACTATGTTACCTACGCGATAGCTCTTAGCCTTGTAAGTCTTGTTATAGTAGCGAGTCTAATCGGCTACTACGATTTCCTAACGCTTCGTAAGCATAGCGCGCATCTCTCGTATACGGTTAACTAAGTCTACCGCTACTAGTACCTCCCCTTCCCGGATCTCGCCTCGAGATCCTATAGGTATTAGGGTAATCTTAGGTCTCTAACTATACGCTATCTCGAATAGGCTTATACGTAGCGTAGGGTAGACGCTATTATTATATGCAAATTTAGTAATAGCTAGCTACTTAGCCTACTCTATCTAGTTCTCGCTATAGTAATAATAAGGGTACTATTCTAAGGTTTAGTTTACCCTCTTAGTCTAGCCGTTAGTCTAAGGGTAGAAAGCTATAGATAGCTTACGTTTTACCTACGCCTCGAAGTAGAAGTTACTCTAGAACTTGCTCGTAAATACTAACCCGCGGTTACTTACTATGCCTTCTAGTATACTATAATGCCGTACGACTTCGTCTCGTAAGATCCTCGTAAGCTCCGCCGCTATATATGTCTTAGTCGTAGGAATATATAAGTTTATTTTAGAGTAGCGGTCGACGATTACTAGGATCGCATTATATACGTATTCTCCTCGCTTACTTAGCGGTAGGTTCGTAATGAAATCTATAGTGATTTCCTACTATAGACCGTCTAGCCTAGGTAGTAGCTATAGCTCGCCGTAGGGTCGATAGCGCCTCGCCTTCGAGGTCTAATAAGCCCTACAGTTTCTAATATACTCCCTTACTTCCTTACTAAGTGATTCCTACTAGTAATAACGTCGTAGTAGCTCTTTAGTCTTTACCTTACTAAAGTGCCCTACTAGTAGGTCGTTATAATATATATAGAGTAGCTATGCTCTTACTATATAGTCTTCGGGTACTATAATTGTGTTCCCGCGATAGACTAACCCGTCTTTTATATACTAGTCCTTAGCGTCCCCTTCGCTAGGCGCCTACGATAAGCATACGACGCACCTATCGTCTCTCCCCTATACGATTTTTATTAGTAGTATAAGTAGTTTACCTAGGCCGCCCTACATTATTATAGCGTATACTCTTACTAGTAGCGATCGGGTTCCCTACGGCTCGTAGGCTCCTACTGCTATTATCGTCGCCTTCCTATATCTCCTCGTAGGTAGCGGTTACAAGCCTTACTATAGGTTCGTCCTCTCTTAATAGGGATTCCTTCTAGAAAGATAGCTTACTTTATAGCGTAGGAAGTAAGTTCGACGTCTACTATGCTACGCGTACGTAGTTACTACGTCGCAATAGCGTATCGGCTAGGTTACTCTTCCCCGACCTACGCTCTACTACGAAGTCGAAAGATTATAGAAACGTCGCCTATCGAGCTTACCTCCCGTTTAGCTACTTTACTATTATAAAACCCTATAGGTTCGTATAGTCGACTAGTACCTAAACCGTATACGATACGCCTTCGAGGTACGGTCGCTAATACTTAAATACCTCTACTACTACTAGTAGCTCTTAGTTATAGGTCTTATAATTGTACTCGGTAGGTATTATCTTACGAGAATAGAAGGTAATTAGATGCTACTTAGTCCTAAATAGCTAAGAGATAATACCTATAATTGTAAAACCTAAGGCATCCGTTTTAACCCTCGTACGTAACGAAGGATCGAAGTACCTTAGGATAGGTGCTCCGAGGAACCTAGCTTTTAGCCGTTAGAACGCTTACTCCTCGTAAGTAGACTATATAAGAGGCCCTTACTTCTTACTATTCTTACATCCCTTTAGTAGGTCTATTAATAGCTTCGTAATCCTCAATTACCCTTCGATAAAGCGCCTATAGAAGTTATAGAATCCTAGGAAGGATTAAACCTTATAAAAACTCGTAGGCGTAGGCTATTCCTCGATTACGGCTACCCTACTCCTATCTATCGATACGCCTACGACACTTACGATAAATCCTAGGAACTCGGTATTCTCCTAGAAGAAGCTACACTTCTTTAGGTTCGTAAACAGGGCGAACTTTCGTAGCCTCTCTAGTACCGCGCGTACGGCTCGTACGTGCTCCTTACGCGTTACGCTATAGATAAGGATGTTATCTAGGTAGACTACGTAGATACTATCTACTAACCTAGTAAGGGCCTTATTAATATACCCCTAAAAGGTAGCTAGTACGTTAGTTAACCTAAAAGGCATAACTAAGTACTCGTAGTAACCGTATCGCGTACGAAACGTAGTCTTCTACTCGTCTCCTCGCTTAATAGGAATACGGTAGTAGGCATCCTATAGGTCAATTATAGTAAAGAGCCTAGTACCCTATAGCCTATCTAAGGTCTTACTAATTAGGGGTAGTAGGTACCGGTTCTTTACTATAATCTTATTTAGGCCTCTATAATCTATATAGAGCCTAAGAGTACTATTCTTCTTTAGTACAAATAGGATAGGCGTACCCGCCTCGCTTACGGATCGCCTAATCTACCCCTTCTCTATTGCTTACGTAAGGTACTCCTTTAAGGCCTCTAGCTTAGTTAAGGACTAGTAGTATAGCGGCTTAAAAGGGGGTTTCTTTCCTTTAACGAGATTAATTGCATGCTTAACCCCGTCGGGCATCTTACGCTTTGCCTACTTATTAGGTACGTATACATCTCGAAAGTCTATAAATTCTTTAGGCTACGAGGGGCCCTCTCCTTCGGGTACTACTATAATAATAACCCGAACACTTATCGTATAAACCTACTTTAAGCTCTCGAGATCCTTAAGGAACTCGCGTACGTTACGCTACTAAATCGTAGGCGTCTCTACACCGTAGTACTACTAGTTATCCTTATTAGCCTTTACTATCCGATTACAATGCTACTAGGGTCTACCTAAAATAACTAACGGCCTACCTATAGGCGCTACATAGTAGATAGCGTCGCTTACGCGCTCTACTCCTACATCGTTAGCTAGTCGTACGTAAACCGTATAGGCGCCGTAGTAATGCCCCTAGTCCTACGCGTACGACTCTAGATTTAGAAGCTTTATACTACTAATAGGCTATATCTAGTATCGGAGTATATACTCGTACGATACTAAGCTTAAATCTATACCGTTATCTAGAAGAAACGTAGCCTCGTAAAAGCCCTTACGCGTCTCGACGGCGCCTCGTAAGTAACGCGCTAGACTCGTATTAACTTGCCTTAAGGGGTCTATATAGAAACTCGGACTTAGGAGCGACCCTTACCTAGTCCTCTACCTTTTCCCTATTCGCCCTTCTTAGTTAAAGCCTCGACAGTTTCTAACCTACGAACCGCTTACGCGTCGCGGTCCTTCTATAGGTGTCTATTCTAGTACTCCGTCTTATAGTAACCCTTCCTACCGTAGCCGTAGTACTCTACTTTCGACTTCTAGCTAGTTAAAGACGAGCTACCGGCGTCTCGCTACTAACTCGTACCCGAGGCGCCCGGTACTTAACTCTACTTCTATTACTTTAGGCGATCGGCCCGCTTATGTACGCCCTTAGCTTTACGCTTACGATACATATACTATCCGCGGTCGTACCCTCTACTACTACCTCGGCGCTCGGTACTTTCGATGCGTAAGGCCAGGACTACTAGGTCTTCTCTAGTCGTAGGGATATTATAGTAGCTAATAATAGCGGACCGTAAGCGAGGCGTAAGCTTCGCTAGTAGGTACCGTATACGTTACGCTTCCGAGTAGTTACCTAACTAGTCCTCTATAACATCTAGCTTAGTCGCGAACTATCGCGCTATCTAGTTATCCTTCTATCTCGTAACCTCGTACTCTAATATAACGTTAAGTACACGATTTATAGGATCGCCGTATACGTCTCGGTAGAACTCCTTAAAGTCCTAGTATATATACCCTATAAGGTTAACGGCGCTATAGTTAGTATACTATCGCTCGCTTACCTCTCCGCTAAGGTATATAACCCTATATAGGACCTTTAATTCGTCTATCGCGTACATAGTACCTAAGAGGGCGAAGATAAGTAAGAGCTCCCGAAGGAATACCCTTACCTTCCTTATCGAATCCCCTCTAAAAGGCGTCGGCTCTTTTAGACGCGGTCGTATCGTATACGCTACGGCCGCGCCTCGTACTATAATATTATCGTTAGTATTTATAGAGATAGAGGTAGGGGTTATAGTAGGGAGGTAATCTTCTCTCCTCCCTCCTATACGCTCTAGAGGCGGTACGCTTATAGCGCGTAAGATCTCTAGCCGCTCGATCTCCCGCTATATCTCTTACTCTTTAATCTTAGCCCGTAAGGCCTCTCTTCTCGTAACTAAGGCTACACGACGCGTCTACTACTATACTCTAGGGCTTAGGGGCGGCGTAGGCGACTCGCCGCCGTATGCGTCGCGATCGGGCTCTATAGCGTATATAGATTATAACGAAGGGAAGCTTTAGAACTATAAGGGCCGTAAGGCTATAAGGGGATGTCGTAATATATAGTACGCCTACGATCTTCTAATCGTAGATAAACTAAAGCTTGCTTTCTTCTATCGACGCTATACGCGTCTCCTAGTGTACGTATACGCGTTACGTGCGGCATGCTAAGCCGGGTATAGCCGTATTATATATAAGGGTTAGCTATAGGCTACCCTTATAGGTTCCCTATATTAATAATACCTCTCTTATCTCGTATTCTTATACTAACTTTAACCGCTCGAGTTGGTAATAGGCTTTCTAGACTTAAGTATAAGGGTAAAGACGTAGTGATAGAAGGTACATTAACGCTCGAGTTCCCGAGTATATTAGATTTAATAGTTGGCCTAATACCCGGATCGTAGGTAACGTAGTATTATAGTGATTCGACATTCGTCTTTAGGTAGAAAAACTCCGAACGTAGGTATATATAGTTACCTAAGATATACTACTTATCCTCGTAGTCGAAGTCTAGTAGAAGACCGTTATTGTAGATGTACACGATATAGCTATCTTTTTAACGAGCTTATAGATACACCGGTCGCGGAACTTAATAGATAGTATACTAGAAGAACTTTAATAGGATAGGAGATTAGATATAGGACGAAAGCCCGCGAGGTCTAAGATTTGTAGTCTAAAGATGTAGTAGCCCTTAATACTTACGCTTAGACTTTATATTATTTAGGGTAATAGCGCTAGTTATTATGTACATCTCTTTCGAATCGTTATCCTCGGAGTCGGGATACTTACCCTTAATAAGTAATGCTATACGGGCTAATTCTTAACTAGTATCGAGTTCTTTAGTAGTAACTAACTCGTCGGCGGATTTGTACTACTCCTTAGTATCTAATCCTTCGGAGGACGCTAGCTAATTAGTTAAATCGGAGTCCTCGTAGATAACGACCGGTCGAGAGGGTTTACGCGATGCCCGATGTATCCTATACGATAGTATAGCGCTCTATATCGATCCTAAGTCGAGTCCTATAATATGTAATATTATTCAAGTCTTACTCTATAATGACTAGCGTAATAGGGAGTATATATATAATAGTACATACGATATTATTAGTAGTACCGGTATTCTAGAATTAGGTTACTACTTTCCTACTTATCCGTCACGTAAGACTAGGGTTTCTTATAAACTAGCCGGAGTTATTACTAACGCTCTACGTTTATCCTCTTATACCTCTTCTCTATATTATGTTCGCGAAATCTTTCGCTATAAAACCTAGATCTAGCGATCTTTTACCGCCGTTATATCGAGCTAAAGTCAATCCTTAAGAATAGAATTAGCTATATAGTCTATCGTCTATATTAGCGATAACGTACACCCTCTAGGTATTCTTATACACGCGCTCGTAAAAGCTAAATGTCGTCTCTTATCTACACGACCTAGTAGAAAAGAGAAAGCCTCTCTATATTATAGCGCGTAAGCTATTCGTTATATCTCGACTAAGCCGTCGCCTAGGACTCTACGCTCTTCCTAAACGCCTTATCTTCGTCCTCTATACGTTACCGATATTTATAGTATACTTTAGACGAGTACTCTTAATACCCCTCTCGGGATTATAATAACCGTTCTAATGTACTCTAATAGTCGTTTAGGGTATATGTAGTAGATAGGGTTTATATACTCGTGTCTAACGGTTATATACGGCTCGATCGTAAAGGATAAAGATAGGGATAAGCCGGTATACCTTAAGGACCTTAGGGAACCGGACCGGGCTACTAGCTTTAGGGAAACTCGTTAAAAGGCATTAAATATATATCTATATAGATAGTAGTACTACCTTAACTACATATATACTCCTACACCGTTATATTTCTACCTAGATAGACCTACGCAAATTCTACTCTACCGTTAAGTACGACTTTTAGGAATCTAAAATCCTAATATTACTCGAAAACATAGCTATACCGTAAAGCTCTACTATACCTCCTCCTTTACGCCCTCCTACTCTCCGCGTACGACGATCTTAAGCTTACCGTATACGTAATAGACATTACTATAGTAATTACTACGCCGCGCCTCGCGATAGACCTTTAGGACTTAAATCGCTACTATTAGCTTAGGAGCTAGTAGATAAAGGGGGTTATAGATTATATACTATTATACTTTAGACCGAGCATTTAATATAGTTAGATCTTAAGGTACTTAACATCTCTACGTAAATAACCTATCTAGTATATCGGCTTTAATCGTAAGGCCCGCGTTATCTCCTAACGTTCTCTTTCTACTCTATATCTTACCGTATCTAAGGTACTCGCGAATCTAGACGTATTCCGTAGCGGCGGTCTACATTATATATTATACTTATACTAGTTAAGTATATCTATAGCCGAGCTTTTTAACTTCCTAGTAACCCTATACTAAAATCCTATTTTCCGGATCGAAAGCTATCTAATAGTAGTAGAGACTAGGAGTATCGCTAGATAGATACCTAATACTATTAAGTAATGCTAATGAAACAATAAGTAGTAGTAGCGTAATAATTATAGCTAAATCCTAGTTAGAGACTACGTTCTAGAGGTATTCTAGGCCGTGGATACTAGCTCTACCCGGTACCGGTAGTAACACGATATACGAACGTAAAACCCGTTTACTTAGCGTAGGAATTAATCCCTCGTAGGTACCTAGCTAACATATATTAGAGCGGTATAAAAGTAAAGACAAGTCTACTCTTTATAATAAGGATAACAAATATATGCTACTAGGCGAGCTAGTGTAAGGAGAGGTTAGCTAGTTTATTCACTTACGTAAGGACAATAAAGCCTTATTATTTATACTTAAGGAGGCTACTTAGTATTATAACGAATACTCGTTTTTAGAGTACGACTTACTACATTACCCGCGATCTACTATATCCGTAGGTAACTAACTCTACTTTAGATACGAGTATATACGCTTTACGCTAGAAGACTTAATTAGCGTGTATACGGCGTTAGAAGAGCGTTAGATACATTTTATTATACGCTTAGTTAGTCTTACGACCGCTAATTACCCTTTATAACTAAATTAGTGTTTATAGATCTTCTACGCCGTAAAGTTTCTAAATGGAATGGAGCTATGTTATACTAGTGTTTCTACTAAGAGTATCCGAGTGTACGGGTATACTAGTAAAGTTATATTAGGAAAGTCTTTCTAGTAGTACTTTTCGGTATATCTAACTCGTATAACTAAAAGGTAAATGTAAAAGACCTTCTAAACCTAGGTAGGCCTACGGAGCTACGAAGAATCTTAAAGACCTAGGCTTAGTGCTTTTATAGCTTATAGAGAAGTACCCTAAGCAATAATCTTATATAGCTAAGGAGGTACGCGAGATACGGTCTAGAAGTAGACTCTTTAGCCTCTCTAACTCCGAGTACTAGAGTAGGTTTATTAATCTTATTAACTTTTTAGACGAGCTTTTTAGTAGTAGGAGGAAAGCGTTAGATAAACTCCGTAATCCGGTTTATAGTATCTATCTCATTAAACACTATCCGAACATATCGACTAATCTACGTATAGTATCTATATATACGCTAGCCTACGTCGTAACTAAGCATAATATTACCATTAGTAGAGATAACTTCTTTAGAGTACCTCGCACTCTAGTAGGCTGCTCGTTAAGTTATATAGATCGCATAGTATAGGGTATTAATAGGGTACCCCGTAGGTATTAAGAAGGAAGTGGACCATTATATAAGCGAGATACTATGCCTCTTTAACCTCTAATCGCGATAGTATTATCCGCGTAGACTTTCGAGAACCTAAAAAGGTATAACAGGTACTTATATTATCCTGCACATACCGACTTGTGCGACAGCCGGTATCTTAGTCTTACTTATATATCGGTACTTATGGATTTGGACAATTTCAACACGTAGGCTCCTCGTAGCCCTCTCACGCCGTTCCTATTCTATAGTCACGGCACATTTTCTAACAGCAACAATAACAGTAGCAGTGGCCTACCAGTGGACCTGAGCTTTCCCGCCTTCGACGATGCATTCGGCCTGTCCTTTTCTTAGCCTCTCGACATGCAGTTCGCTTTACCGGGCGACGAAAGCTCGAAACTACCAGGTTCCGAGGTAGGCTCGCATCTTCGGGACAACCAAATAGCTAGACGGCCGAACACTACCGCCGGCAGCAGAGCATCTTCGAAATGGGCATTAAGGTACTAAGCATGATACATGTATACTTCGAACTTCTAGCTAATGCCCTCGTAGCGTTAAGTCGTACATTAAAGAGTTACGAACCGAGATTCGCACGCTATCGGGAAAGATAAGTACCTATTAGGCTACCCGTGCGGAGGTGACGTACCTTAAGACGCAACTCCAAGGCCTACAGACACTGCAAATGCAACATAGTAACCTAAATCAAAGACACTCGGAGCTCTCTAGGTAGTATGAAATTATGTAGAGAGCGTATAACTCACTTCATGACAAAGTCAACGACCTATAGCAAAGACATACTAACGCTTCGAAGATCACCGAGCGACTTAACTCTACTCTAGATCAAATCCAGACCCTTTTCGACAAGTACGACGAGCAGCAAAGCCGTTAAGATCACCTCTTTCGCACTACTGCCTCGCTGGATAAGACCATCTAGCGCCTTAAGACACATTTTAGGGACATCAAAAGGGCAAAGAGATGGAAGAGATCTTAGAGCGGCTGAACAAGTTCTAGGGTTATGTTACAGAGGGTATGGGTGAGATTACACAATTCATCCAAGCCCGATTTCCGGGCATGAGGGAATTCTCGCACGTACAGGCACTCCGTGAACTTGAAATCGAAGATCCAGAAACCTGAAATCCGACTTGTTGCCTGAGATCGTTACTAGATATAAGATACAAGCCGCTACTAGGCATAAGAGACAATTAGAGAGCTGCTGCTGCGTTTGTACTGTAGAATCACTATAGACTTTAAGATTACCCGCTCTATGCACTTTCCTATCGAAGTGGTAACCTTAATATCACGACCGCCCAATGACCTTGAGCTATGCTATATAGGAGCATTTGATCGCTATGCGGAAGACTGTCGCACCTGTTAAGAAGCGCTACGCAGGACTCGACATGGAAGGTGGCTATGCGAGGACGGCTCGCATACGGCTAGAAATCTCTCACGGTTCGTTTATGGAGCCGGCGATGGCCATGCAGATAGCACTAAAGCTCAACATACCCGATATATTCGAATAGAACTGCCCTTCTGTTTCGCACGAGCTGCTAGGCTCTTGCGAATTCGCCGTTCTCGACTACCTAGCATAAGAAGGTGCCATTCGATTAAGAAGGACTTTAGTAACAGACATAGCTTATACACAGAACGTGGTCGCAACGCTAGCAGTATGCAATACCGGTTATTATTAAGAAAGCGAAGTTTAGGCAGAGCCGTGCGTGTTGAAGTGTAGTAGACGCAAACCTTATGCCGGGCGTTTGGAGTATCATATTGAGGGATCGACTTCTTAGGCCTCAGTATGTTAGAAAACGGGAAACTAGAAATCCGGAATTAGTGCTAGGAGAGAATCGACTCTAATACCTCTGTACTCTCATGGCAATGCCCTATATATGCGTCAAACAACGATCGTAAGATGTCGTAGACAACGCACTCCAATACCACATCAACATGCATACTCAATCCCCAGTTGCTACCCTATTAATCGCCTAGATGGTAGCAGTATCTTCAGCTACCATGCCTTTCCAGCATTCCTTACCTTGTCTAACAAGTGCCGTAGCCACTGCTTAAGCGGGCAAGAAGCTAGAATTCGCATAGGTACCTCCATCGGACCCAGAGACAACGCTAACAGAGACAAGAATCTTGACCGGAAACGAGACAGCCTGTGAAATGGTCATGACCTTTACTAATCCGGCCTTCCTGCCGTTGACCCTGACAGCCGTGCCTCATAATTGCTTAGGCAATTAGCTGGCTAGCTTTATGCTACCGGAGAGCGCTCCGTATAGCGTAGCCGCCATCCAATAGTGATTATTACGAGCTCGCACAGTTCAGCGCTCGGGACTGACAGCATCATAGGCACTGTGTAGGACAGCAAGCATCGTTATGCAACCTTATGCTCATTGACAACGGCTGTCTAGATGCCGATGCATGGGCAGACACAGACACGAAGATAGACGTTAAGTGTCCGACGGCCCACGAGGATACAGGCTTACAGCACCTTAAGGAAAGAGACGAACTCCCTGCCCGTGCGCTTGCTAAGATCCTGAAGGTCGGCGGAGTTAAGTAGAATGCGAGGCAGGCGTTTTCGGGTTTCGAACTTCCAGGATTGATGGGTAGCCATAGAGTACAAGAGTGCATGCGCTCGTGCCGTTCCTTACGATTTATAGATCAATACAAGTTTGTTGCTTCTACCCATATGGTTGCAATGTCGGAATTCACCTCTCTACTCACTTAGACGGTCGTAATTGTTCTTCCTGTTAGCGGTGACCGAGCCTCTATCGAGTCGCTTCGAGAGCTTATCGCTAAGCAACATCGTGAGCTTGTTGTTCGCATTTAGTCAATAGAAGATGGCGTCGTAGAGCTATGCAAGAAGTATTCCGCGGGTGAACTAGTGTCTCGATCGCGCAAACGAGACCGTGTTTCAAGGCATGTCGCAGCGGCCTTGATCAAAACAATCACCGAGGATAGTTCCTAAGGCCGAACATCATTAGCTGGTACGTTACTGTAGACGATGTAATCCTTACGAGTCTAACATTAGTGTAAGCACTGAAGTTCCTTCGAGGCACGCGTGGTAGGCCGTTTAGTCAGCGGCGGAGACTAGAGCTGGAACAGGACAGGGTGCAGCGAAGGCACGTGACACACGCGGCCGTTCCGGCCCGTAGCTTTTTCCTGATCGTAGGTTCTCTAAGACTCGACTTCATGTACAAAGCAATGTAGTCGTAACGAGCTAATCTGCCGCATCTTAGTCCCGCAACACCTACGGCGCATGCATCCATTGCTTATACACCATCGACAGACGTAGCTCACCGTGAGCTACTTTGATTAGACGTTGTAGAGGGATGGACGCATCGGTGCCCCAAGTCGAGCACGACCAGCCTCTCCTTTTCGCTTAGGAGATGGCATTAGACATGCTTGGCGCTCGGGCACGTAGCTGCTTGTTGAAAATGCATTCGCGCCTAATAAATCAATTTCGTTGTCAACAAAGGCGAAAATCGCGATGTGTTCGACCATCACGTTTGTAAAGCCAGTCTAGCGTGATCGACCGTCGGGAGGATTTCCAAGCAGTCGGGATAGGGCTTCCGGTCGATGTATGTAGCTCAGTCTTCGTTCAATATCGTCTGTACCGAGTTCTAACAGCCAAAATGCCTTGATGGGTTGGCCGGACTAAGGCATCTTGTCCTCCAAGAGCGCGAAATGGCAGGGGAGACAGGAACGCCAGCTACAGGTATCGGATCTACACCCAGCCATGACAATCTATCCTTGCCAAGATAGCATGACGCTCCACCCCCTGTCATACCAACTGTAGTAGTCGATTGACTATGTCCAGGTTGTACTAGCGGCAAGACCGGCATAAAACGCGGAACCAGGTGTCAGTGCCGAGCACGGCACAGGCTTGCAGCAGATAATATAAGTGCATGCTGCTCGTCTCCTCTCGCGATCTCACCTCTTGTATCCGCGGCCGGCCTCTGTATTTGAGGCCTCAACTCTAAAGCCTAAAGATTATCGCCATACCCAAGGAGCCCTGCCTTATCGTCGACATGTCACGACGGCCCATGCCGGATGATTGTGGTGCCTCCTCCGAGCGACATCAAAAGTAGGCCCGACTCGACATAGATCTCGAGTCGCCTTTACGAGACCTACTATCGCCGAAACTGGCCTAAGTCATTACTAAGTCTTGTAGTCAATGGCAACGAACGAAGCAGCTTGCACTTGATTCCACTAAAGAGGCCATGGCAGGGATTACCCGAGAGGCACAAGCGGCGCAACGATAAGCTAAAAGCAACTTGTAGCAGTTCGTAACGCGAGTCGAGAAAGAGAAGGGCCAATTGCTAGAGACTATTGCTCGACTAGAGGGGAACGTCAACGACCTCACGTATGCAAATCATGTCCTGCAACTTAAAGTCGACGGTAAGCAGGACATCTGTGGAACATGTACGACGCTCGTGCGTAATAATAAGCACCTCAGCGATCGATTGTATTACTGTTAGCGCAATCTCACCTCGTGCAAAGAGCAATACAAGTTGGCGTAGAGCGACATACAGAATCTACTTCAGCTAACTGCCGAATGGCAGTATGAGTCGGAGCTGAAGCGAGATGCGCCCCCACTGTACGACAGCGTCTAACGACAGCATTCCTACATACTAGAAGATCGCGAATCCTCCGCCTTAACGGAATGCATTTGGGACGATTACCATCACGCTATCGCTACCGCATCGGACAAGTCGATTGCGACGTCTCACATTCATGTAGACGTCTCCAGAGTGCTCCTGGCTAGTTGTCGCAAAGCAGTAGGTGCTGGACAAGCTAGCCCGGAGCATGTACTGTCTATGTCTCTGTCCTTATGTGCGTAGACATGTTTCTACCTAGCCAACTTCTCGCCACTGGAGGGAGAAGAGTGACATCGTCTACGATCCTAGCTACAGGTGACTTGGTACGCTATCGACCAACTTTTACTGAAAGCTGCACAACGAGCACTTGACAGCATTCATGCTTCCGGCATGATTTATTGTCGTGACTGCCGAGATCCGGCCTGCGCGGTGTCTGTTTCCATGACAGAAAAGTCACTATAGAGATCACGGTTGGCATTCTTGGAGCACTATCAGCGTTCAGTGAGCGGCCAAATCAGGACTGTGATCCACAATGATCCTGTGGCAAACGTTTCGAAATGGCTAGCAGAGTGTCTTCGCGATGCCCAAGTGCGAGTGGGAAGCAGCAAGAACTGTTACTGTAAATCCCAAGGGGTTGTAGACTTGACCTCAAGCGAGGAGGACCACATGTAGCTCGTAATCGTGGGAAGGATTTTGCGTCTGATACTCCGCGGCAGAGCTGTATGGCCATACTAAATTAGTGACGAGCATTCATGCTGCACGCATGCACAGTGCTACAGGATAACAAGGATAAGGCCTGCGCGTGGCTCATCCAAACTCGGCTATTGAGATAGAAGTTCTCGTCCACATCCTGGAAATCGACTTCCGCGATCCAGGTCCCCAATCTTTCGTCTCTCGATAGTATACCCCCCCCCCCACCAAGGTCATAGATATAACCTCTGGAAGACACTGATCTCGACACTATTCTCGCAAAGACACTCATCTTTTAGCTGGAACACCGATTACCATCTCACCACGCTGCAACTATGCATGTTCCAATATCCTACACTTCTATCGCGACACAGATGCTCGTTACTTCAGTAGGCACAGTGACAGCCTCTCAATATCACGGTGTCTCACTACACGTCAACACGAAACCTATACATCAAGCCGCCACGCAATCTCCGGCTCCGGTAGAGCTTAACGTTCTTACGAGCCTTAACTATGTCGAGGCGACACAGCTCATGCTCGATTTGGTTGTCGCTCACCATGTCGATATTGCTGCCGTGGAGTGCCGGGTATTCTGGGACGACATTGGCATCAAGCTAGCGGGCCCTACATTCCACGCGAAGGAGGTCTTACAATTCAATGAGAGTCCTGTAATGATTAGAAGTGTGCTCTGCTATATAGCAAGCTAAGAGACCTATATGGGGAGTTATGATCAGTTCGGTTCTTTAACACTTGCTACATTTTCGGGGCATATGTGCTTAACTTACAGGACAATCTAAGTGCTAAGTATAATTGCTGCATCGCCACTGCATTTCGAGTGGTTCTGTAAGATTCTCTTTCAATGCCTCTCAGTAGCGTCATGTCGACCTACTACACCGTCCAGCAAGATTGCTGCGACGCTAATGCTAGAGCGAGGTTGCTCGGCGAATGCCTCACTCCAAGCTAGGGCCTCCTGAACAGGACCGGATTCCCAAGAGGAACGGCGTCAAAATTCTTTTGATCACGTTACAATCACAACGATCCACATAATCGACCACTTTCTCTCTACTTTATGTATCGCTGTACAACGTACGCCTGTAGCGGTTTAAGGCTACTCAAAGATGCTTCCTAACTAACTTTCAGCTTTAGCTTGACCTGCTGTCTAGGTGTGATCTTCGAATATCATCATTACAGGCAGCGAGAGAGAAGTTGGAGAGAAGGCAGAGCATGTTTGCTAGTAGCTTCGTGCGGTTTAACCTGAATAGGGTTTTCGGCGAAGGTGTGAGTGCTACTTCTCACGTCACGAGCTTGAGACGTTAGTTGCCCTGACCGAACCTACCTACTGAGTACTTGCAGCCCTCGAAGATTGACTCGGCGTGTAGAGCGGCACGAACGGTCGCTGACCCGGATCCGATCCGTCTCTGTTCCCTTTCATGCACTATCTCCTGAAGCAGACCGCGGCTACACTCGGTAGTGTGTTGAAGTGAAGCCACTATCCGAGCTTGCGAGGAAGCTTGCTGTCACATAACATTACACGTGAGCTTCGCAAAGGCGGAGACACGGCTGACTTTGGAGGTAGTTCATGTATCATATCGTCTACTCCTACAGTTTTCGCCAATCAAGTTCGTCTACATCTGCCAAACATGTCGAGAGTTGTATAGTACTGAAAGAAAGTAGATAGCACTGTACTGTCGACACTCACTCATGGGCTACAGACCTAGCGTCTCGTTTAACTGCGGTTTGACTGCTGCCGTAGTCATGTCGTGCGGAGACAGCAAGTGGTGAGCTGTCGCGGACCATCTGGGCTCGTGCTGCGTGCTACCATGCCTCAACAAATTACCCACGCCAACGAGCGATCGTGAGATAAGACGGAGAGTGGTATTTTAGGCGGCAGACCATTCCGCAGCTGGTTGGAGTTCCGGCAGGACACCCCTGAGCAAAGCCTGCAATGAGCGCGGACTATCGCATCCCACGCATCTACGCTAACCTACTGCACTTTCCCTGTGAGAACTGTTAGCTGGAGGCACATGTATGCTGTGTACAAGTCATACTGTACTCGTCGTGGAGGCGAGGGTGGGATGGACTTGGCTGCCCGCGTTGGACAATCTGCACTAGCATCACGCAAGGTTCTATTACGCTATGCAATATTCCGCGCCATGCTGGGCCGCATAGCCGCGGTATCACCGTCCTGCCAAGCCCCATAGTATCTTGCTGTAGAACCCGGGAATCCAGTACTTTATCATCGCTATATCGTCGTGTCGTCGTTATATCGTTACTGTCGCCAGTCCCAGGTGTTGTTGGCGTTATCTATGCCTGCTAGGTTGCCGCAATGGCAGCAGAACGAGATCCAACGACTATTCGCAGATACTGCGCACAGTAACCAATATATTGCAGAGCTTATGAATATCGCTAGACGCAGTATCGACAAGCACCGTAACAACTACCTCCTCTTCGGTCATATCTACCTCGATAAAACGCTCAATGGTGGTGCCGGTCGCCCTCGCTCGCTCTTGCCGATCTTCGAGGAACGCATATTCGAATACCTCGCGGACAAGCCGACTGCGTATCAGGATGAAATAGCGTGGTATCTATACGACGAGTTCGGAGTGGTTGTGAGCCAGAGTACTATCTCGCGTTGTCTCAAGCGGCATAAGTGGTCGAAGAAGGTCGCGTGTCGCCTGGCGAAGGAGCGCAATAAGGAGGTACGCGATTGGTTTGAGCGTGAGCAGGAGATGATGCCGATGAGTCGTGTCTGCTGTGTGGATGAGAGCGCTTCGAATGAACGTACCGGTTGGCGCAAGACTGGTTGGACACCTATAGGCGCACCTTGTTTTGAAGAAGGCTCTTGTAAAAGAGAGGTGCGGTGGTCAGTACTGCCAGCTATAACGCAGGCTGGATATCTACCGGGGACGCTCGTGTTCCAAGGCAGTATCACTGCTGAGATATTCGAAGCGTGGCTCGAGCACACGGTGTTGCCGCAGTTGGAGAGAGGCTCTTTTCTGGTGATGGATAATGCGTCGATTCACCGCAGTGAGACGGTCGCACGGCTCTGCGCAGAGGCTGGTGTGTACCTGCAATATCTCCCACCATATTCGCCAGACTTCAATCCGATCGAGCTGTCATTCGGGGTGCTGAAGGCGTGGATCGGCCTTTCCGCGACTTCGAGGGCTTCGATCGAGATTGCGACTGCGACTGCTCAAGAGCTTGGAGTGTGTTATCATAAGGCTTTGGACGAGGTGGCTGTCGAACGCGTTTGGCTGGTCTCGAAGATGGCCCAGCAGTGCTGCTACGACGCTTGGAGCCTGCCGCCATGTGAGGCAAACAACACCTGGGACTGGCGACGACGAGGTTATATCAACGACACGATAATATTCATGAGATTGGGACAGAATATCGCTATTCCCAGGTTCTACGCGTGTTTACTATGAGGAACGCGGGACGGCTAATCCACGGACCCACCCCCGGCAGCATGGCGCGGAATATTGCATAGCATAGTACCTGCTGCATGAAAGTCTGCCAGGTACGCAGGGATTTGCGCACTTGCGATTCTCTCGCGATGCACGGTCAGAGCAACCTTCCTTTTTGGCACCCTCAAACAAGAGCACAACACCGAGCTTCGATGGTCCTTACTGATGCAGGAAGCCAGAGAGCAGGCCACGAGGAGGTTACTGCAGCCTATTCTGTGTACTATAAACTTCTGACGGATCCGCAGGACCGGCGAAATTGCTACCTCAAGAAACCCGCCACCATACTTCAGTCCAGCTGGGTCGGGACGGCATCAGCCTGAAGATGTGCCACCCTTTCTCATGCTCGTATAGGGTGCTCTTGTCCACGTGATCTGCCCCGTCGACAACGCAGCAGAAGCAACAGCGAAACATAATCTCGCAGAGGATAGGCTGGTGCTCATTTTCGCCACGGTCTGGAGTCACGAGAAATAGCTCCCCGGTTCAGCGAATGTGTGACTGGGGTAAAGGCTACCAAGACTCAGAATGCTCTGCTCAGTCATGCATCGAGATCGCAGCAAGGCGAAATGGCAAGTTCGGCACATCAACGTCGAAGGTAAACTCCATGTTCTTCGACTTGAACATTTCATACTGGTTACCGTTGATGAGATATACTCGGCATCCCACGTTTGCACCCGTAACCAACTTGAGGTTGAGGGAGTTACCCCCGCCAGTGGTAATGCCTTACGTTGCAGCATAGTCTGCACCATCGAGAGCGCATTCGTTGGCACAGGTAGTGGCATCTGGTCACAAGGATTGGTCCCTTGATGGCCTTTAGTATTTCTCTCTAAGCTGGACCAAATTACTTACCAAGTATTACCAGTGTAACAGTTGGTTTATCCACTGGTGCTGCGTAGCCATCTCCACTTGGCGTCCAGCACGACTTGTGTGTTTACAGTCGTGCAACCAGATGACTATTTCTTGAGACTAGCCTGAAGGCGCAGAATTGAAGATTTCGCAGTATGGCTCGCACGCCTGCCCGTTGGGAAGCAATACAGACAGGATACGGACTCGACGGAGAATTGACGACGTACAATTGAAGATGCATATACTGTGCTAGCCACGTAGACGTGCCCACCCCCATGTACCTGCTTCCCAGAATTAGGCCGATCTCCCACTAAAAACAGCCGTCTTGGCGGGATTAGGTACGTATCGTAAAGCCTATTCAACGACCTTGCCGTCGCTAAACTCACCTGCTAATAGCTCCGCGAAAGCGCAAGGCTGCAACACCGGCTGCTGGCCTATCTCAACGACCTGCGCGTACGAATAAGCCTAGCTAACGGACTCGCGATATTACTACTACTACTAAAGCCGCTATAGCTAAAGTAGTAGCGGCTTAGTTATAGTAAGAATAAGTAGCTCTACTATCTGCTTAACGAGCACGTCTAGAGCCTGCTACTAATAAGGAGGAAGAGGCGGACGCACAAGATAAGGAAGAGCTTGTAGAACACCTCCGTAAAAGTGAGAAGCCGCAATATTAGTACCGTACCTAATAGAGGATTGTAAGGAGTAATAAGCCTAATATTAGCTTAAAGGCATTCGGCTAGCCGACTATTAATCGACATACTAATAGGCTCCTTGCTTAGTTCGAAGCGTGGTTCCGTAAGTGGATTAAGACGGACGATCCAAGCAATACACGTTAGTAGAATGAGCTAAATAGCAGTCTTATCTATACCTATAATGGCTTGCTAATAGCTAGGCAGTATAAGGACACAATCTCTAGCGGTAAAGACAACTAACCTACATATAATTTAGCGCGTCTTTAATTAGATAAGTAGCATAAGCAGGGCCGTCGTGGACTGCTTATGCTCCTTACGGTATATCTTACGCCTGTTCTACCGCTAGCACCGGTAACACCTACTCGTCGTAGTAGTAACACCGGTAGGCAATCTACTATACTAGGCACTACAACTTAGCGGTTGTTAGCTAAGCGTCGTTAGCGCCGTAAGGAGACTATTGCTAAGGTAGATAAGCTAGCTACGGAGGACGACACTATAGATAGACTATCGCAATCCTATTAAGGCTCGCTAGCCTTATAAAATGACGCGTTGCTATAACTATAGCTAGACCTATTAGTACGACGGTCTAGACACGTACGAGAACTACGTCCTTATATATAAGGAAGTAGCGACCGAATAGGCTCGTAGTATCCGCGATAGTACCCTTACTGTCGAAGCTCCGAGTGCATAGATAGTCTACAAGATATAGAGGTAGAAGATGCGGCGAGGTAGTAATAACTAAGGTAGTAATCCATTATCGGCTCGCAATCGAGGTAGTGCAGCGACTGCTTAGGTGCCGGTTGTAGTAAATAACTATTAGATACCGCCGTAGGTTATAGGTAGTTATTACTAACACGCGTATCTACACGCTCCGTAACCTCCTTTATTACCGCTAGTACCGCTACGTCCGGAGGTATTGGATCCAGCCCTTAAGGTAGAGGACTTCTTTCGATACTACGAGAACGACTTCTTCTAGTAACACCGGTTAGAGGACTTGAACCTAATAAGGGCGAAGCTTATCGAGATAGATATGCTACTATCGCGTGTGTTAAAAGTCACCTTCGATACGTGGATGCGGTACGGCTTTAAGGAAGGCTAGTTCGAGCGCTTTAAGGCGGTAGCGAAGGATTATAAGAACCTATACCTAGCCGCCGTATAAAATTATAAAAATAAGCCGCAAGTTGGAGGCGATAGAGCGCCGTAGATTTAATCGAATATAAGTCTAACATAGTTAGTGTGTGTAGTGTTAGTTAAGAGATAATTGAGTGAAGGTAGAAGAACTGCTACATCTTCGCGGCCGTTAGGCGGAACTAGACCCTAAATTCGAGACTCTCGAGAAGATAGGTTCGCACTTTATAGCCTAACAACTACGTAGTCGTTTCTTACCGGCTTTTTTTTATATAGCAGCGCTTACTAAGGAACGAAAGAATATGTAAATATATTAAGAATAGGTACTATGGTTATTTAGTAATATCGTGTAAAGCCGTTAGACCCTAAAGTTCCGGAACAGCCGGGGTTCCGCCGAGTAGATTCTTCCCGTACCCTTAACTAGCGATGCTCGAGAAGATAGAGATAGGTTAAGACGATATTGTTTCTAAAAGTAATAAATTCGATCGATTTACTACTAAAACTAGCCTTACTAAGAAACCAATGTGTCTATAGTAGTCTCTACTTACATAAAACACCGCGGATAGCTAATTTTGCTCCTAGCACGACATTCCCCTACCTTTATAACGGCCTCGAACCTATTTATAAGTAACGACACTTTTAGCACCACCTTCTTCACTACCGCCTATTAAATAAGAACTACCGCCTTCCTTACCGTTACCTCCGCTACCGCCTTCCTTACCTCCGCCGATCGAAGACGCTAGAATCGAAGCGATATAGAGCGCGGTAATAGAGCTCTAGAATTCGGTGAACGCGATGCGCGGCTTCGTTCTTTAGCTATCTATGAGGGTGTTAGTAATTAAGGACTATCTTAAGAAAGAGACGGCCTTTAGGAGGTAGATACATACTTATTGATAGCTACACGACTAGAACTAAGCAGTAGCATTTTCCGGTACCGTCACCTCCTTAATCGCGTGTTGTATAAAGTGTCCGAATGTCTCGAAGGCACTAGCTTCAGCGATGTTACTTCTCACCTACGCCTTTAACGACGAGAACGATAACTCGATAGGGTTGAAGTCTAGTGAATACGGCGGTAGGTACGCTAGTCGAATGCTATATACATTATATAACTCCTTCACGCGTTTACTACGGTAAATAGACGCGTTATCTATAACTAGATATATCCCTCTTTCGAGCTGCGGCAACACTACTAATTTGAGCTAATCTTCGAACATCTCGGCCTTAATAGAGCCTTAATATATTAGCGGCGAGCTGAGGTATCCATTCACCGTAATAGTAGGCAATACCAACCACCTCTTCGAACGCTTCGCACTACCGTGTTCAATCGATAGGCTATTCACTTCTAACTAGCCCTATTTGCGCTATCTAGTCCGTTTATTGTAAGCGCTCTTATTAACGCAACACACTATATCCGCCGGCATATTTTTCTAGTCCTTACGATAGCTATCTCGAAGCTCTCGATTAGCCTCGAGAGCCTTACGTTAACACGCCTTCTGCGACTACCGTCTATCCTTCAACATCCTACTAATCGTGCGCTCCGAAATAACGATGTCGAACTCGTCGTAGACGAACTATACTATCTTATCGATGTAGGCGGTTAGCCGGTTAGTAAGGTAGCTAAGGACCTAATCCTCCTACTAGCGTATTAAGAGCTTTAGACAACCCTTCTTCTTGAACGATAGATACGGCTCTCTATAGACGGCTATATTAAGCACTAGGTTGTCGATACAGCGACGGCTAACACCTGTCTACTTCGTAATACACCGACTAGATTAGCCCTTATCGTAATAGCCTATAATCTCGGTGATCTAATGCTTAGGCAGTCGACGTGGATAAGGAGCTCGCTTTCGAGGTGTAGGCTGCTGCTGTCGAATAGCTATAACGTAAGGGTAGGCAAACAACACCTAGGATTACAACATACAGCAATATCAAGGCTTCATATGCGATAATAGCAATAATGAGGTGGTTATAGGAGCTTGGAGATCGCTACACCAAAAATTAGGTGTAGCGATCTCCGAGGTCCCGGCCCGACGAGGGTAGGCACGTCTACGTGGCTAGGGCAATAAGCTACCCAGAAAGGGTTCGGCCCGAGCGGCAAGAAGCGCCACAACATGCACCTTCTGCAGGTCCAGAGTTGGCTGATCTTATACGGATCTTATACGTCCTTGCACGTCGCTAGGTACCCGAGCTGTGCTTCCATGTTCACATGGTGATCACTCACAAGTGTGCAAGCGTTTTCGTGCTGCTGCGTGTCTCGGTAGCAGACTAGGAAGACATCTCGAGGCGGAAAATCTGGCACTTCGACTGTAAGCATGAACGTACGGACCGTGAACCCGTATGTTCCCAATGGACTTAGAAAGGCAGCAGGTGTGCCACTGGGCATGTCCCTGAATTTGGTACAGCACTTCCTGGTACACATAACAGAGAAATCATCTGACCGGACCTGTCCATGCTTCGAGATGTCGTTAACCAAGGCTTCAATATTTTGCCTGGTAACAAAACGAGATGGGATTCTTGCATCTTCACGGGATTCACCATGTCGTGCAGGAGCTGGACTACCTTCCCTTGCACAGCGACCAATGCGGACAGCATAGGAAATCTAACGGACGCCCAGAAAAAGATTATCTACCAGATGCATCAATATCTCGAAACAGACGGCAGCGGCACTTCGTCAAACTGTGTCAAAACCACCATCGGCAGCACAAGCCTCGTGACAGCAACCGACTAGCTACGGTCCAATGGTAAGAAGGCCATTCTTGGAGAGTTTGCCGGTGGTGTCAAGGACGTATGTTAGACGGCAGCCGCCCATATGCTGGCGTACATGGCAAAGAACGCTGATTTTTGGACCGGTGCGATCTGGTAAGCCTGCTATAGCATACTTTAACTTTCGATCGCTAATCATAGCTGTAGGTGGTCGTCGGGACCGTGGTGGATAGTGACTACATGTACTCTCTCGAGCCCAAGACCGGTGTAGCATACAATGCATACATGCCAACCCTCAAAGCCGCGGAGTACGTGCCTGGAGCACGGGTTCCATGGCTGCGGCCATGATAAGCCCGAAAGCCCGAATGGTACTGGATGGCTGAGAGCTCCGCAGATGCAGAGGGACAAAATGCTAAGACTACATACTGACAATCTGCGACCACTTCAGTACATACGACCACAGATTCGTGAAAATAGGAACTATCGTTGTTGTCGTGAGGCTGCTATAGCATTACATAACAAGAACCGGAAACACGCCGTAACTAATTCCTGTTTCGAGAATTCTATAACCGAAAAAGTGAGCCACTCTGCTAATCGTGTTATGCAGACGGAACGTCGCTTCGCCGAGAGTCTATATAGTCTATTCAATGTGCTCGATGCCTACAAATAGCTACATAAGTCGTCGACACCTATAGGATAGCGGAAATTGCGGCGCGTTTCGACCCTCGACTATCGTAGCCGAACGCGCTCTACTAATGTACGCTTTAGGATCGGTATGCCTAATCGAGTTACCCGTTAGCTTAGCTATTATAAGCACATTATAAACTTACTACTTCTATAGGTATACTATAGAGGATGCTCTTAAGGACTTTTACTTTACTTTTATGTCTTTTATATCTAAATCACTACTATACGAGCATTATTATCACTTATAGCTAAAGTCGCTCGTAGCTTTTACGATGCTCGTGTTAGGCTAAAACGCCCCGTAGTATTACTATTCTTAGTAGATTATAGTCTACTTATTAGAGTTATAGTATATAGAGCCGTAGGTAGCACCTATTATAGGTATAGGAGCTCTAGGGCTAATACTTCCCTTACCTATTATACCTAGGCGGTTGCAATTAGCGATAAGAACTTACTAACGCTTAATAATAGCTACTTAAAACTACGAGACACTAGCGAGATTATAGCTAAGAGGCTATAATTTTTTAGAGGGAGGAGGTATAGTTCTATAAGGCGGCGATATAACGAGCTCGTAACATAAAGGTATAGTAGTATTAGCTACGCGGCTTCGAAGACGAAGAGGATAGATCCGTTAGTACGTAGGTACGAGCCGTCTACTAACTATTACCTAAGTAACGGCTCTCTAGCTCCGTGTACTTAAAAGTAGTAATGCGCTCTACGAACAAACCTACTATTAGAGGTATAGGAGTATATAGGGAATTATAGTAAACTTTACCTTATCCTATACGATATCTTTCCTACCGTTTATTACTCTTCGAATACCCTAGCTAGTAGCGCGACTGTTCTATATTGCTCTATAATTAGCTATCTCCTACCGTCCCTCCCTTTAAGGCTTCTAAAACCTCTACGTTAAACCGCGCTCTCCTCTTAGGCGATTAGGCTAATAACCCCTAAATAAGACTTTAGCTCCGGTCCTAATTATAAGAAAAGATATACCTAGGATACCGATTTCTAAAAGACCTTATCGTACTTACGCGTATACGCCCCTAGCGGCGCTAAACGCATTTATATCTATAGTAGCGCTATACGTACGAAGTTTCGGTAGGCTATCGTACGTTACTCTATCTATTAATATAGAAGCGTAGTAGTATTAACTAAGCTAGCGAATCTAGTCTATTATATATTATACTCTTAGATAAGACGGAGGCCTTCTTTATAAGATAAGATAGGAGGATACCTAGGAGCTAGCCTCTAATCTTTAGTAGGGAGCCGGGGAAGCTATTACCGATTATAAGTCTTAGACGCCGTCTACTCTAGTTAACGTACCGGAGCGCCCTACCTAGTATCGCGAGTCTAAGCTAACTTTAATAGAATTATCCGAACACTAGGTACATTCGTAGTAGTATATCTAGAAAATTGTAAGGGGATGTCGTAATGTATAGCACGCCTACGATCTTCTAATCGTAGATGAACTAATTCTTACCTTTTGTTTAAGACGTATCGCGCGTCGCAAGGTGTACGCATGCGTGTCACGTGCGGCTTAGTAGCCGGTCGCGACCGCATGTTATATGTAAGGCTACATGTAAGGGTTAGCTACTAGGCTACCCCTTACAATTGCCTCCTCTCCCGTACGAGCTGTCCTTAGCTCGCTAGTTACTACGTAGAGGTTCCTACGTACTTCTAGAACTATAGTTACTATACGGCCTATATGCGGGTTACGTACGTGTCGTTATGTAGGTGTAGGTAAGTGAGGCTTAGTTACTATGCCGACGTAGCTAGTTAGGGGCATAAAGCTCTAGCCTAACTTAGCCCTATTCTTAGTACGTTCCCTAGCGTACTACCTTCGGTACACTACTACTACGTACCCGCATCGCATACTTACCGTAAGCGCCTCGCTAGTATTATTATTATTATTATCATTATGTCTACCGTGCCCTCCTCGCCGCTATTCTCTAGCCGCTCTACCTCCTCTAGTAGTACTAGTAGCGACAGTACTACTAGCGCCTCCGAAGACGAGCGCCGCTAGGCGGCTCTAGTACGCGACGTACCTAGAACGCCTAGTGGTCGTAAGCGACTAGCATCTCCCTCGTAGCTACTAACGCCCTCGCCCGCTACTAAGCTCTCGTAGAAGATTAACATATACATACGGTACCTCCTATACTTCGTTAGGGGTAAGTCTCTACGCGCGCCGCCTACGACTCGTATACTAACCACTTACTAGACGAGGCCGAGGACTGTAATAGTATCACAACCGGCGAGCTCCTAAGGAAGTATAGCCGCTATAGGCGCAATAGGCATAGCTACGTGCCTAACACTAGCTACGCTATCGCCTCGCTAGTAAGCCGCCTACGCGCCGCG
This sequence comes from Nothopassalora personata, assembly GCA_033816765.1. Classification (NCBI taxonomy): domain Eukaryota; kingdom Fungi; phylum Ascomycota; class Dothideomycetes; order Mycosphaerellales; family Mycosphaerellaceae; genus Nothopassalora; species Nothopassalora personata. Next base: position 112,873 of record CM066295.1, read on the forward strand.
CGCTCTTAGCGCGACTACCTTACGGCTATAATGGGCTAGGCGCCTATAGACCTCTAGTAGTAGGAGCTAGTAGAGTAGATCCGCCTATGTACCCGGCTAGGTAACGACATTACGGAGGTAAGTCGCTACTTCGCTCCTACGAGTCGACTACTACTCGCGGGGGAGGGCTCTAGTGCGTCTCCTATACTTCGGCTAACCCTTTCTATAGGCTATTAGGCAGTTTAATGCCTATAAGCATAAGCGTGCCGGGGAAACCCGTATACGTGCCTCCGCCGCCGCTAGTACTACCGCCGCCCCCGCCGCCGAAGCCCTCGCGCTCTAGTAGGAGTAGAACCGCGCCCTTAATAGGCTGTTCGAACTCGGCCGCGCCGTAAGTCGCATGTTCCTCGTATACGTGTACCCTACTGACCGTAGTCCTAGTTCCTATAGGCATAGAACATCGACACTACCGCCGCCGACTAGGCATTCCTACCTAAGTCACTACGCGATAATAACTGAGGCGCTCGCCTTACACGCTACTCGCGGGATCCTCGCCTACTACTACTCTACGTAGCCCCTAGTAGGCGCGCTACTCTTTAGCTTTTGTTTTATTTATAGTTAAGAAAAGTTTTATTTATACTCTAGTACTCCTATGCTAGTCTCATTTACTTCTCCTTAACGCCTTATAGTCGGCTACTATACGATCCGCATTCGCGAGGCCCTCCGCCGGTTCCTAGCTATTATACTCCTCTAGCTAGTCCTTCTACTAGACTAGATACTATAGCTTACCCTTACGCTTACGCCTATCTAGTACTACCTCTACCTTATACTCTCCGTCCTCATTAGCTAGAGGGGGTACGGGTCCATCCTCATCGCTACCGATATACGGCTCGAGGAGAGAGATATAGAAGACGTGATAGAGCCTTAAGTCGGCTAGTAGCGCTAGGCGGTACGCCTACGAACCGATAGCGTCCGTAATACGGTATAGGCCGATAAACTTCGGACCTATCTTCTTCTTTAGCACTACTAACTTAAGGTTCTTCGTTAATAATAGGACTAAGTTACCGACGTAGTAGGTCTTAGCTTAGTAGGTCTTGTTATAGTAGCGAGCCTAGCTTTCCGCTATAGCCTTCTATCGCTCCTTGAGTGTAGCGCGTAGTTCTCGTATACGACTCGTAGCTGTTACCGCTACTAGTACTTCCCCCCCCTAAGTCTCGTCTCGAGATCTAGTTAGTGTAGGGGCAATCTTAGGTCGCTAACCGTACGCTATCTCGAACGGACTTATCCGTAGTATTAGGTAGATGCTATTATTAGCTACGAATTTAGTAACTGTAAGCTACTTAGCCTATTTAGTTTAATTGTCACTATAGTAATAACGAAGATATTTTTCGAGGGTTTAGTTTACCCTCTCCGTTTAGCCGTTAGTCTAAGGGTGAAAGGCCGTGGATAGCTTACGCTTTACACGCGCCTTAAAGTAGAAGTTACTCTAAAACTGACTAGTGAAGACCGGACCTCGGTCGCTTACTATACCTAACGGGACACTATAGTGTCGTACGACTTCGTCTCGTAGGAGCCTCGTAAGCTCCACGGCTGTGTAAGTCTTCGTTGTCGGGATGTATAAGCTCATTTTTAAGTAGCGATCGACTATTACTAGGATCGCATTATACACGTAACCGGCTCGCGTGCTTAGAGGTAGGTCCGTAATGAAATCTATAGTAATTTCCTACTACGGTCGCTCCGGTCTAGGAAGCGGTTATAGCCTACTATAGGGTCGATAGCGTTTAGCCTTCGAACCCTAGTAGGTTCTATAGGCTTAGACGTATTACTTCACGTCCGTACTAAGTGAGTCCTACTAATAATTACGTCGTAACAGCTCTTTAGTCTTAGTCCTTCTAAAGTGACTAGCGAGGACGTCGTCGTAGTATATACGAATTAGATACGACCTAATTACGTGATCCCTAGGTACTACGATCGCGTCTCCGTAGTACATAAGGTTATCCTTTATATACTATCCCTTAGCGTCCCTCGCGCTTAGCGCCTACGCTAAGTATACGACACACTAGTCGTCTTACTACTACGCGATCTTTATTAAGAGTAGGATTAACTCACTAGTCGAGCTATAAGCATAACCCTATATTACTACAGCGTACACTGCTACTAGTAACGATAGCTTATCTTAATAGGGAAAGTCGCCTCTCCGTACTACTATTACCGCGCCTATGTCGCCCTACATCGCCTCGTAGGTAGTAAGCACGCGCTTTACCGTCGGCTCGCTTGTCCCTTTTAGAGACTCCTTCTAGAAAGATAGCTTACTTTATAAGGTAGGTAGTAAGTTCGAAGTTTATTACGTTATAGCTACGTAGTTACTACGTCTCGAAGGCGCGTCGGCTAGGTTAGTCTTACCCGGCCGATGCTCTACTATAAAATTAAAAGACTGTAGGAACGTAGCCTATCGAGCTTACCGCCCATTTAGCTACTTTACTGTTATAAAGCCCTATAGGTTAGTATAGTCGACTAGTACTCGTACCGTATACGTAGCGCCCTCTAAGTATAGCCTCTAATGCTTAAAAGCCTTAACTACTATAAGTAGCTCCTAATCGTACGTCTCGTAGTTATACTCGGCTAGTATTATCTTACGTAAATAGAACGCGATAGGATGCTACTTAGTACTAAACAATTAGGATATAATACCTACGATCGCGAAACCTAACGCGTCGGTTTCGACTCGCGTACGTAGCGTAGGATCGAAGTGCCTAAGTATTAGTACACCTAAGAATCCGGCCTTAAGCTATCGAAACGCCTACTCTTCGCTTAAGGTCCACGTAAGAGGGCCCTACTTCTTACCGTCCTTAGATCCCTTTAGTAGGTCCGTTAGGGGCTTATAGACCCTTAAGTATCCTTCTATAAAACGCCGGTAGAAGTTGTAAAACCTAAGGAAGGACTAGACCTTATAAAAGGTCGTAGGTATAGGCTATTCCTCGATAGCGGCTACCCTACTCCTATCTATCGACACGCCTACGGCGCTTACGATAAACCTAAGGAACTCTACACTCTCCTAGAAGAAGTAACACTTCTTAGGGTTTACGAATAGAGTAAACTTCCGTAGCCTCTCTAGTACCGCGCGCACGGCTCGCACGTGTGCCTTACGCGTCTCGCTATAGATAAGGATATTATCTAGGTAGACTACGTAAATGTTATTAACTAAGCCGGTTAGCGCCTTGTTAATATACCCTTAAAAGGTTACCGGTACGTTAGTTAACCCGAACGGTATTACTAGGTACTCGTAGTGTCCGTATCGCGTACGAAACGTAGTCTTCTACTTATCGCCTCGCTTAATAGGGATACGATAGTATGCGTCCTTTAAATCGATTGTAGTAAAGAACCTAGAACCTAATAGCCTATCTAGCGTCTCGCTAATTAGGGGTAGGGGGTATCGGTTCTTTACTATAATCTTATTTAAGCCTCTATAATCTACATAGAGCCTAAGAGTGCTATTCTTCTTTAGTACGAATAGGATAGGCGCACCCGCCTCGCTTACGGATTGCCTAATCCACCCCTTCTCCATTGCTTACGTAAGGTACTCCTTTAAGGCCTCTAGCTTAGTTAAGGACTAGTAGTATAGCGGCTTAAAAGGGGGTTTCTTTCCTTTAACGAGATTAATCGCATACTTAACCCCGTCGGGCATCTTACGCTTTGCCTACTTATTAGGTACGTATACATCTCGGAAGTCTACAAATTCTTTAGGCTACGAGGGGCCCTCTCCTTCGGGTACTACTATAGCAATAGCCCAAACACTTATTGTATAAACCTACTCTAAGCTCTCGAGATCCTTAAGGAACTCGCGTGCGTTACGCTACTAAATCGTAGGCGTCTCTATACCGTAGTACTACTAGTTATCCTTATCGGCCTTTACTATCCGATTACGATGCCGCTAGGGTCTACCTAAAATTACTAATAGCCTACCTATAGGTACCGCGTAGTAGATAGCGTTACTTACGCGCTCTACTCTCGCGTTATTAGCGAGTCGCAGCCGAACCGTAAAGGCGCCGTAGCAATACCCTAGGTTATACGTATACGACTCTAACTTCGGTAGCCTTACCCTATTAATAGGTTACATTTAATGTCGGAGTATATACTTATACGACACTAGGCTAAGATCCGTATAGTTATCTAGGAGAAACGTGGCCTCGCGAAAGCCCTTACGAGTCTCGACTGCGCCTCGTAAGTAACGCGCTAAATACACATCTACTTACCTTAAGGGGTCGACTTTAGGAAAACTCGGACTTAGGAGCGACCTACTTATAGTCCTCTGCCTTTTCTCTAGTCGCTACGCTAGACACACATCTACGCGCCTTAAGGGGTCGACTTTAGGAAAACTCGGACTTAGGAGCGACCTACTTCTAGTCCTCTACCTTTTCCCTAGTCGCTGCCCTTCTTAGTTAGAGCCTTCGTAGCGTCTACCCTACGAACCGCTTACGCGTTACGGTCCTTCCATAGGTGCCTATTCGGGCAATCCGTCTTAATGTAACCCTTCTTATAGTATCTATAGCACTCCGCTTTAGTCCTATCGAAGGTTATAGACGATCCGCCGGCGTCCCGCTAGTAACTCGCACCCGGGTCGCGCGACGCCTAACTATACTTCTACTGCTTCGAGCTACGATCGCTTCGCCCTTAGTCGCCCTTAGTCTCTCGCCTACGGCGACTATACTACCCGCGGTTATGCCCTCCGCTACTACGCTCCGTACTTTTAATACGCGAAGCTAGGATTACTAGTTCCTCTCTAGTTATTAGGATGTTATAAAACTTAACGATTGCGGACCGTAGGCTAGGCGTAAGCTTAGCGAGCATGTATCGTACGCGTTACGCCTCCGTATAGTCCCCTAACTAATCCTCTATAACATCTAGCTTAGTCGTAAACTAACGTACTATCTAGTTATCCTTCTATTTTACCGCCTTATACTTTAACATCACGTTAAGCACGCGGTTTATAGGGTTACCGTATACGTCTCGATAGAACTCCTTAAAGTCCTAGTATATATACCCTTTAAGGTTAAGGACGCTATAGTTAGCGTACTATCGCTTACTTGCCTCTCCGCTTAGGTATATAACCCTATATAGGACCTTTAACTCGTTCGTCGCATACGTGCCGCCTAAGAGGGTAAAGACAAGAGAGAGCTCCCTTAGGAATACCCGTACTTTCTTAATCGAGTCCCCTCTAAAAGGCGTAGGTTCTTTAAGACGTAAACGTGTCGTATACGATGCGACCGCGCCTCGAGCTACGATATCATCGTTAGTTACTATAGATAGAGGAGGGGGAGGGGGAGTAGGGGATAGTTCTCCGCCGGATTTGCCCTAAGGGTCCGCCGGCGGCACGCTTACGTCCTATAAGACCTCTAACTGTTCAATCTCCCTCTATATCTCCTTCTCCTTAACCTCTAGCCGAAGGGCATCCCTCCTTACGACTAAGGCTGCACGCCTCGCTTATTGCTAGGCCCTAGGGCTTAGGGGAGCCGTAGGCGTAGCGCTACTATCGTCGCGTTCGGACTCTATAGCGTGTATGGATTATAACGAAGAGAAGAATTAGAACTGTAAGGGGATGTCGTAATGTATAGCACGCCTACGATCTTCTAATCGTAGATGAACTAATTCTTGCCTTTTGTTTAAGACGCATCGCGCGTCGCAAGGTGTACGCATACGTGTTACGTGCGGCTTAGTAGCCGGTCGCGACCGCATATTACATATAAGGCTACATATAAGGGTTAGCTACTAGGCTGCCCCTTATAAAAATAGTCGACTACGAGCTACGTAACGGAGAGCTTCTTTATAAGGTAAAGTAGTATAATATATAGGAACCGGCCTTAGTTATCTAGGAGAGTAATACCGAGATAGTTAAAAAGTACGCTTTAGTATAAGTAGTAGTAATAGAAGAAGAGTATAAGAGTCTAGTATCGGACAAGACTAATAATACTAGTTCTTTATAAAATAGCTTATATAATAGTTTTATAGCTAGTCTATAATACGCTACAGTAGAGCGTAATTCTCTATAGAGGTTTCTTCTACTACTTAGAGGAGAAACTCTATTTATATTATTTGTAGGAATCTAGAACGCTTCGAGGATTACTCTTATATTTAGAACTAATCTATATTATCTATCTTCCGCTTACCTAGCGCTATAGGTAAGGGCTTCTCCGATTTACTATTATCTAACCGACTAAATAGACTATTAAGCCTTTATAACTTAAGTATTTCGGTAGTAGACTTCGGAAACCTACTTATATACTTAGGCTTAGTATAGATACCTCGTAATGTTATACCTATCTCGTCCTTAATACTCTTTAGTACGAAGGATATAGACCGACGGAAGGGCGCTATAGCTTTAGTAACCTTCTCTATATAAGAACATAGCTCCCCTACGATAAGAAAATATAAAGAGGTACGAGTTAGCTAGTTATATAATACTTTTCTACTATTAGGAGTTAAAGGTAGCCGATAGAAGATACTACCTATATACTAGTAGGAATCGTCTATCTAGACTAGCGGCTCGTTAAATTCGAAGTAGAAAATTGAAGCTATAAGTAAGTCTATAACTAGATTAAGTCACGATCTACTCTAGATATACGTCGAGGTCTATACCTAAAGGTCGCGTAATATAGAAAGGTTATCGTATACTAGAGATAGCCCCCGCAATTCTAGGTTTAACCTATAGAAGCGTCCTTACTACCATTTAGGAATGCTATTCTAGAACTCTTTCTATAGCTTCTTACTATCTATACTATCGAGGAAAGTCTCTAGTACCCTCGATAAGAAACGTTTCCTAACTAGCGACTAGGGTCTAATATAGAATCTTAATTCCTCTAATCCTATCTAAATAGAGATAGTAAAATCTAGAGATAGCTTCGAAGGCTATAAAAACTTAACCTCCTAGAGAGCTAAACTTAAGGGGTTATTATATTATAGCCCCCGTCTTAAAAGGTACCTAAGTTCTTTAATAAGACTAGCTTAAAATACCTAAAATATAATTAGTTGCGATACCTAGGCACTACTTAAGGGTACCTACTACGGGGCTACGGATATAGATATAGTACTACTTTTATGTTAGTAGCTGTCCTATAAGCTAAAGTGCGAATATACGCTTTAGAAATTAATACATCTTAATCGTAAGTAAGAGCGCGTACGAGATTATAGCCTATTATATAAGACTGCGATTAAACTTTAGAGATAAGAGTTATACTTACCGGTCGTAATTGAACGGAAACTGCCGTTATCATTAGAGAAGATATACGGCTACGGCGTTTTCGCCGCGGTAGCCGTAATAGTAACTTTAGTATCCTCTATTAACGGGTTAAATATACAAATATCGGTCCTAAAGGTAGAGTAGAAAGCCTACTTAATTGCTAATAAGCTATATTTCCAATCCCGTAGGTAAGAAAGAACGAGGTCTTATACTAGCCTAATAATAGTAGACCTAGTAGAAGGGGAGAACGTATTCTACGCTAGCACTAAGAATTTTTCGATATAGTTATTAATAGACTAACGTTTAAGAAATATACCTAGTATAATTAGTCTACCTTACGATTGTTAGTAGGATATCCTAAGTGATTTATTAACTAAGAACTACTTACTAGCGGAGGTTCCGTAGATAAAGTTAAAATATATAGCGACTAGAGTCCTAAGATAGGAAATCTTTACTTCTAATACCTAGAGAAATGTTAAAGGGATAATGTCCTTTACTCTACTACTATCGAGGCTAAGTACTTAAACGCCGGTAGTAGGAGGGAGTAACCTAAAGGGTTCGCGGGTATTAGGAGAATTATATAAAGGATAATCTTTAATCGTAAAGCTATATCGCTCGTTCCGTAGTTTAGCCCCTATACTCTAAATATAGTTATTACATAGTAGGTAACTATATAAGAGCACTTTCTCGGGCGTCCGTACTAGATAATATAGATAGGTTCTATATGTTCTTATAGCTCCGAGTAAATAACGTAGCTCGGATAAGGTCTATCGATGTATACTAAGGGCATTATAATCGGTCCTAAAACTAATAGTACGATAATGTTACGTAAGATAAGTAGAGAGTATATTTATAAAAGCCTCCTAATTTAACTACTATATAATAGTCTTAAAAACTACCTTTCTAATATTCTTCTTAAATTTATACTAAAAAGCTAATGTATTAAGAATCCTACTTAATACATTAGCTAACTCGCCTATTAAGCCGTATCGCTCCTTACTATAGTAGCCCGGAGGGTAATTACGAAATATTAGCGTAGATAAAAGTAGAGGACAAATAAGCTAAAAGTACTATACTTTACTAGGCGCTATGTTAAAAAGATCGTTAAGGTATATAGGTAAATTCTTTACGTAGAAGCCTTCCGATCGGGTACTCGTAGCGAAGGAGAATAGTACTCTATAATCTATATAGAAGTAGTCTAGAAGGCGTCGTATTAGGATGCGTACGTAATAGAAGCTAAAGGTAACACTACTGCCTCGTCTCGCTATTATAGCCTACTACCGTAACGCTAAGAGACGCTAGAGCACTAGCCGAGATCGCTCCGCGTAACCGTAGTCTTTACGAATACCAAGAATATAAATGTTCTTATAGTACGAGGCTAGATAGGACTGCCTTTTTAACTCTTCTTCTACGCTATATAACGTTCTTAGTACGCTCGAGATTATAGCTACTAGTTTCAATTTAGCCGCGCTAGAGTTATATGTCTTATATAAAGTATTAATAATAACGAGAACATTAGGTAGTATTTACTAAGGTAAGTCCGAAACGGGCGCTATCGTTAGCTATTCGGTAATAAGCGTAGAAACTATACGTAGACCGCCTAGATTACCTATAAAGTAGTAGACAGTGTTATAAAATAGACCTAAAACATAGCTACTAAGTAGGTTAATTATCTTCCGACGAGTTAGTAGACCCGGATAAGCTACTACCTATTCTACGCGACGTAAGTGCTCTAGTTCTATACTATAAGGTGTACGCTACTATAAGTTATGTATATTATATAACTTATAATTGACGTAGAGCGTAGGACTTACCGTACTATATATATATAGATTAGCCTAGAGTAGTACTTACCTATAGTTATTAGTAAGTATTTCTCAGTTACTAGGGCGTAGTCGAGGCCGTAGGTATTCTAACTTCTTCTTAGAGCCGATTAGTGTCACGATCCAAGCGTGCACCGGCGCTGCAGCCCAATCAAACCTGAGGCAGCAGCCGCCAAGAATCAGGTGACATTGATTAGTCACCTGCAGCCTTTTCACAAGCAGCCCCTTCAATTCTAGCTTAGACACATGCAATCTACTATCTGCTTTTAAACACCTTTATGAGCCCATTTCATGACTTCCAACCACTTGTAACGTGATAATTAGTACCGTTAAGACTAGGGTCATTATTTCTTCGATACTAAGTGTCTAGCTCTAGCTAAATTCTATTATCATACTCGATATACGTATATAATAAATTGCGAGCTACGGCTAATAGCGTACGTCCTTTAGAAGCATTTTTTAGTATAATCTAGATGCTCTTAGTAGTATAGCTATTATCGTTATATAGATAAATAGTACTACGTTTACTTATTTTCTATTTTCCGGATTCCTATATCCCGTAACCGGTTTCCCGACGGTAGCGAAGTATATAAGATACCGGACTATTACTATTACTAGAGTTACTTATAAACATCGATAATAGACTACTTAGCTAGCGACATTTAATATAGTAGGAATACTATCGTTCTGTAGCTTTATACGGATTAGTATTAAAAAGCTACGGTTGAAGTACGTAAGCGCCGTAGCCTATCGGTCGATCTCGGGCCGTAATGTATCGCGGCTCGTAAAAATCTTTAAACTTAAAGGCTATTAACGCTAGGATAAAGCAAACTATATAGATACGGGTGTAATATCGCGACGTCTTAATACCTCCCTAAACACCGGAGAGATATAATTACCTCGATACTTTCTAGGCTCTCTAGACAAATTACTACTATTAAGTCTAAAATAAGATATCTAAAAGGTCTCTATAGGCTCGAAGCCGCTAGGGTTTATCTTAACTATAACGACTAATAGTAGCTAGTGCGAATATTCGTAGACGGTAGGTAGTAGCGATGTTAAGATTATACTTCTATAGCTAAGATATTATAGATACGGATTAGGTAACCTACGATACTATCGCGGAAGGATTCGCAAACGAGGGCTTATTTACCGATAGTAAGATCTTTCGAAAGATTAGAGTATATAACGTAAGAGGCTAGGAGTAGAGTAAGTTAAAGTAGTAGGCTCGACTAATAGAGATAAAACGTAAAGACCTACAATAACTTCTTAAAAACTACCGCTAACGGGACGTATTTAACGCCTTATTATAGTAGCCTAGACTATAGTAGCTAATTTGCTTAGGATCTTTATATCGCTTTCTTACTATAAAATGCGATAAGGTAAACGAGTCTATATAGACTATGTTTTAGTCGCTAACTAGTATTAATAGGAGTTTCTACGATATTTAGTATATATCCGTCTTATCTAGACCTCGATTCTACGAGGTGTCTAGGATCTAGATAACGCCGTTACTAATATAACTATTAGAGGGCTCGAATACCTATTGCCTACTATGTCCGTAGATAATATAGCCTTAGTGAAACGCTAGATAGATTAATAGCTACTATTCCCTTCCTTATAGTAGAGCCGGTAGATAATCTTATAGAACATCTTATTAGTATCTTACCTAATACCTATCCTTAGACTCTTCTTTAAGAACCTAAAGTACCTAGAGCTATACGCTAAAATTATACGTAGTCTCCTACCTACTAAATTACGAAGGTTAATCTAGTTAGCCCTACGTAGATCTTATTACTAGAAGCCGAACCTCTATATCGAGTACGCGGAGTACAATATCCGACAATATCCGTAGTAAACTTTTAATACGGGCCTCTATCTAGGGTACTAGTAGCTATAGCTCTTTACTATACGTTATTTCCCTTAGATAATTAATATAACTACACGTAAAGAGCTTAACGAGAAGAAACCGACCGCCGTTAAGCTAAACCCTATACTTTAGTAACGATTTGCTAAATTAGCCTAGGATCTTAGTTTTAAGATAAGTTCGATAGATTAACTACGGTAGGCGGATAGTTACTCCGAGATTAATTACTAAGTAGTAAGCCTATATAGATATCCGTAGGAGATCGCGAGTAACGTTAAATAGGACATTATAGTAATCCTACGTAGGTAGTCGAGACATCGTAATATCGTAACTTAGCCGTCGCTAGTAGGATATACGCTTATACTACCTAAGCGGCGCTATAGACGGCCTTATTCGGGTAACTATTATCGTAATAGGTTATCCCTCTTTTTACCCTCTCTTTATAAAGTATAAAGTAAGGCCGGCTACAATATTACGACGTTCTTCTATAAGCGTGACTTATTCTAGAGTTTCTTCGGACGTTACGACTTAGTAGAAGGCGTCTTTTAGCGTATCCGGAAGATCTAAACACCCTAGTAATAGATATAGACCTAGACTCCTACGATAACTATAAAAGTCTTACTAAGGATCTTAAGAAACTTAATCGCCTACTTCGTAAAGAGTAGATTATTAGGTTTAGTTAAACCTATAATCTTACTAAGTTAACTAATAAGTTAGGTAACCTTCGTTCGATCGAGATTTGTTCTCGTCGAGTAGGAGTAAGAGGGAGAGCAATATAAAGTAGTAGCGAGGTAGCGGTTAGGTAAGGTTATATTCTAAATAGTAAGATTAAATAGTAAGTTAAACGCTTCTAAACCATAAGGGCTTTTAGCGTTCCTAAATATAAAGGAGACATTACTAGTCTTAGCCTTAATCGCTCGATTACTAATAAGCGAGTAATCTCGAATTACTAAGTCGCTAGTAAGCGAGTAATCTTATACGGTACACGTAATCTCTATAGCTAATAGTTAGGCGTGCCGTCGTAGCTTAAACCGAACCGTAACACTATCTCCCTTCTAGCCTAGCTTCGTCTCGAAGCTTATATAAGATAATATAATGTCTAATCTTTATAGGCTATAAACGATGTCTTCTTCTTCTTCTAAAAACCGTCTCCGGCTCGCTAAGGAAATTAACGAATACGGTCGTCTGGTAGATCTCGCGTATAACTATTGTTTCTTTAACGGGTTGTCCTATGTCGCTATAGAAGGCAATTTTTAGCTTTAGTGTTTAGAGTGTGTTCGTCGCGGGCGTAAGTATATAAACCTATCCTAGGAGTCTCTTAATAAGACCCGGGAGGAATACCGGAAAAAGGTCGAAAAGGATAAGGAGGAGCTTACGGAGGTCCTAGTACGGTTAATACGGGATAAGGTAATACTTCGCTAAGCGGAGGAGCGCGCGCGTAAGAAGGCGTAGTATCTAGAGGCCGAAATAGAGGCTTCTAGAGAGATTAAGGACGTCAATTGTCCTACTACCTATACGACTATTAGCCTTTCTCCTACTATATAGTCCTCGATCGACTTTATTAATAACGCGATCGATTTTTCTATTCCTTCTAGTTCTACTAGGTAGCCCGTTATAGGTATTGTTTCTTTTTAAATTCTCGGATTTTTTGTTAATAGTTTCGTAGGTTTTCGTCTAGTTCCTAGGTATTTTCTAATTTGTCTCATCCCTTCCATTTAATAAGGTATCGCTAACCCTTCCTATCTAGGATCTTTTCGACTTCGAATTCGTTTTCTACTTCCGGCTTAAAATAGAAGCTTTCCTAGTAAGGTGTTTCGGCGTACGCGGGTTCTAATAGTAAAATATAGAACACTAGGTGAATCTTTACATCCTTTAGTAGCCGTAGTCGGTAGTTAACGGGTCCTCGTACTTCTTTAACGAGAAATAGCCCGACTTTTACCTAATCTAGTTTCTTAGTCTTTCTTCTTATTTTAAGGTTCTTTATAAGGAGATAGACCTTATTTCCCTTCTTAAGCTAAGGTGCCATTTGTTGTTTCTTATCGTATAGTGTCGCAATTTTATCTTAGTTACTCTTAACTCTCCGTATTAAGTTTTTGTAGATAGTTTTTATTGCTTTAGTAGTTACGATTGCCCTTTTAGCTTATAGATATAATCCTTCTTCGCTAAATAGGTTCGGATGCTTACCGTAGTTTACGAAGAAAGGTGTTTCGTCCGTTATCTTAGACTTATGGTTGTTTAGTGCTAATTGTAGTATAGGTAGGAGCGTAACCTAATTGTCCTATACATAGTTAATATAGTGTCGTAGATATTGTTCTAGAGTTTAATTTATTCTTTCCGTTTACCTATTAGTTTATAGATAGTAGGTAGTAGATAGCTTATGTTTAATTCCGATTGTGGAAACTAAGGTTTTCTAGTAATTAGATGTAAATAACTTGTCTCTATCTATAATAAAGACCCTTAGGAATCTATAGTATCGTACGAGTTAATCGAGTACGAGGTGTCCGAGTTGCTCTACATTGTACGTTTTAGATGTAGGAATAAAGTATATGTGTTTTATAAGGCGGTCTACTATAACTAATATTATGTTATATTATTGTCCTATAGTTTAATCCTAAGATGTTAGTAACTTAGTAATAAAGTCTATCGTAACTTCGTCCTATAGGTTCGTTAGCGGTGTCCGGAATTGTATCTTACCGTACTTTACGTGTCTTACGGCTTTGTTTTTCTAATAGTGTTCGTATCGTTTAATGTATTGTAGTACTTTCTATCGTAACTATAGGAATGCGAAGCTCCTTTAAATAAGTTCTACTATCTTAGATGTTCCGGGGTGCCCGTAGGTTAGTCCGTCGTAATGTTATCGTATATATTCTTCTTCTTAGTCCTTCGGTACCTAGTATTTCCCTTATGCTATTAGGAATTGTTCCTCTATGTCTTAAAGAACACGCACTATATTATTAAACTCCTTTATATTAGTACTAAGGCTTCTATTAGGATTCGCCTTTAGTATTTATTATTGTACTAGTTCTTTTCCTTCTATGTAGTCGCTTCTTCGGCTTAGTACGTCGGCCCTACTATTGTCTTTACCGGGTATATAGCGGATTTCGAACTTATACTAACCGAGTAGTTCCGACTAGCGGTACTGTCTTCTCGTTAGCTATTTAGTCGTAGTAAAGTAAGTGAGATTCTTATAATTAGAAAGAATCGTTAACTTAGACACTCCTTCCGTATATATCCTCTAGTACTATATTATAGCGACAATAGTAAGAAGTTCCTTATTATAGATATTGTAGTTTTGTTCCGCGGGTAATAGTTTCCTTAAGTAGTAGGCTACTAGGTGTCGTTTCCTATTATGCTCCTACGTAAGGTATACTCCGATAGCTATATCCGATACGTCCGTTTCGATTTAGACCTCCTTCGTACCGTTAAATAATTAAAGCGTTAGTGCTAAGGCGCATTGTTTCTTTAGTCGTTCGAATGCTAGTCGTTATACGCTACCCTATGTCTATTTAACATCCTTCTTCGTAAGCATCGTTATAGGTATCGACGTTTTTAAATAGTTCTTAATAAATTTCCGGTTATAGTTAGCTAGGCTAAGGAACGACTATACGTCCTTAACGCATGTTAGCTCTAGCTATTCTCTAATAGACTATGTCTTAGCTAGGTCGATCTAGATTCCAGTCGTACTAATAATAAATCCTAAGAATTTAACTTCTTTCTTATAGAATTCGTATTTCTTTAGTACCGTCCGAAAACCTATTTTAGATAGTCGTTCGAGTACGTCTTAGACCTACTATATGTATTACTAAAGTGTCCCTCTTATATAGATAAGGATATCGTCGACGTAGGTAATAACATACACGTCTAATAGGTCTCTTAGTATCTTATTAATTAGGTCTTAGAATGCGGCTAGTGCATTAGTTAATCTAAAGGGCATAACTAAGAACTCGTATAGTCCGTATCGAGTCCTAAATGCGGTTTTTCATTCTTCTTCTTCCGCTATACGGATAGTGTAGAAAGCGTCTTATAAGTCGATCTTCGTAAACTAGTCTAATCCGGTTAGTCTATCCTATACTTCTTCGATGTCCGGTAGCGAATATCGGTCCTTAATAGTAATCTCGTTTAACTTCCGGTAGTCTTATACGAGTCGTAGTTTCCCGTTTACTTTTAGAATAAACATATATAGAGATACTACGCTTAAGGTTAATCTTCGTATTTGTCCTTTTACTAGGTTCTCCTTTAGCTATTCTCGTAGGGTTATTAGCTCTTTTTCGGACATTTAGTATAGGGGTCCCTATAGAGGCTCTTTCCCTAGCTAAATGTTTATTTTATAATCCTATAGTTAGTGTTTAGGTAAGGCATCTTCGTCCTTTCCCTCTTTAAAGAGCCTTCTCTACTTAAAGTACTCCTTAGGGATGGTTAACTCCGAAATGTTAGTATCCTTCGATAGTACGTTAGGTCTATTAATTCTAGTAACTTCGTAACCCGGCGGCCCTACGCTAGTGTCTATCCCGGTTAAAGGTAGTTCTTCTATCCTTCTAGTCGGCGTAAGCTCTATTCGGTTAAGCTATCTCTTTACCTTATCTACTAGCGAACGCTACCGCTACGTAGGATTAATATCGATAACGCAATCGCATTACTCGAATGTAAGTACTCCTCTTCTCTAGTCGATAGCTAGATTATGCTTTCTTAACTAAGGTATACCTAGTACGATCTTATAACTAGCTATATTAGTAACATCTAAGACAATTTCCTCGTAGTACCGTTAGATTACTAGTAGTAACGGTATCGTCTCTCGTTCTACGCTAGGTAAGGATAATCCGTCTACCGCGATCAATTTATATCCTTCGTTCTTATATTAGGTTACGATCTCTTTAGTCCTAATAAATGCTTCGGAGGTAAAATTCCCGCTCGCTCCGGAGTTAATTATAACCTTAGTCCTATAACCGTTAACGATTGCTTATGTTCGGAAGACTACTATCGATGCTTAAGCTTATTATATATTATACAACTCCTTTTAGTCGCTTATTCCTAAGGAGTCGATCCTTTTCCCTATTTGTATATAGAACGTCGTACTTCGTGTCTCGAGGCCTCCGCTTAAACCTAGCGCGAGCCTCTCTATATCTATACCTATCTTCGGTAACGTTCCTAGATCTTCTACATTTCTAAGTAGAGTACGCGTACGTGTTACACTACGTTACGTAATTTATTCGATATAAATGTTCCTAACGGTATAAGATATCCGGTACCTATTATTTAGCTTCCTATCGGTAGTCGTTCTATAATAGCGGTTACTAGGTTTTTAGTCGTCTCTATAAGTAGGTATCCCTAGGCTATACCTCGTAGGGTATCGAGTGTTTTATCGAACTTAATAGAGTATAGCATTCGTCGTCCGCTTATTTTAGGTAGGAATTCTTCGTGCCTTCTTTATAGGTATACGATTATAGCATATAGTTTCTTAGGTGTATCGATCGTAAAGGTTAGTTATTCGTTATCGTCGTTAGTGTCGCTCTCTTCTCCTTTAGAAGAATCCTCTTCGCTTAATTCTTCTAGATCCTAGTTTTCTTCGATAGTATTTAGCCTAGTAGTTTCTTAACTTTCTTCCTATGGTTCCGGTAACTATAATCTATTCTATCCTAGGTCCTAGTTCTCTTTATCGCTTCTATCGCTATTGAAGTAGGATTTATCGATGTCTACTTCTCGGAGCGTAGCGTTCTACCTATATGTCGCTCCTAGGGTTCCTTATAGTTACTATAGGAAATACCCTACGCCTTCCTTAGCGGAGTAGTAGGTTTAGCACGAGTCTTAGTAACAGAAACGCTAATAAAGGGCTCCGTAACTATTTCGAGTATCTCGTTCGATCTCGTAGTCGACTCTTCTTACTATTATACTAAGTTCTCGTTTTTCCTATTAGTATAATTCTCTAAGCCTATCGAGTTGTACTACAATATGCATACATCTAGAGGCGAGTTCCCCGTAGGTAATCTAGAGGAAGTGTTCTAGTACCTTATTTTTCGTTACTAGTAGTAGTTTACTAACCCTTTCGGTTGCCTTTTAAAGTTAGTCTCGTAATAACGAGAGGCATTCCTAGGGGTTATTCGTAAGTACCTCGTTCGTCTCGATGTCCGAGAGGTCTTATTCTAGCTTTTCTAGGATTTCTCGTTTTACTTATTCGACCGTTTTAATTTCTATAGTTTCGGTCGTCCGGTAACTTCCCGAGGTGTCCTTTATCTAGATCGTATTAAATTGGCATGTTCCTTTAAACTGTTATAGTCGGTTCTATAACCTAAATAGTATAGTTTCTATTAGTTGCCCGTAGTATCCTCCTCGTCCTTATAAGGGGTCTAGGAGAGGTATATTACTTCCGTTACTAGCTCTCTCCTCAACTCCTCGAGTATAGTCGGTAACTCCTAGTAGTCTAACACTACTCTCGAGTTTACTAGTTCTTCGTTACATTATGTTAAACTACTTACGGCGTACTATATTTTTCTTACCGTAGTAGACCCTTACTATGTAGCCTTCTTTACTACAATTATAGTAAGTAAAGCTTCCTTTCAAACTCTTAGGCCCTTTCTTACCCCTATTCTTACTTCCGATCTTACGACCTTTCTCGGTAACGTCGAGTTCTATAGGCTATAGTCTATAGTATAGCTTATAGTTAGACTTATTATTATTAAAGTTGTTATAGTCCCTATTACGATTGTCGTAGCCTAGTATAAATCCGGCCTTTCCGGATACTTTAGAGTCGTATCGTCGTTCTACAGCTCTCTCGTAGAGCTTGTCGTTAAGATTAATCGTAACTCTAATAAGGTTACCTAAGTTATCGATTCTTCGACTATCCCGTATTAACTCGTCTTTAACGTTCTCCTTTAAGCTACGCCGGTACATAACTTATAAGGCCTCGTCGTCCTAATCGGAAAGTTAAGCGTATTCCTAGAATTTAGTAGTATACTCGGCGGTAGATATCTTCTAGGTTAAGTGTTATATAATACGAACGGTAGTAGTAACCTCATTAGAGACTCTAAAGACGCTCTTTATAGCATTCTTAAGATGGTTATAAGACGTAAAGATTCCGTTAGCGTTATCGGTACCGTTACTATCTAAGTAGGTTCTTAGGAAGGGTTTAACCTAATACTATACTCGTCCTCTTAAGAAGGTAGTAGTAAAGATAGGCTTAAGGTTCTTAGCTATAGAGTTAAATAAGAAGTACGTATCTATCTAAGTAACCTAAGTGTTAAACTTGTCTCGATCGCTATAGTAGAACTCTAGCTTACTAACCTTAAAGGATTCATTACCTATATAAGTAGCTAGGGCATTAATAGCATCGTTCGCGGTCCGTAGTCGGGTACCTCTATCTACTTTACTCGGGGCGGGTGTTCCCCTAGTACTCTATCGATCTCCTATTCTAGAGGGCGTTTAAAGCTATAAGGTTTAGTTAAACCTATAATCTTACTAAGTTAACTAACAAGTTAGGTAACCTTCGTTCGATCGAGATTTGTTCTCGTCGAGTAGGAGTAAGAGGGAGAGTAATATAAAGTAGTAGCGAGGCAGCGGTTAGGTGAGGTTATATTCTAAATAGTAAGATTAAATAGTAAGTTAAACGCTTCTAAACCATAAGGGTTTTTAGCGTTCCTAAATATAAAGAAGACATTACTAGTCTTAGCCTTAATCGCTCGATTACTAATAAGCGAGTAATCTCGAATTACTAAGTCGCTAATAAGCGAGTAATCTCAAATTACTAAGTCGCTAGTAAGCGAGTAATCTTATGCGGTGTACGTAATCTCTATAGCTAATAGTTAGGCGTGCCGTCGTAGCTTAAACCGAACCGTAATATAGATGTCCCGCGCTTAGCTTTAGAGTAAGGTCGATTCAGTATCGTCGACTAAAGAGGAAGTAGATTAACTCCGGAAAGAGTATAAATTGCTTCGCGAGTAGTTAAATTAGACTTTATTCGGTATATTAGCCTAAACCGTAGATAATTTAGCTAAGGATATATTTAACTAATAAGACTCCTAGGCCGAGTTATAGGAGAAATAGTAGGCGATTAGCTATCTTAAACAGTAATATATAAGGAAGGATCTTAAGGTAAAGGAGGTAATAGCCGCTATAACCGAGCTATCTACTAGTAATACGAAGTTATATAGCGATCTTACGTCGCTACACCGGGAGTATAATAACCTTCGTATAAAGTACTAAGCGGTTTCTAAGGAGAGAGACATAATACTATTATAACATTAACGATATATAGAAGAGATATAGTAACGTTATAAAGAGTAGATTATAGTACCGAGGGAGCCCTAAGCTTTAACATTCGCTTCTCTTTAGGACATATATAATCTCCTAGTATAGCGTAAAAGCTAAATAGAACTGCTTTAGCCTTTAGGACTGTATTAAGTTATCTTAGTTATTTAGATAATGCCCGACGGCGAGCTATCTAAGCCTATATACTCGTCGTCCTATAGAGAGCGCCTTCACGCGGCGGACGACGTAAGTATCTTCGTCACGACGAAGAGAAACTAAGACTCTCTCTCTCGAAAAATACAAGCCTACTCGACTCGAAACAAGAAAAGACAGGTCGGACGAACCGAACGAACGAGATACGCTCAAAATCTACAAACAAGAACTCCGGAACTGCGAGAAGGGAAAGCGACGTACATAGCGTACACGTCGCTCGAACAACGAAGGCGCTGTCTACCTGTCGTCCCGGCAAACCACGTAAACTGCCGGCTGGAACCAAGAGAGGCGTTTAGGGGCGCAAACCACGTATACTGCACGGCTGGAACCAAGAGAGGCCGAGGGGGGGACGACAGCGAGGCCACTGCGACCGAGGAGCTACACTCGAGACCGGAGAACGCGACTGGATTTGAAACAGAGGCAACGGGTGTTTCTTGGGATTTTGCTCGGTGCGTACGGGTACGGCCGGCTTGGCTTTTTAAAACAAGAACGAGACACGGGCGCAAAACTTGTCTCGCCCGGGGCAAGGCGACAAACCGCAATTCTCGACAAGACACGACTACCGGGTACGCGCGTACTACGCCGCAATATATTCGATTTACGGTTCGAATAGCGAGCGTTGCTCGCATCTTTTAAGGAGTTTTTACGTCCGGGGTACGACGGGGCTTTTCTCCTTCTCTCAAATTTTGGTCTCGTTCTCGAGACCCGTGTTGCATAGTCTTTGACTCAAATAGCACGTTAATGGAATAATCAATCAATCAATCAAGCCTATATACTCGGTAAAATATTTAAATAAATAGGACGTTACCTACTAGTAGATAGTCGACTACGGACTTTACTAGTTAGAGAATCTAGAAAAATACTTCTATTTAGTTAGTATATAGTAAATAAGACTCGAAGACATAACCGTACTAACTCCTATAAGACTCCGTAACGAGTAGAGCGTACGCCGATATCTTATAATATTTCCGCGCCGCGAACGTAATTAGATCTAGCTACCCGTAAGTAGGCTCCTAATGCCGAATATACGGAAGCGCGCGAGGGGTTTAGACGATAAGCCTATAGGCGTTAAGATAGTTAAGAATCGCTAGGGCAAACCGATCGCTATAGCTAAATAGCTAGCTATAGTACTATAGTCTCTAGTTCGAGCCGATATAGATAGTATGTTAGAAATTCTATAATACTAAATATAGCACTAGGGAATTATAGAAATAGCGGTAAAGGCTTATAGCGTTCGTCCGTAATAGGAGTTATATTCTAATTTGTACTAACCGAGTATCCTAGCGGAAACTAGAAATCGTCTAGTCGAATAACTAAATAATTGTAGAAGCTTAATAGCAATATAGCTTATGTCTACGTCGTAAGGTAATCCCTTCCCCCGATCTTAGTTTAAGTTAGTAAGTAATTAGTTATTACCCTAAATTCTACTAGTATACTCGAGGATAAAATAATCTTCGGGCGTAGATAGATACTATATATCTTCGCTACGGATAGGCTCTATATAGTTTATATAGGTTACCTAAGATAAGAACTACATTAGAGCTAATTAGGAAAAGCATTAATATTAATTTAGTACATAAATTCTACTCGTCTATCTAATCTAAGTATACGTAATACGATTCCGCGAAGTGCGATAAAAGAAGGGCTTTTTCCTTTCCTCCCTCCTCGATAGGGATGTCTACGTTATAGAAGGGGTAACTATCTAGCTCCTCGATAGCGGCGTTACTTATAGAGACGGACTTAAGTAGCTTAGAGTAGTAATTAGTATAGGTGTCGCGGCATCCCTTCGAGAGGCTATAGAATGTATCGTTAGAGTTTCGTTTAATAGCCGAAAAGAATGCACTAGCGATCCTATAAACGATAGAGGCGTTATTACTAACAATAACATAGTAAATGCCGGGAGTAGAGTACGGAGGTCTCTACGACGCTATAGTAGCTCGAATAGGTTAAGGGTATATAGTTATAGCTAACAGTTGGAGTAGACATTAGAATATGCTCTTATCTTTATAATAGGCGGAGTATAAGGCCTCGGGCTATAGATAAGTATCGGTAGAGCGAGTACGTTATTAGCCGGTAGCTTATACTAATATAGAATCGGACTTATCGGTTTATACTATCTAATATTAGTCTATAGTAGTAACACTTAAATATTATCGTTATCGTTACTCGTACTAGAAAGCATCTCTCTCGTATCATTAACTATAGCGCCGTATATAGTAGCTTCGTAAATTTCGGCATCTTTGTTACCTTCCGCTTCCGTATGAATATATTAGGTATACTTTACGTCTACGTTCGGGATAGCCTATAACATACGGATTAGCTTCTAGCGTCGTAAATAAGCTTAGGTAGAAATACTAATATAGAAATTAATAGACTAATTATTATCCTTAACCGATAGGAATGCTTCCTAATTCTAGTTATACTAGAATAAAATAGTAACTCGCCTATTTTAGTTCGGGTTATAGAGAAATAGCCTCGAAAGTTTATACGCCTTATAATATAGCGTCTTAGTATAGTCGCCTTTAGTTTTACTAAAGTTGTTTTAATAAAAAGTACGCTTAAATATAGGTATTAGTGTAATATAGGAACTAGATTCCGTTACTCTATATTAGCGTCCCTATTTAACGTAAAATCTATTATATGTAAGTAGTTAGACTATACCGCAAATAGGTCCGGTATACTCGAACTTAAGGGGAGCTAACTAGCTATCTATACACGGCGGCTATATAGCTATATTAGTACGGCGTCTAAGTATATATATAACCAATTAATACTATACTAGATCCCCGAGCCCTATAAGTCTAAAATCGGAAATTAGTATCTCTAATAGATAGCGGTACGCTATTAGCCGTCGCTTCTACCGTAAATAACATAAAACAAAAATTATCTAATAGCTATATAGAAGTAACTATATACGTCAGAGAATTTTACGCTACGTACGTCGGGGGCTTCTTTACTATTCTTATCGGATAGTAGATCGCTACGTCTACGCTCTTATTACGCTATCGCTCCGCTTCTCTAGTTCGTAAGTACGTATAGTAAATGCTTATTATTAAGCGACTTAATAGGTCCGGTAATATTACTATCGGGTTAGTGTTAGTAGTTGCCTCGCTACTAGCTACTAATGTTATTATATCTTATTACCGTATAGCTAACCGAGCTTAGCTAAGCGCTAGGCTTACTTAGCTATCGTTAGTTAACCTTATACCGCTTTCTCTAGGCGGACGTATAAGTTTCCTAGCGGACTCCGTCTTAGGTATTCCGCTATAGTACTACGGCGCTATATATTAGTAGCTAGGCCGAGTATACGTAACTAAAGCCGCTACGTATCTACTCTTATAGCTTACGGTACGAGTATAGAGGCTAAGAATACTAGACATTACCGTAAGTTACGCGAGTAGCCCGATTTCGAATGTACGAGCTTACTATTCCTAATCTTTAAGCTTTTTACCGTACTAGGGACGATTACGTTTACGTTAGCTTTATAGGTACGACGAAGGTTTTATAAGATCTTTTTAAAACTCTACTCTAGTCTCGCTATTACTCTTATATCCCTACTATACTTATATATCGAGGTAGGCTTTAATCTATATACTATCTACCTAGCTACTACCGTAGGATTATAGACCCTCTAGACGCTAGCTTAGCTTCTCCTACTAGTCTATAAAAACTCGGGTAGTCGTTACGTTAAACTTATAAGGATTGTACTATTCTAAGAACGGGACTACCTAGTAGAAGCTATGCTTCTAGAGGTTAATGTACGAAGGCCTTAGCGTATTAAGTACGGGTAGTATGTCTATATTACGATACCTTTACTCCTATAAGGGTATTTTTACCGCTTCTAGGCCTATCCTTATCTTATTATATAGGCTAAAGAGAATCCTAATCGATTCTATAATACTATTACCTTCCTAATCTAGAACCGTAGGGGCTTTAGTAATTAGCTACTCCGTAGCGGTAATAGTCTAGTAAGAGTAGTACTTAACGGGCTATACGGTAGTACTCCTTCTATAGATAACTACGATAAAGTTCTATTTATTGCTAGCGGCGTTAGTGTAGTAGCGCATTTATTAACGATCCGCTAATTGCTTAATAGCTATAATAACCGCTCTACCCGTATACGGCGTATTACGCTTCTATAGTGCATCGAGTACTATAGTACGTACGTCGAGCCGAAAACTTATATCTACGCTAAATCTATTACCTAGAGTAAGAAGCATAGTGTTAGGAACCGCTGTACGTTATCACAACTCGGGCTTGGATCTTTGCAGGGATGTCTCAATCAGTTATGAAGGTAGTGGTTCCAAACAGTATATGGTGTATACTTAAAATGAGTTGAGCACGAGGCTCCTATCTACTCGTAAAGAAGCGTCGTCTATATAGTGCCATGTCTTGGCGTGATCTGTCCTGCTCTGCCCTGAGCGAGTCTGATCAACTGATCAAGAGTGATCAGGACCGATCAGTCCTGATCGCTCTGTCACGTGACTCCCCAGGCATCCATGTCTGCAGCTTCGTCTGGTTTCCTGCTCCGTTGTCCAACCATTTGCACCGATAACACTGTTCCGTAACATAATCCCCCCCTTCAGCATTGTTGTCCCCAACAATCCATTTTATAAAGACTTGTGAGTCCTTTCCTTCTCTTGCTAACGATGCCGTCCTCGACTGACCGTCGCAAGCGCGTTCTGGACGAAATTTCCCGGTCTGGTCTTCCCGCCGAATCCCCCTGCGACTACTGTAATAGTCGCGGCCTTTGTTGCATCATGCTTCCAGACGAATCTCGTTCCGCCCGCTGTTCCAACTGCATTTCCCAGGGTCGCAAGTGTGTGAATGCGTCGTGGTCTTCGCTTGACCGCACCAGGGAGCAGGTCTCGAGAGACCTTGAGGACTCCCTCGACGCTCTGGACAAGAAACAAGAGGAGTTGAGCGCTCTTCTTTCCAAGATCTCGCGTCTCCGTCGCACTCTGAAGCTTGCCGAAGAGCGCGCTTCGAAGAAGGCGACGTGCCTCCAGGAAGAGTTGTTTCTGGAGGATCAGCAGACCTGGCGCTCGGAGCAATCCGCCATTCTCCGGTCCGATCCCGATCTTCCCCTCGAGCCCTTGTCGACCAAGTCCCTGCAGTGGTTGGATACTTTCGATTGGGACTCCCTTCCCGCTGGTTTCCTAGAAACCCCCAGTGGTGTCCTCCCATCGTGGGTATTCTTGTTCGTTGTGGCCGTGTCGTAGTGTTGACTTCTTTTCCCTAGGTCATCAAATCAAGAAGCCGCTGTTTGATGCCTTGCTGTCCTCAGGTTGTTTCTGCTAGGCAGATTTCGAGAAGAAGTTCTCGCATTCCTGGTATGTATTCTCTTCGCGAATCATTGCGTTGAACTCGCGGCTAACCATGTTCTTTTTCTTGCAGTTCCTTGCAAAATGGCCTTGCTCGCCACATACGTAGCAGGTGGAACCTTTGCTCTTCAGCCCCCTTCCTGTCCTACGTTCCGTTACGTCCAATTCCATTGGGTCTCCGTAACCATTAGGGTCCTGACTTCTGGCCTTGAAGCCCCCTCTTCCGCCCGCGGCGGGTCTCTGGTATCCAGGCTGTACGAATCGGTCGTATCTCAAATCCTGGAGCCTTTCGTCGATCTCCTTTGCTGCCTTGATCATCGCCCCTAGCGTAACAACGCTGGCGTTTCGGGATAGTTCGGCTTTGACGTTGTCTTTCAGCCCGAGGTAGAACTGCGATCGCAAAGCTGCGTCGTTCCATTCCAGGTCGGCGGCATATCCTTGGAATTCTGAGGCGTACAGCGCTACAGAAGTAGTCTGTCGAAGTTGTCGGATATGTCGGTCGGCGTATACCTCCTCATTTGGTATCCCGTATAGATCATCGAGTTTCGTCTCAAACTCGTCGTAGTCGTGGAAAATTTTTCGAGTTTCCGTTTTCGGTGTTTCTCCCTCGCCCTGGTTGTGTAGCCAGTCCTTGAGGTATGGTCGGAATCCTCTAGCTGCTTTTCCTCGTAGGAAGGATGCGGCGTACAAGACTTTAGAAGCCTCGCCTTGAAACTGGTGTGCGTTGAAGTGAAGGTACAACTGAACCTGCAGTTGAAAAGCCTCCAGTTTGTCCTTGGTCCCGTCGAACGTCTCCGGCGTAGACACCTTAGGTGCACGGTGGTGGTCCAATGGGTTCAGCATACCCATAGGAGTGTTGTTGTTCTTGCTGCTTCCTGTAATCGACATTTCGCTCATTCGTTCCGTGATGCCAGTTGACTGTGGCTGTTGTCGTGACGGACTCCGGGTAGCGTCTCTCCCAGACATATGCAAAGGGCCCTGGTGGTGGTGCTCAAAGTTGTTAGGAACCGCTGTACGTTATCACAACTCGGGCTTGGATCTTTGCAGGGATGTCTCAATCAGTTATGAAGGTAGTGGTTCCAAACAGTATATGGTGTATACTTAAAATGAGTTGAGCACGAGGCTCCTATCTACTCGTAAAGAAGCGTCGTCTATATAGTGCCATGTCTTGGCGTGATCTGTCCTGCTCTGCCCTGAGCGAGTCTGATCAACTGATCAAGAGTGATCAGGACCGATCAGTCCTGATCGCTCTGTCACGTGACTCCCCAGGCATCCATGTCTGCAGCTTCGTCTGGTTTCCTGCTCCGTTGTCCAACCATTTGCACCGATAACACTGTTCCGTAACACATAGATTACATCTTTCCTAAGATTACTATTAAAGCTCGATAGCTAACGCCGTATCCTTATAGTTATAATTAACGCTACTTTAAATGCCGGGGAGTTAAAGAAATTACCCGGCTCTAACTCGGACTAAGATCTTAAAGTAAGCGATTAGATGTTAGGTTTAGTATAACCTAATAATATTATAAGTTAAGAAGATAAGCTTAATCGGGTTTATTCTCGGGCCGATAGGAAGTCGAGGGAGAGTAATGAAGCAGTAATTGTCTTAGTCTTATAAAGACTTAAGAAACAATATAGTAGAGGTTAGGTTATAGTGTATTCTAAATAGTAATATTAAACAGTGAGTTAAACGCATTAAAACTATAAGGGATTCTTAGCGTTCCTAAATATAAAGGAAATTATTATTAATCTACTCTAATTTATTAATCTACTTTATAGGTTATATAGAGTAATAGATTAATTAGTATCTGTGACGGCCCATGGCCGCATAAGCAGGTGCCCTTACAGTATCGTGCTCTATTCTAATCTATTAATCTATCTCGTAGGTCTCGTAGAGCAATAGATTATTCTACGGTAGCTATGCCTTTCTAGCTATAGTTAGGCCTACTTAACTATAGAGGCTCTAATTAGTCGCTAAGCATTAGCTTAATCTAACCCGTAACACTATCCCCCTCTTAGCTTAGCTCGCTACGAGCTTAGGTTATAGTCCTACCGCCTTGTCCCTTCGTTTAGTATTCTCGTTTATGTCTTCCTTAATATACTAAAGGCTCCTTCTTCCTCGAGTACCTCTCGTCGTCTTAAGTTAGCTAAAACTATCGACAACTTCGGAGAAATCATAGTGCGGTCCTATCCTAACTATCGGGCGCATTCGCGGGTATATAAGGTGTACGTATTATCGGGGCGGTATAATAAGTATATTCGTTAAAACATCCGTTACGATATAAAGGTGTCGCATTCCGAGTTCGATCGCCTTATTAGTAAAAAGAAGAAACTATAGCAGTAGATAAAGGAAGCCCGCGAGGCTTAAGAGCGTACTCGCGAGGCCCTAAATACTACGTATATAAAGGAAGAACGGTTACGTAGGTAAATAGAGCTCGTAGATTAGAGAGCTAACGAGGCTATTACTATAGAGTCGGCGAACCTATTAGAGCTAGAGTAGGAGAAGTTAGCTAACTTCTACCTAGCTCCTAACACTTAGAATCTTCTAGTCGACTAAGGTTATAATGTCTCCTCCGATTTCTAGTTATATAGTCCTCCTTCTCTTCGAGGTTCTTCCGGCGCTAGAAATACTCTATTAGAAGTAACCGGCAGTTCTTAAGGTTTCTTTCTAGTTCCTAGGTATTTTCTAATTCGTCGTATCCTTTCTATTTAATAAGGTATCGCTAACTGATTTTTTTGACTTTAAATTCGTTTTCTACTTCTAGCTCGAAATAGAAGCTTTCCTAGTAGGGTGTTTCGGCGTCTACGGGTTCTAACTTAGAGATATAGAAGACTAGGTAGATTTTTACGTTAGGTAGTAGCCACAAAGGTATTTTAAAAGCAGGTAGTAGATTACATGTATCTAAGCTAGAATTAAAAGGGCTGCTTATAAAAAGGCTACAGGTAACTAATTAATGTCACCTAATTCTTAGCCGCTACTGCCTTAGGTTTAATTAGGCTATAGCGCCGGTACACCCTTAGATCGTAACACACCCCCTTAGCTCGTGCGGCTTATAGGTGAATAAGCTAATCGCATGTAATCGCGTGCACCCTATCCATTACCTATCACCCTACCTACCTACCTATAACGTAAGGCGTCGTTACTATACGCTTATTAGAGCTCTATTATAAGCTATACAGTAGGGCGCTAAGTTAGCGTTTTAGGTAAGGCTATTATCCTAGCCTTACATCCCTATTTACAATCTTACTAAGTCCCTCACACTACAGTTAACCTATATAATAGGTTCTAAGCGATGTGATTCTTATCCGGTAGGGTGGCTAAGCTATTCTTATAGTACTAAACGGTAAGGCGTGCTATCTCCCTACATTTTAACGGACATGTAAGGTTGTAGGTTCGAGTCCTAGGGGTTATTATATCTACTGAATTTATTACTTGGCCTATCGTCCGCTTTAATGTCCGCTCCATTCTTAATTAAAATCCTAGGTGTTATAGTACGCTGTTACTTCGGTAATTAGGGTGCCTTACTACTATCTAATAACTACGCATATGTAACTTCGGTTACGGTCTTAGAGAACTCCGCTTCCTACCTTAGGTAGAGATTACCATTTAGCTACGTCCTAGTAGGAACTCTTTTACCTAATAAAAGGTCTTTATAGCTTATAAAGGCCTTATCTTTCTACTTAGGGTAAGGGTAATCCTATCGACGGTAGTACTATAGGTGCTATATGCCTAGCGGATAGAGATGTTGTCTCTAAGTAAGGTAAGGACGATAATAGAGGGATTAACGATAATGTTATAGCGTTCGTTATAATATAGTAACGGAGGTAGTAATAGTAATGCTAATGCTACTAGTAGTAGGGAAGTTAATAGTGTTTCGGCGCTCGTGATTAGCTACGCCGTTACTAGTACGTATACGCTATATCGCTACTAGTAATAGGGGTGTTTCCGGTCCTTTTACTATAGGCTAATAGGAGTCCGAGAAACACCTACTAGTAATAGTAGTACTAGGGTAGCGCCGGTAAATAGTAGACGCTTACTCTAGCGGTAGCGGCGCTAGCGGCGCTAGGCGGTAGTACGGAGCCGGTAGAGGAGATAGTAGTGCCGAACATACTATATAACCTCTACCGGTCTATATTAGTTAGTTAAGGAAAGAGGAAGGGTTTAGACCTAAAGAGGTGTTTTTATATAGTCCTACTACTAGTTCCTTCCTAATATAGTATAGAAGAATAAAAGGGAAGTCGCGCTTAGTAGTAGCTAATTACTATGTCGTTCTACATCGCTACTGCGATGCGCCGAGTAGAAGAGTCCTATAGTTAAAGCCTAGTACTAGTAACTGTCGAGAAGAGCTACTACTAGTATAGTAGTAGGCCTACGCTTCTTAGGCGTTATTATCACCCCTAAGGTAATGCGGCTAGTGTTAGCATCTATAGTAGGCGCTAAGGAGCGTAGGTCTACGCCTTCCTTAGCTATGTTAAGCAGCTCTACGAAGTGCCTATACTTTTATAGTAGTAGTAGCTTAGTGAGCCTATCTATAGGCATGTCGTTAGTATTAAGATACCGAATCTTGATATCTCCTCGCTAGTTTCTCTAGCGGAGCTAGTAGTAGTAGATGTTAACATAGCGTAGCTTAGTATTAAGCTTTTACCCTTACTAGTTAATAAGTCGAATAGTCTAGGTGTTGTTACAGTATAGGTATATATACTAGTTAAACTCGAGATAGATCTCGGCGAAGATACGTTCCTACTAGATTAGCTCTAATGCCGCTTATAATAGGCTAAGGAGTTCGGCTTCGGTTAAGGACTTAGTAACAGTAATCTACTTAGATACTTTATAGTCGACTAGTCCGCCGAAGAGCATAAAGATCTATCCGCTAGAGCTAGTCCTATCGACGTTTATGCCGTAGGAGGCATCTAATGCACCGAAGAACTCATAGTTCTTACCGAGATGTTTAGGTTAACTATGTAGGCTAGTAATGTACTTACTAGCGCTATACATAAGGTAGAGGTTCTTAGTCTCTAGGAGGTAGCGTAGGCACTAGTCTATAAGCTTTAGATACGTGTCTATTAGCTTAGTTAGATACTACGAAAGTATTGATAGGGAAAAGGCAATGTCCGGGCGTGTATGTGTTACTACGAAGTTAAGGGATCTAATACGTTATTAGTAAGTAAGGATCTTAATAGCTTCTATAACATAGCCTTTAGGCACCGTCTAGTTAAGGTGTTAATCCACTAGCACATTTATCTTACGTGCGCTAGTAGATATACTAAACTTAGTAGCGAGCTTCTCGATATAGTCCTCCTATAAGGGCTATAGTAGTCTCTTCTACCGATCTCGTGTTACCTTAATTCCTAGAAACTAGGTAAGATCTCTAAGCTCGTACATCTCGTACTTAGTAAGTAGACGCTTCTTAATGCTAAGTGTATAGTCCTTATGCTTACGGTAATATAGCATAACTAGGTCGTCTACATAAAAGAAGAACATAACCTTATTATTATAGTAGATACATTCGGAGTCCGAGAGAGGAACTATTCTAAGGGAGGCTAGCGTCTCGGTAAGGGAGTTATACTATAATAAAGGGGACTCCTTTAGTCCGTAGAGGGCCTTAACTAGTAATGTCTACTAACTACCCTATGTAGGCCTGTCCGAGTTGTGGTGGTGTAGTGCGGCGCTTATGTAAGTAGAGGTATTTGCCGGTCCCGGGACCGTGAAATCAGGTCACGTGACGAGCAGCGTAGTAGCTAGATAAACAAGAGGATTAGCGGACCTAAACCCCTATACCCTCTACTCGAGAGGTATAAATTGAATTCTTACCTTAATGCTACGCTTACAATACTTAGCTACGTAGTATATATCTTAATACCTATACTAGGTCCTACTAGCTTACCTAAATGTCTAATTAAACCTAAATGAAATAGAGGTAAGTTAGACCTAAGGGACCCCCTCTAAACCTAAGGTTAACATAACCTATTAGTCGTTAATATATCCTCCCCTATTACGAACCTGTCCTTAGGTTCTAAAGTAGTAAGCCCGGGCATTATAGGTAGCTTAGTTAGTCGCCGTAAGCTAAGGTAGTCTAGTAGTAGTATAGTAGCTCACTCTACTATTTAGCTTAACATATAAGATGTTAGGCAATCCTACGGCCTACTAGCGACAGCTTATAAAGGTCGAAAGGATTTCTCTAATAGAGACCGTAATGGTAACGTTAATAATCCGCGACTCTCGCCCGTCGTACTACGTTAACGTATACTACGAAACTAGTAAGGGATTAGGTAGCTATGTTAGTATTCATCGAACGGGCTAGATAGTCGGATAATATAAACGCTATTTATAAGATAAGTGAGTGTTAGTATTAGTAACCTAATTATTCTAAAGACGAGTCTATCGCGTAGCTAGAAAGTGAGTTAAGGGAAGATAAGTAACTATAAGAAACAAGTAAGATCTAAGGACTAGAAGCACCCGTACCCGAAGTACTAACTAGAACTAGAGCTAGAACTAGAACTAGAATTAGAACTAGAATTAGAACTAGAAACCTATAGGCTATAGCTATAGCCGGAAAATTAACTAGAAACTAGGAGCCTATAAACCCGTACTAATTACTTAGTTCTACTTATTCTTACATAACTCCTTTGTCTAGACCTACTCGTTGTCGTAGCTAACACTAGTCTTACTAGACGCGTCCCTAAGTAGCTAGCTAGTAAAGTTCCTATAGTAGTTGCGGAAGAAGCTCTCATTACGCCCTTTGCTTATAAAGCACATCTACTCGAGAGTAGTAACTAAGCTAAGCTACTTATCTATTAATTTTATAGCTCGGACGCGCTAATTATACATCTTCTTATAGAAGATCTCCGAGTCTAGGCGGACCGTAGCATTAAGCCACCTTCTAGCATTAAGAATAACTTCGTTATCGTTCTAAGACTTTAAACCCGCTAGGGCATCGGATAGAGGGCTAATGCCACTAAGGTGTACGGCCGTAGGGAAAGGATAGCTAGGTACTAGGCGTCGATACTTAAACCCCATAGCGCTCTTACTTAGCGTCTTAAAGTTACGATAGAGATCTATTACCTAGTACATACTCTAGCTTCTCTAGAGTTTAAGATAGTTATCGTCGCGGATCTCGATAAAGTAAGGGTTAATCTA
Source organism: Nothopassalora personata (assembly GCA_033816765.1). Taxonomy (NCBI): domain Eukaryota; kingdom Fungi; phylum Ascomycota; class Dothideomycetes; order Mycosphaerellales; family Mycosphaerellaceae; genus Nothopassalora; species Nothopassalora personata. The sequence continues at coordinate 144,689 of CM066295.1, forward strand.
ACGTAGCGTCCTCCTATGTACGGCCTACCTTATTAGAACGCCTATAGTAGTTACTCGCATTTGCCTAGCGCTTAGGTCCTCTCTAAACTAGCTAATGCTGTTCTTACTTAGGTAATTCTAAACCCTAACCGAGAAGAAACGCTTAAATCGGCCGTCTTCTATATAGTCGTTAGTCCGGTACTACTAGATAAACTCTCTAGCATTCCCTTACTTATAAAAACCGTGTAAAAACTCCGGCCCACTAGTGCCCTCTAAGTTAAGAGAGTATAGCATGTTAAGCCGGTTACTAGTCTAGTAGTTTTTAATTTCGAGGTTTAAGTCGACCCTAGCATACTACACTATAGTATTCGCGTCACCCCCCTAATAAGCCCTATTAAAGCTAAAAATCGTAGGCCTAGGGAAGGAGATAAACCGAGTACAGTACTAAGGGTATAGCGCTACTTATAAGAGCTATAGCCCGGGGTCTTATCGCATAATCTATTAGCTTAGAGAATACTATATGTTCTAGTAGACGCCGCCATTACTAACCTTATTCAATTCTCGTAGGTGCTATCGGTACACGTCGAACTCTCGACTTATTATTTCTCTAACTGTTTTAACCCGCGGCGCTAGTTTAGCGTTATTATACTAGTATAGCATATTACTATTAATGTAGGTACCGGTACTATTAAGATCGGCTTAGTTAGCTTCATTAATGCCGAATTTGTCGAGGATCTAGTTATAGTTAGCATGCGTAACCATACTACTCGTAGTACCGACTTTACCTCGAATACGGAGGTAGCCAAGCGGATTAATAGTCTTCTAACTACGCTTAGTAGGGCGAAACTACGACCTATTCTTTACCTTAATAGCTAAAAAACTCTTGCCTTTAAAGAGCTAGTCTTAGACCTTAAGCGCTCGCTTATATAGGGTATTAGCGGTAATACCGGGATTCGTAACGAAGTGGAGGGCCTTATAGTAGAAATCTCGAACATACTAATCGTACATTATAGCGCTAACCTTACTATCCCTCTTAAGAACCTACGAGACAGCATAATCGAGCATCTTAAGGCCCGCTATCCGGTAGTTAGGTAGCTAGTTAATGCTATATATATTAATCGAGTTTCTAAACTTAATGCTATAGTACCGCTTATTATAGGTGCAGTTAGCGCGCTTAATCCGAAGGGCCTCGTCTTCTTATAGGATCTAATCCTTAAAGACTAATACATGCCTAATTATAGCCGAAGGTAATATAGTAAGTATCGGATTGCTATTCTTAGTTAGGGCCGGAGTGAATCGTAGGGTACTAACCGGTATACCTAGCGGACTACCCTCGCGTATAGGTACGCCGTCTAGCGTTCGGTTAGGCGAGGATCGATTAGGCGTAGTTATGCCCTTACCTATGCTCTCGCCTATACGGAGCTACTTAAGTCGACTCAACTTACGACCGCCTCTCGATAGGACTATAGGCTCGGTAGAGGCTAGTAGAGTTAGCGTAGTACTCTTTATACGCCCTTTGCCTTTACTACCCGGTAGTAGCTAACGTTGTTACTAGCTAGATAGTCTAGGTTAATCTATACTATCCTCTAGGGACGCGGACTTCTTAGTAATAGTACCCTCTATAAAGTATAGAAGGCTATCCTTATAGACGGCTAGGCGGTATCTTCTAATAATCTCCCTACTCTTAGCCGACTGCGGATTAATACTACGTGCTTTAGCCTCCCTATCGCACCGGGTAAGATTACTAGGCTCTAGGATTCGCTTACGATCTATGCCCTTACGGCCGATCCTTATACGCTAGATTAGTGCCCTCTAAATTCTACTAACAGCCCTACTATAATCTAGGTACTTGTTAATAAAGGCCGTGAACTAGCGGCGCCCGCTATTAGTACTACAAAGCTCGGAGATAACGCGTCGATTAAGAATCTTATTGTCTATCTACTATAGCTAGTAGCGGGTAAGCGTAGCTCGAAGAGTCTTCTCTCGGTTACGAATCTCTAAACCGGTCTTACGAATCTTGCCGACGATACGAAACAAGACATCGAGCTTCTTATTACTAAGGAATTTATCCTAGTAGCTCTTGCCTATACCGCTCTTAACTTCCTCGAAAAACAGGTTAACCTAGACGGAGTAGTCTTCGAATACCTTCTCGAAGCCCTTATAGAAGTCCTTTAACACCTTAACTCGCTTCTAAGGATTAAGCTCCCGGAACATAACGTTAGCGGCGGACTTCGGCGTGTTCGTATTAGTAAGGACATGCTTAACGTTATCCGGTAGGCGAAGAGACTCGAACAAGGTCTAAGGTAGGCGGGTAAGCCTAGTAACAGTACTAGTAAGCGCTATACTCGAGCTAGACGGGCGTAACGAAGGACTAGCTAAAGCTATAATAACTAGGACTCGCTAGTAGTAAGAACGTAAGAGCTAGCTATCTCGTAGTACTACTCTAGAGTGTTAGTAAGCTTTAAAAGCTTAGTGTCGGGGTAGGGCTTTAAAGAAGGTTAAGGTCGTAAAGAGAGAGAGGCTAGAGAACCGTCTAATATGTAGTAGTAGATAGATGTGTTAGTAGTTCTAGTAATAGTATTAGTGTTTAAAGAAAAAGAGAGGAAGTAGTAGGTAGAGAGCTATACTTAAGTATGCCTCTTAGCGTATGTCCCTATAACCGTTATAAGGTAGCAGCGCCGAGACCGGTCTTATAAGTAGTAAGAGTAGTACTATTAAGGTTACACTAAAGGTTAGATAACCCTACATGTAACCGAAAACTAGTACTAGTAACTACCTAGGTAAGCATTCGGTAGGGGCATGCTACGCTATTACGTAATCCGATTTACCGGTCCCGGGACCGGTAAATATAATTCTACTAGCTAAGGTCTAACTAAGGTAAGAACACCCTATAAAGTAAAGTCTAGATAACCGAATCGGCTTAATAAACTGAAGGGCATATATAACATATACCTAAGGGAAGTAAACTCCGTACGCTATTACTAACTAATTAGTTCTTAGCCTCAATCCTACTAAACTGTGAAATTTCGGCTATAGAAAGGTTATAAGGCCTAACCTATAGCTTCTTAGATTCCGGTTTAGGATACGATCCCCTTTCGTTAACTCCTATAGGTAGCACGTCTTCGCCGGCGATAGGCTCGATCTCGTTCGAATTACTACTGTCTTTGCTATTAGCGACTTCTCCCTCCCCTATTACGAGATCAATCCTATTATCTAGGCCTAGTACTCCTATGTTATCCGAGCGAAGCTCTAGAACTAGCTTAAGGTTTTCTCGTGCCTAAACTCCCTTTATTAGCGTACTATTAAGTTCCTTAAGAATATAGGTACTAAACTCCCTAGAGACACTAGACGCCCAATATAGACCTTACTATCGGTAACCGATTTTACGTAAGAAGTTATCCTTATATAGCTTATCGAATCTTATAATAAGGTCGCCCTTCTAGAAACTAATAAAGTTAATATTCCGGTAAGAATTAAAGTAGTCCTTACTAAGTTCTCTTAGTCGCTTCCTTCGAGTATGTAGCTCTTCTAAACTAAGGTCTCGAGCCTAGAGTTAACGCGCACGTATAGCAAGTAGGTCCTTAGTCGTTCTTACCGATCCCTATTAGTAATTCGCCTACGTCGGGTGCTTAACCTCAATTAGTAGAATCGTGCGATAGCTATATAGGACCTAAGCTAGCGTTATTCTAGTAGTACGATAGGTCGTAGTCCTATTAGCCTATAATATAGCGGGTACCTATTACTCCTATCCGCGGTATATGTTCCTTATAAGCTTTACTAACGCTATAAGAATCGGACGGTGCCTAACTTCGACCGGAGTATTAGACTACGGATAGTACGGTAATACTCGGATCCTTCGAACACTAAGTCCCACGAGTAACCGCTTAACCTTAGCCGTATAAACCGTAGCGTTATTAAGCACAATTTTAGCGTAGTAGCCGTGCCTATAGAAGACATCTTTGTATAGAAACTTAGTAACCGTCTTGGAGCTAGGAGGCGCCCTTATTACTCTAGCCTCGATCTAGTTGCTAAGTGCTTCGCGCGCGACTAGGAGGTAGCTATTTTTATGCACCTAGACGGGGTCTAAGTACTACTTCTTACTAATGACCTAAGGGCTCGATAAGTGAAGCTTACTAGCGCGCTAGTTGCCTTCGCGAAACCTATAGGGAGCACAACTTCGAACCTACGTAGAGACATCGGCGAAGCACCCGTCCTAGTAATACCGATCGGAAATAAGGTTATATACGACCTTAGCGCTACGGTAACCGTATCTCTTATAGCACTCTATAACGATTTCCTTCTAAGCCTTATTATCGTTAATTATAAGTTATAACGGTACTCCTCGGCGCTTCTAGAAGAATAGTAATCGGTCTCGGATAAAGAAGTTAACGCTCTTCTTTACTAGCCGCCGGTACTTAGTACGGGTAACACTATCGGGTCGGGTCCTAGTTTCTATAACCTAAGTAAGCTATTAAGAGCCCTTAGAATATTAGTTCCCGAGACGTCGTGTTTTCTAGATTTTAACTAGATAGGTATCGACCGGCTCCGGGTACCCGAACAGCTTATTATTAATTATCTAGTCGACTTCGTCTTCGTTAGCCTCCCTAGGTTCCTAAGGTGTAGAGGGCCTACAAGACAGGGCATCTAGACTAGTATGTCTAGTCCCCGTAACGTGCTTTACCTCGAACGTGAATAACCTAATCTATACGACCTACCGGGCTATTACCGAGTTCGGTAGGTCCGAAGCCGGCCGGTTAAGCTACTATACAAGTGTCTTAGTATTAACCTTAAGGACAAAATTAACGCTAGTAATATATCTCTAGATCTTCTTAAGCCCCTTAAGGACCCTAAGGTATTCCCGCTTACTAGCATTATATCTAGATTCTAACGCGTTCTAGATTCTACTCTTATACCGTACCGGGTAACGCCGTCGAGTACTGTCTATTAATTCTTAAGAAACGATACATCCCTATCTAGTGCCGCTAGCATTAACTAAGACAAAGATAGACCTAGCACTAGGTAAGTAGTAGAGGGTAACTAAGGCTAGAGCTTACATAAGATATCTAGTAACCTCTTCTTTCGAGAACTGCTTATTTTCTATCTAGGTGAACTCGGCGTCCTTCTTTAGTAGCTTATACATTAGTCGAGCGATAATAACAAACTAGGGGATCTATATCCGGAAGTATATATATAGCCCTATATAGGTGCGGACCTCCTTAATATAGGTAGGCGTAGGCTAGTCTAGGATCTTAGCTACAACCTTCGGGTTAGGATAGCGACTATCCGGGCTAGTAACGTACCTAACAATCTTAAGCTTTTTATATAACTATTAGGATTTGCCTCTAGTAACTACCGTACTAGCTCTCTCTAGGTTAGTAAGAACTAGATCTAGGGAAACGATGTGCTTAATAACCTATTTCCTTAACCTAGGCTCTACTTCGGCATTCCTATAGTCCTTAGTTAGTCCCTTAATACCGATATTATCGAGAAACGGCTTTACTCGATACGAGATATAATTAAGTAGAATCTTTGTTACCGTACGCAAGAACTAGGCAACTAAATTAGTAGCTCCTTAAGGTAGAGTCGTGTTACGTACTAGGCTAAGAGGGGTTATAAAGGCTATTAGGTCCCGGTAGGACTTATCTAAAGTAATCTAATTATAACCTAAAAACAGGTCTATAAGTAAAGCGACTCGGTACCCGGTAAAATCCTCTAAGAAGCTATCCGTGTCCGGTAGAATGTTAGTATCGCGTATAGTAACCTTATTTAGGAGCATAGCTAAGTTAATTAACCGATATAGCACATCGCTTCTAGAGGCATTAACCTTCTTTACGACTAGGAACTAGCTATTAGAATATGCCCCTTATAAGTATTCTAGGATGTTATTCTTAATCCGGGCTCTAATTATACGCTTAATAATTGCCCTAAGACTTAGGTACAACCGGATAGGGCGTGCCTACTATAGCCTATAAGGGACCGTGTTAATCTTCTGAGGTGGTATAACGTCGTGCCTAATTTGCCTTATATAACTAAAATCCTAAGCGAGGACTGCCTCCCGATTATAGAGCATCTTATCGAATAAGGCCCTTTCTATTAGCAATAGCTTAATACTAACCTTAATTAAGGTAAGTCGTTCTAGGGTAATCCGGCTACCTCGCTTAATACTTAAGAATTTCTTAGTTAAGTACTTCCTATCGAACGGACGTTGTCCTTTAGGCATCTTAGATTCTAGGTATAGTGCCCTACGCTTCTATTCTATATCTCCCTCGACTCGTGATTCTAGGCGTTCGTGAACGCTCGCGTCTACTAGCTTCTTCTTATCCACCTTACGCTTATATATCGTAAAGACCTACGGCATCCTAATGTTAGCTATATATTAGCCTACATGTTGCTTCCGTGCCTAAGTATTTAATGTAGATTGCCTTAGGATCTCGGAGGGCTAATCTCCTTAAACTAAATAAACGTTAGTAATAGAATCTCCCTTAAACGCGCCTATTCCAATTTCTATAACTCGTTCCTTTACTCTAGCAGTCCTAAGCAATCCTAATAAGTGAGCTAAATAGTTGCTAGGCGTTAGAGCCTTACCGGGTTCCTATAGATGCGTCGTGTCGTAGTCGTACCCGCTTTCCTTACTATAGCTATTTACCGGTCCCGGGACCGGTAAATTAAAGTCCGAGGTTTCTCCGAGATAGTGCGAGAACCTTACTAATCTTATTAAATCCGGCTTTAGTAAGTCTCCGGTGGGTTGAGCGCCGTAAATTAACCTACCCTTCCATTTCCCGACGCTTTTAATAGTTCTTAAAGGGTCTTGCACCTGTCCGAGCTAACTAGGGTAGTAAACATAACACTTTTACCTTTGCGGCTAGTAATAGTCCCCTCCTATAAACTATTATCGCAGTTACGGGCAGTAAGCCGTACCTTACGGGCCTACGGACGTCCTAGGATTATTAGTGAGTTTAGATCCGAAGAGATAAACATATCTACCTAGTAGTAAACCCTAAATACCTAAATATCTAAATTGCCTATAACACCTTTAAACTAGGCCCGCCCTCTAGCACCTCGAAAGGTAAGCTAAGTACTCGACATTACCGGTAACCTAAATCTATAAGCGTTTCTCTAGCCGATAATATTCACCTCGGAACCCTTATTAATTAGGCACCTAATCTAGTTCTTGTTTATCCTAAACTCCGCTACTACCTAAGGACTAGGGACTATAGTAAAGTTATTAAGGACACTAGAGAGCCCGATTTTCTTAACGTCCTTATATAGCTTAGTAGTAGGGACCGTACCCTTAGAGCAAAGCATAGTTAAGTACACTCCAATATACTAGGCCTAACTATCTTCGCAGAAGACCTCCTTATTATACTTAGGTTGACCCTTATAGGTAACTACTTGTCTAGTGCGAACCTTAGGGTCCTTTCCTATAAGACGTCGTACTATAGCGAGCTTCTCCTAAAGAGCGGGGGTGTTAGTAACGCGACCGAAAAGGGCAGCCTCGAACTAGCGACTATATCGAAACTAATCTCAGGCGTTTACATTAGGAAACGTTATCTAGAGGATCTAATTAATCTAGTAGATAATACCCTCTTCCTTTATAACCGGGCTATTACTAGCTAATCTATATTGTCGGACGTAGTTATTAATCCTTATAGTCTTAGCATTCTATATACGCTTCCTTTATGCGAAGGGGGCGTTCACGGGACTAATAGGCATATCCTTAGGTAGTCCTTTACTAGCGCCGTTCCCTAGTCTATTTACTTAGGCATGATTTCCCCTTCCTAGGGTTTCCCCGGATTTAGCTAATAATTAAGTTTCGTTTATTTAAGCACTAACTTCGTTAATTATTTTAACCTCCTACTAGTTAATCTTAGCTTACCGGATCTCCTGTTCTAATTGTAGGCGAACTTTCTTAGTAGCCTTAGCTCGGGCTCGTAGATCCTAGGCTAAGGACCGGGTCCTCGGGTGCGGATTCTTTAGAATACCTACGGGTGCCTTCCCTTTTACTTTATTAGACTACATAGGATAGGCAGATACCTCGTTAAGCTCGCCTAAGTCGATTGCCTACTCCGCTTCACTTTCTCCGAATAAGACCTAATATGTCCTAGTAGCCTTCTCTATTTAGCTAGACCGCGCGTCCTAAGGGCTATACTCTATTAAATGCCTAAAGTTAGGAGGGGGCTTAGAATGATTAGGAGGCGTGACCTTTGTTACCCTAGTGTAGTCCCTACCTATCTATTACTTACGCAGTGCGGGAATCTTATACTAGTTATTAAACTCGATCGGCCTATAATGTTCTTCGAGTAGAGGGAGTATATAGAGCAGTTTTGGTTTACTATAGTCCCTTCGAAAGTTGAACTTAGTAGGACGCGGATCGCCTTCTTTCCCTAGATACTACTAGTTGTTCGGGGCGAGATATACGTAGCCCCGGGATATTAAGGACCTTATCGCCCTACAATTACTAGCCTAGTGCTTCGAACTGCTACAGTTGTAGTAATAACCATCTATCGCTTTAGACTATTCGCGATTCTACGATAGGGGACGCTACATTACGTAAACCTACAGTTTAGCGTCTAGGTCGTGCCTCTCCGGTTGCATAGAGCGTTAATTCTCGCTCGGGTAGAAGGCACCCGCGTCTGCGACGCGACCGCGCTAGTATATACGTATACTTATTTTAGCTACCTTCTAGATTAGGTCATCATTAATAGCAGTCCTAGAGGTAGCCTTCTTAAGCGTATTAATCTTAGGCTTAAGGCGCGGCATTTACTTCACGACTAAGCGGTGTAGCTAAGGTAAAGTAAGAGGGAAATCTATATATATAGCTTTCTATCCCTCCTTACTATCTACGATACTAGTAGCTTTATCGAGGATCCTCTAAAAGTCCCTAAACTTCTTAGGTTGCTTTAGGTAAAGCCCGTAAGCCTTGTAGACCGCTTTCGCGACTACCTCTAGTAATCCCTAAAGGAGGAGGCGACTCCGGGAGCTATTATCTAAATCCTTAGGTTCAATTAGGTTACTTAAGGATATAAATAGGCGGATAAATTCCTTTATATCCTATTCTTCGGGCCTCTTACCTTACTACGCCCTAATAATCTCCTTAAGATATTCCCGACTCCCTAATATCGAGTAGGCATTAAACCTTAAGAACTCTAATAAGAACGCCCTCCTAAAACGTGCCTTGTTAGTAAGCTACCTAGGTAGTCTTATAACTATGCGCCGGATAGTAGTTTCGTAATTGCGCTTAAACCTGCCCTAGAAATTATTCTTCTTAATAGATGCCCGAGGCGGATACTAGTCTATTAGGTTGCTAAACCGCTCCTAGAACTTAGTAGCATTAGTACTATTAAAGAACGGATTCTTAGCACCTCCTAGAGGTAGAAAGCGAGGGCTAGCGTTTTCTATTACTACTACTAATCGTCTAAAGAGGGCAGTTATAGCATCTATTTTAATTGTGCTGATCGTTCCTACACCTATACCCAATTTAGCGGCGCTAGTTCCGCTTCTCCCTTCTTTACTAAATTTAGGTGTTTCCCCTTCCTCCGATTCCTCTATCCCCTTATAAGGGATAGAATCCCTATAGACCCCTTCCATTTTCGTAGGGTTTATAGGCTATTCGTAGCCTCTACCTATGTCGGTAAAGGTGCTAAGTTTTTCTAGTAATGTAGCTATATCTATTATTACGTAGTACTTACTTTAGAATGTACTAATACTAGTTATTACTTAATAGGACCTTATAACCGCGATTGTTGCTAAATACCTTAGACCTTAAGTGTTTTTGACCTTAGTCGACCTTAACCGTGAACCTTAACCTTAAACCTTAACCTTAAGTAATAACCTTAACCGTAGACCTTAAACCTTAAACCGTAATTTTAACCTTACAAACTAGATACTAATACGCTACCGGGTGTACACTTAATATCCCCCCTTATTAACTACTAAAATAATGTCTACTGACTACCCTATGTAGGCCTATCCGAGTTGTAGTAGTGTAGTGCGGCGCTTATGTAAGTAGAGGTATTTGCCGGTCCCGGGACCGTGAAATCAGGTCACGTGACGAGCAGCGCAGTAGCTAGATAAATAAGAGGATTAGCGGACCTAAACCCCTATACCCTCTACTCGAGAGGTATGAATTGAATTCTTGCCTTAATACTACGCTTACAATACTTAGCTACGTAGTATATATCTTAATAGCTATACTAGGTCCTACTAGCTTACCTAAATGTCTAATTAAACCTAAATGAAATTGGGGCAAGTTGGACCTAAGGGACCCCCTCTAAACCTAAGGTTAACATAACCCATTAGTCGTTAATACTAGTTTAAGAGCGTGTCTATCGGTAGGGCGATCGATTCTAGGAGGCGGCTATAGATATATAGTGTATAGTAGGTCTAAGTTTAAGAAGGCGTTAACAACATTAAACTATTTAGCTTCTAGGTCGAAGCTCGCGGCTATAGTATAGTAGAGGCGAAACATGCTTACTAGTAATGTAGCGGCGTATATATCTAAGTATGTACCCTATAGATCGCCTCTTACGCATAGCCGGGCCTTAAAGCTCTTTAGTATACTATACTTATCTAACTTATACTTATACACCTACTTTAGCGGTAATAGTAGCTAAAGTCCGTCCTCTTACTAAGCATTATAATCCTTCTCTTACTATGTAGTCTATTTAAACGTGCCGGTTAAGACTGCTTTAGTAAACTCTTTAGCTATAGCTTTACGCTATTGTTAGGCGAAGCGGTACTTTATAGCGGCTCGGTAGTTTAGAGGTTCGGGCGGAAGGTTATCGCGGTATATCGACGTAATAGTATTAATAGTGCGTATAGGGAAGGATCGGCGTGTTCGTACGACCTCGTAGTACTTACGTCCTAGGTAACGAGGTCTCGGGCGGATGCCCGCTATCTAGCTAATAATAACGTTAGCGACTATAATATTGTGTAGAGCATAGTAGAAGTAGGCGGTTCGGAGCCTCTTCCTAGTGTCGGTAAGGGTGTAGTTAGAATTAGGGGAAAACTTATCTATTTAACTAAGTTCTTCGAAGGGGATTGCTAAAGGAGGAGCGGTAGCGACGTCTAGAGTCGTCGAAGCATCTATGTCTACTATAATCTCCTTACGGTCTTCCTCTATAAGTGCATCTATTAATTACTACTTAAAGTCGTTAATATACTATTAAGACGCGTTACTATTAACCGCGTTATCTTAATAGCTATTGTTATAGTCGGAGTTCTCTATACTCTCATTAGTTAATGGTTCGACCCCGGATTTAACCTAGTCTCGTAAAAGTGTAGGGGTTGTAGCGTCATTTAATAACGGCTAATTAAGTAGCTAGAAACTACTATTACCTTTAGGTTAGTTAAATGTTACTAGCGCTCGGTATTGTAGCTAGTGTAGTTTATACCTAAGCAGTAATTATTAATAGGCGTTTTAACGAGGGTTTTAATAGAGCGGCTACTATTAAGCCTATTCTTCTACCCCCTCGGCCTATGCTGTGTCCTACTTATAGTAAGCTACATATAGGTCGTAGTACTATTTAGGCTCTTTAGCCGGTTCTACTATTACGGTGTTCTTAATAGGGGTTAAGTAACTAGTAGTAAGAATTGATAGGTCGTAGAGCGTAGTCTTATTAAAGAGGACGTCCTTTACCCGCATAACCCTATCTTTCGATAGGTCCTACACCCTATAGATGTTAGTAGAGTCGTAGCCTATAAGGTATCCGATAAGTGCTCGTTCTTTAAGCTTCTTAGTCTTACCTAGTATTAACGACTAATGGGTTATGTTAACCTTAGGTTTAGAGGGGGTCCCTTAGGTCCAACTTGCCCCAATTTCATTTAGGTTTAATTAGACATTTAGGTAAGCTAGTAGGACCTAGTATAGCTATTAAGATATATACTACGTAGCTAAGTATTGTAAGCGTAGTATTAAGGCAAGAATTCAATTCATACCTCTCGAGTAGAGGGTATAGGGGTTTAGGTCCGCTAATCCTCTTATTTATCTAGCTACTGCGCTGCTCGTCACGTGACCTGATTTCACGGTCCCGGGACCGGCAAATACCTCTACTTACATAAGCGCCGCACTACACTACTACAACTCGGATAGGCCTACATAGGGTAGTCAGTAGACATTATTTTAGTAGTTAATAAGGGGGGATATTAAGTGTACACCCGGTAGCGTATTAGTATCTAGTTTGTAAGGTTAAAATTACGGTTTAAGGTTTAAGGTCTACGGTTAAGGTTATTACTTAAGGTTAAGGTTTAAGGTTAAGGTTCACGGTTAAGGTCGACTAAGGTCAAAAACACTTAAGGTCTAAGGTATTTAGCAACAATCGCGGTTATAAGGTCCTATTAAGTAATAACTAGTATTAGTACATTCTAAAGTAAGTACTACGTAATAATAGATATAGCTACATTACTAGAAAAACTTAGCACCTTTACCGACATAGGTAGAGGCTACGAATAGCCTATAAACCCTACGAAAATGGAAGGGGTCTATAGGGATTCTATCCCTTATAAGGGGATAGAGGAATCGGAGGAAGGGGAAACACCTAAATTTAGTAAAGAAGGGAGAAGCGGAACTAGCGCCGCTAAATTGGGTATAGGTGTAGGAACGATCAGCACAATTAAAATAGATGCTATAACTGCCCTCTTTAGACGATTAGTAGTAGTAATAGAAAACGCTAGCCCTCGCTTTCTACCTCTAGGAGGTGCTAAGAATCCGTTCTTTAATAGTACTAATGCTACTAAGTTCTAGGAGCGGTTTAGCAACCTAATAGACTAGTATCCGCCTCGGGCATCTATTAAGAAGAATAATTTCTAGGGCAGGTTTAAGCGCAATTACGAAACTACTATCCGGCGCATAGTTATAAGACTACCTAGGTAGCTTACTAACAAGGCACGTTTTAGGAGGGCGTTCTTATTAGAGTTCTTAAGGTTTAATGCCTACTCGATATTAGGGAGTCGGGAATATCTTAAGGAGATTATTAGGGCGTAGTAAGGTAAGAGGCCCGAAGAATAGGATATAAAGGAATTTATCCGCCTATTTATATCCTTAAGTAACCTAATTGAACCTAAGGATTTAGATAATAGCTCCCGGAGTCGCCTCCTCCTTTAGGGATTACTAGAGGTAGTCGCGAAAGCGGTCTACAAGGCTTACGGGCTTTACCTAAAGCAACCTAAGAAGTTTAGGGACTTTTAGAGGATCCTCGATAAAGCTACTAGTATCGTAGATAGTAAGGAGGGATAGAAAGCTATATATATAGATTTCCCTCTTACTTTACCTTAGCTACACCGCTTAGTCGTGAAGTAAATGCCGCGCCTTAAGCCTAAGATTAATACGCTTAAGAAGGCTACCTCTAGGACTGCTATTAATGATGACCTAATCTAGAAGGTAGCTAAAATAAGTATACGTATATACTAGCGCGGTCGCGTCGCAGACGCGGGTGCCTTCTACCCGAGCGAGAATTAACGCTCTATGCAACCGGAGAGGCACGACCTAGACGCTAAACTGTAGGTTTACGTAATGTAGCGTCCCCTATCGTAGAATCGCGAATAGTCTAAAGCGATAGATGGTTATTACTACAACTGTAGCAGTTCGAAGCACTAGGCTAGTAATTGTAGGGCGATAAGGTCCTTAATATCCCGGGGCTACGTATATCTCGCCCCGAACAACTAGTAGTATCTAGGGAAAGAAGGCGATCCGCGTCCTACTAAGTTCAACTTTCGAAGGGACTATAGTAAACCAAAACTGCTCTATATACTCCCTCTACTCGAAGAACATTATAGGCCGATCGAGTTTAATAACTAGTATAAGATTCCCGCACTGCGTAAGTAATAGATAGGTAGGGACTACACTAGGGTAACAAAGGTCACGCCTCCTAATCATTCTAAGCCCCCTCCTAACTTTAGGCATTTAATAGAGTATAGCCCTTAGGACGCGCGGTCTAGCTAAATAGAGAAGGCTACTAGGACATATTAGGTCTTATTCGGAGAAAGTGAAGCGGAGTAGGCAATCGACTTAGGCGAGCTTAACGAGGTATCTGCCTATCCTATGTAGTCTAATAAAGTAAAAGGGAAGGCACCCGTAGGTATTCTAAAGAATCCGCACCCGAGGACCCGGTCCTTAGCCTAGAACCTACGAGCCCGAGCTAAGGCTACTAAGAAAGTTCGCCTACAATTAGAATAGGAGATCCGGTAAGCTAAGATTAACTAGTAGGAGGTTGAAATAATTAACGAAGTTAGTGCTTAAATGAACGAAACTCAATTATTAGCTAAATCCGGGGAAACCCTAGGAAGGGGAAATCATGCCTAAGTAAATAGACTAGGGAACGGCGCTAGTAAAGGACTGCCTAAGGATATGCCTATTAGTCCCGTAAACGCCCCCTTCGTATAAAGGAAGCGTATATAGAATGCTAAGACTATAAGGATTAATAACTACGTCCGACAATATAGATTAGCTAGTAATAGCCCGGTTACGAAGGAAGAGGGTATTATCTACTAGATTAATTAAATCCTCTAGAACCTACGAGCCCGAGCTAAGGCTACTAAGAAAGTTCGCCTACAATTAGAATAGGAGATCCGGCAAGCTAAGATTAACTAGTAGGAGGTTGAAATAATTAACGAAGTTAGTGCTTAAATGAACGAAACTTAATTATTAGCTAAATCTAGGGAAAGCCTAGGAAGGGGAAATAGTGCCTAAGTAAATAGACTAGGGAACGGCGCTAGTAAAGGACTGCCTAAGGATATACCTATTAGTCCCGTAAACGCCCCCTTCGCATAAAGGAAGCGTATATAGAATGCTAAGACTATAAGGATTAATAACTACGTCCGATAATATAGATTAGCTAGTAATAGCCCGGTTACGAAGGAAGAGGGTATTATCTACTAGATTAATTAGATCCTCTAGACAATGTTTCCTAATGTGAACGCCTAAGATTAGTTTCGATATAGTCGCTAGTTCGAGGCTACCCTTTTCGGTCGCGTTACTAACACCCCCGCTCTTTAGGAGAAGCTCGCTATAGTACGACGTCTTATAGGAAAGGACCCTAAGATTCGTACTAGATAAGTGGTTACCTATAAAGATGAACCTAAGTATAACAAGGAGGTCTTCCGCGAAGATAGTTAGGCCTAGTATGTCGGAGTGTATTTAACTATACTTTGCTCTAAGGGTGCGGTCCCTACTACTAAGCTATATAAGGACGTTAAGAAAATCGGGCTCTCTAGTGTCCTTAATAACTTTACTATAGTCCCTAGTCCTTAGGTAGTAGCGGAGTTTAGGATAAACAAGAACTAGATTAGGTGCCTAATTAATAAGGGTTCCGAGGTGAATATTATCGGCTAGAGAAACGCTTATAGATTTAGGTTACCGGTAATGTCGAGTACTTAGCTTACCTTTCGAGGTGCTAGAGGGCGGGCCTAGTTTAAAGGTGTTATAGGCAATTTAGATATTTAGGTATTTAGGGTTTACTACTAGGTAGATATGTTTATCTCTTCGGATCTAAACTCACTAATAATCCTAGGACGTCCGTAGGCCCGTAAGGTACGGCTTACTGCCCGTAACTGCGATAATAGTTTATAGGAGGGGACTATTACTAGCCGCAAAGGTAAAAGTGTTATGTTTACTACCCTAGTTAGCTCGGATAGGTGTAAGACCCTTTAAGAACTATTAAAAGCGTCGGGAAATAGAAGGGTAGGTTAATTTACGGCGCTTAACCTACCGGAGACTTACTAAAGCCGGATTTAATAAGATTAGTAAGGTTCTCGCACTATCTCGGAGAAACCTCGGACTTTAATTTACCGGTCCCGGGACCGGTAAATAGCTATAGTAAGGAAAACGGATACGACTACGACACGACGCATCTATAGGAAGACGCGACGTATCTATAGGAACCCGGCAAGGCTCTAACGCCTAGCAACTATTTAGCTTACTTATTAGGATTGCTTAGGACTACTAGAGTAAAGGAACGAGTTGTAGAAATTGGAATAGGCGCGTTTAAGGGAGATTCTATTACTAACGTTTATTTAGTTTAAGGGGATTAGCCCTCCGAGATCCTAAGGCAATCTATATTAAATACTTAGGCACGGAAGCAACATGTAGGCTAACATATAGCTAACATTAGGATGCCGTAGGTCTTTACGATATATAAGCGTAAGGCGGATAAGAAGAAGCTAGTAGACGCGAGCGTTTACGAACGCCTAGAATCACGAGTTAAGGGAGATATAGAATAGAAGCGTAGGGTACTGTACCTAGAATCTAAGATGCCTAAAGGACAAGGTCCGTTCGATAGGAAGTACTTAATTAAGAAATTCTTAAGTATTAAGCGAGGTAGCCGGATTACTTTAGAACGACTTACCTTAATTAAGGTTAGCATTAAGCTATTGCTAATAGAAAGGGCCTTATTCGATAAGATGCTCTATAATCGGGAGGCAGTCCTCGCTTAGGATTTTAGTTATATAAGGCAAATTAGGCACGACGTTATACCACCTCAGAAGATTAACACGGTCCCTTATAGGCTATAGTAGGCACGCCCTATCCGGTTGTACCTAAGTCTTAGGGCAATTATTAAGCGTATAATTAGAGCCCGGATTAAGAATAACATCCTAGAATACTTATAAGGGGCATATTCTAATAGCTAGTTCCTAGTCGTAAAGAAGGTTAATGCCTCTAGAAGCGATGTGCTATATCGGTTAATTAACTTAGCTATGCTCCTAAATAAGGTTACTATACGCGATACTAACATTCTACCGGACACGGATAGCTTCTTAGAGGATTTTACCGGGTACCGAGTCGCTTTACTTATAGACCTGTTTTTAGGTTATAATTAGATTACTTTAGATAAGTCCTACCGGGACCTAATAGCCTTTATAACCCCTCTTAGCCTAGTACGTAACACGACTCTACCTTAAGGAGCTACTAATTTAGTTGCCTAGTTCTTGCGTACGGTAACAAAGATTCTACTTAATTATATCTCGTATCGAGTAAAGCCGTTTCTCGATAATATCGGTATTAAGGGACTAACTAAGGACTATAGGAATGCCGAAGTAGAGCCTAGGTTAAGGAAATAGGTTATTAAGCACATCGTTTCCCTAGATCTAGTTCTTACTAACCTAGAGAGAGCTAGTACGGTAGTTACTAGAGGCAAATCCTAATAGTTATATAAAAAGCTTAAGATTGTTAGGTACGTTACTAGCCCGGATAGTCGCTATCCTAACCCGAAGGTTGTAGCTAAGATCCTAGACTAGCCTACGCCTACCTATATTAAGGAGGTCCGCACCTATATAGGGCTATATATATACTTCCGGATATAGATCCCCTAGTTTGTTATTATCGCTCGACTAATGTATAAGCTACTAAAGAAGGACGCCGAGTTCACCTAGATAGAAAATAAGCAGTTCTCGAAAGAAGAGGTTACTAGATATCTTATGTAAGCTCTAGCCTTAGTTACCCTCTACTACTTACCTAGTGCTAGGTCTATCTTTGTCTTAGTTAATGCTAGCGGCACTAGATAGGGATGTATCGTTTCTTAAGAATTAATAGACAGTACTCGACGGCGTTACCCGGTACGGTATAAGAGTAGAATCTAGAACGCGTTAGAATCTAGATATAATGCTAGTAAGCGGGAATACCTTAGGGTCCTTAAGGGGCTTAAGAAGATCTAGAGATATATTACTAGCGTTAATTTTGTCCTTAAGGTTAATACTAAGACACTTGTATAGTAGCTTAACCGGCCGGCTTCGGACCTACCGAACTCGGTAATAGCCCGGTAGGTCGTATAGATTAGGTTATTCACGTTCGAGGTAAAGCACGTTACGGGGACTAGACATACTAGTCTAGATGCCCTGTCTTGTAGGCCCTCTACACCTTAGGAACCTAGGGAGGCTAACGAAGACGAAGTCGACTAGATAATTAATAATAAGCTGTTCGGGTACCCGGAGCCGGTCGATACCTATCTAGTTAAAATCTAGAAAACACGACGTCTCGGGAACTAATATTCTAAGGGCTCTTAATAGCTTACTTAGGTTATAGAAACTAGGACCCGACCCGATAGTGTTACCCGTACTAAGTACCGGCGGCTAGTAAAGAAGAGCGTTAACTTCTTTATCCGAGACCGATTACTATTCTTCTAGAAGCGCCGAGGAGTACCGTTATAACTTATAATTAACGATAATAAGGCTTAGAAGGAAATCGTTATAGAGTGCTATAAGAGATACGGTTACCGTAGCGCTAAGGTCGTATATAACCTTATTTCCGATCGGTATTACTAGGACGGGTGCTTCGCCGATGTCTCTACGTAGGTTCGAAGTTGTGCTCCCTATAGGTTTCGCGAAGGCAACTAGCGCGCTAGTAAGCTTCACTTATCGAGCCCTTAGGTCATTAGTAAGAAGTAGTACTTAGACCCCGTCTAGGTGCATAAAAATAGCTACCTCCTAGTCGCGCGCGAAGCACTTAGCAACTAGATCGAGGCTAGAGTAATAAGGGCGCCTCCTAGCTCCAAGACGGTTACTAAGTTTCTATACAAAGATGTCTTCTATAGGCACGGCTACTACGCTAAAATTGTGCTTAATAACGCTACGGTTTATGCGGCTAAGGTTAAGCGGTTACTTATAGGACTCGGTGTTCGTAGGATCCGAGTATTACCGTACTATCCGTAGTCTAATGCTCCGGTCGAGGTTAGGCACCGTCCGATTCTTATAGCGTTAATAAAGCTTATAAGGAACATATACCGCGGATAGGAGTAATAGGTACCCGCTGTGTTATAGGCTAATAGGACTACGACCTGTCGTACTACTAGAATAACGCTAGCTTAGGTCCTATATAGCTATCGCACGATTCTACTAATTAAGGTTAAGTACCCGACGTAGGCGAATTATTAATAGGGATCGGTTAGGACAACTAAGGACTTACTTACTATACGTGCGCGTTAACTCTAGGCTCGAGACCTTAGTTTAGAAGAGCTACATGCCCGAAGGAAGCGACTAAGAGAACTTAGTAAGGACTACTTTAATTCTTACCGGAATATTAACTTTGTTAGTTTCTAGAAGGGCGACCTTATTATGAGATTCGATAAGCTATATAAGGATAACTTCTTACGCAAAATCGGTTACCGATAGTAAGGTCTATATCGGGTGTCTAGTGTCTCTAGGGAATTTAGTACCTATATTCTTAAGGAACTTAATAGCACGCTAATAAAGGGTGTTTAGGCACGGGAAAACCTTAAGCTAGTTCTAGAGCTTCGCCCGGATAGTATAGGAGTACTAAACTTAGACGATAGGACCGATCTCGTAATAGGGGAGGGAGAAGTCGCTAATAGCGAAGATAGTAGTAATTCGAACGAGATCGAGCCTATCGCCGGCGAAGACGTGCTACCTATAGGAGTTAACGAAAGGGAATCGTATCCTAAACCGGAACCTAAGAAGCTATAGGTTAGGCCTTATAACCTTTCTATAGCCGAAATTTCACAGTTTAGTAGGATCGAAGCTAAGAACTAATTAGTTAGTAATAGCGTACGGAGTTTACTTCCCTTAGGCATGTGTTATATATGCCCTTTAGTTTGTTAAGCCGATTCGGTTATCTAGACTTTACTTTATAGGGTGTTCTTACCTTAGTTAAACCTTAGTTAGTAGAGTTACATTTACCGGTCCCGGGACCGGTAAATCGGATTACGTAATAGCGTAGTATGCCCCTACCGAATACTTACCTAGGTGGTTACTAGTACTGGTTTTCGGTTACATGTAGGGTTATCGGACCTTTAGTATAACCTTAATAGTACTGCTCTTACTACTTATAAGACCGGTCTCGGCGCTACTACCTTATAACGGTTATAGGGACATACGCTAAGAGGTATACTTAAGCGTAGCTCTCTACCTACTACTTCCTCTCTTTTTCTTTAAACACTAATACTATTACTAGAACTACTAACATATCTATCTACTACTACACATTAGACGGTTCTCTAGCCTCTCTCTCTTTACGACCTTAACCTTCTTTAAAGCCCCTACCCCGACACCGAGCTTTTAAAGCTTACTAACACTCTAGAGTAGTACTACGAGATAGCTAGCTCTTACGATCTTACTACTAGCGAACCCTAGTTATTATAGCTTTAGCTAGCCTATCGTTACGCCCGGCTAGCTCGAGTATAGCGCTTACTAGTACTGTTACTAGGCTTACCCGCCTACCTTAGACCTTGTTCGAGTCTCTTCGCCTACCGGATAATGTTAAGTATGTCCTTACTAATACGAACATACCGAAGTCCGCCGCTAATGTTATGTTCCGGGAGCTTAATCCTTAGAAGCGGGTTAAGGTATTAAAGGACTTCTATAAGGGCTTCGAGAAGGTATTTAAAGACTACTCCGTCTAGGTTAACCTATTTTTTAAGGAAGTTAAGAGCGGCATAGGTAAGAGCTACTAGGATGAATTCTTTAGTAATAAGAAGCTCGATGTCTTATTTCCTATCGTCGGTAAGATTCGTAAGACCGGTTTAGAGATTCGTAACCGAGAGAAGACCCTTCGAGCTACGCTTACCCGCTACTAGCTATAGTAGATAGATAATAAGATTCTTAATCGACGCGTTATCTCCGAGCTTTATAGTACTAATAGCGGGCGCCGCTAGTTCACGGCCTTTACTAATAAGTACCTAGACTATAGTAGGGCTATTAGTAGAATTTAGAGGGCATTAATCTAGCGTATAAGGATCGGCCGTAAGGGTATAGATCGTAAGCGAATTCTAGAGCCTAGTAATCTTACCCGGTGCGATAGGGAGGCTAAAGCACGTAGCATTAATCCGCAGTCGGCTAAGAGTAGGGAAATTATTAGAAGACATCGCCTAGCCGTCTATAAGGATAGCCTTCTATACTTTATAGAGGGTACTATTACTAAGAAGTCCGCGTCCCTAGAGGATAGCATAGATTAACCTAGACTATCTAGCTAGTAATAGCCTTAGTTACGTTAGCTACTACCGGGTAGTAAAGGTAAAGGACGTGTAAAGAGTACTACGCTAACTCTACTAGCCTCTACCTATCCTACAGTCCTATCGAGAGGCGGTCGTAAGTCGAGTCGACTTAAGTAGCTCCGTATAGGCGAGAGTATAGGTAAGGGCATAACTGCGCCTACTCGATCCTCGCCTAACCGAACGCTAGACGGCGCACCTATACGCGAGGGCAGTCCGCTAGGTACACCGGTTAGCACCCTACGATTTACTCCGGCCCTAACTAAGAATAGTAATCCGATACTTACTATATTACCTTCGGCTATAATTAGGCATGTATTAGTCTTTAAGGATTAGATCCTATAAGAAGACGAGGCCCTCCGGATTAAGCGCGCTAACTGCACCTATAATAAGCGGTACTATAGTATTAAGTTTAGAAACTCGATTAATATAGATAGCATTAACTAGCTACCTAACTACCGGATAGCGGGCCTTAAGATACTCGATTATGCTGTCTCGTAGGTTCTTAAGAGGGATAGTAAGGTTAGCGCTATAATGTGCGATTAGTATGTTCGAGATTTCTACTATAAGGCCCTCTACTTCGTTACGAATCCCGGTATTACCGCTAATACCCTATGTAAGCGTACGCTTAAGGTCTAAGACTAGCTCTTTAAAGGCAAGAGTTTTTTAGCTATTAAGGTGAAGAATAGGTCGTGGTTTCGCCCTAATAAGCGTAGTTAGAAGACTATTAATCCGCTTAGCTACCTCCGTGTTCGAGGTAAAGTCGGCACTACGAGTAGCATCGTTACGTATACTAACTATAACTAGATCCTCGACAAATTCGGCATTAATAAAGCTAACTAAGCCGATCTTAATAGTACCGGTACCTACATTAATAGTAACATGCTATACTAGTATAATGACGCTAAGCTAGCGCCGCGGGTTAAAACAGTTAGAGAAATGATAAGTCGAGAATTCGACGTATACCGATAGTACCTACGAGAATTGAATAAGGTTAGTAACGGCGGCGTCTACTAGAACATATAGTATTCTCTAAGCTAATAGATTATACGATAAGACCCCGGGCTATAGCTCTTATAAGTAGCGCTATACCCTTAGTACTGTACTCGGTTTATCTCCTTCCCTAGGCCTACGATTTTTAGCTTTAATAGGGCTTATTAGGGGGGTGACGCGAATACTATAGTGTAGTATGCTAGGGTCGACTTAAACCTCGAAATTAAAAACTACTAGACTAGTAACCGGCTTAACATGCTATACTCTCTTAACTTAGAGGGCACTAGTGGGCCGGAGTTTTTACACGGTTTTTATAAGTAAGGGAATGCTAGAGAGTTTATCTAGTAGTACCGGACTAACGACTATATAGAAGACGGCCGATTTAAGCGTTTCTTCTCGGTTAGGGTTTAGAATTACCTAAGTAAGAACAGCATTAGCTAGTTTAGAGAGGACCTAAGCGCTAGGCAAATGCGAGTAACTACTATAGGCGTTCTAATAAGGTAGGCCGTACATAGGAGGACGCTACGTTAGATTAACCCTTACTTTATCGAGATCCGCGACGATAACTATCTTAAACTCTAGAGAAGCTAGAGTATGTACTAGGTAATAGATCTCTATCGTAACTTTAAGACGCTAAGTAAGAGCGCTATGGGGTTTAAGTATCGACGCCTAGTACCTAGCTATCCTTTCCCTACGGCCGTACACCTTAGTGGCATTAGCCCTCTATCCGATGCCCTAGCGGGTTTAAAGTCTTAGAACGATAACGAAGTTATTCTTAATGCTAGAAGGTGGCTTAATGCTACGGTCCGCCTAGACTCGGAGATCTTCTATAAGAAGATGTATAATTAGCGCGTCCGAGCTATAAAATTAATAGATAAGTAGCTTAGCTTAGTTACTACTCTCGAGTAGATGTGCTTTATAAGCAAAGGGCGTAATGAGAGCTTCTTCCGCAACTACTATAGGAACTTTACTAGCTAGCTACTTAGGGACGCGTCTAGTAAGACTAGTGTTAGCTACGACAACGAGTAGGTCTAGACAAAGGAGTTATGTAAGAATAAGTAGAACTAAGTAATTAGTACGGGTTTATAGGCTCCTAGTTTCTAGTTAATTTTCCGGCTATAGCTATAGCCTATAGGTTTCTAGTTCTAATTCTAGTTCTAATTCTAGTTCTAGTTCTAGCTCTAGTTCTAGTTAGTACTTCGGGTACGGGTGCTTCTAGTCCTTAGATCTTACTTGTTTCTTATAGTTACTTATCTTCCCTTAACTCACTTTCTAGCTACGCGATAGACTCGTCTTTAGAATAATTAGGTTACTAATACTAACACTCACTTATCTTATAAATAGCGTTTATATTATCCGACTATCTAGCCCGTTCGATGAATACTAACATAGCTACCTAATCCCTTACTAGTTTCGTAGTATACGTTAACGTAGTACGACGGGCGAGAGTCGCGGATTATTAACGTTACCATTACGGTCTCTATTAGAGAAATCCTTTCGACCTTTATAAGCTGTCGCTAGTAGGCCGTAGGATTGCCTAACATCTTATATGTTAAGCTAAATAGTAGAGTGAGCTACTATACTACTACTAGACTACCTTAGCTTACGGCGACTAACTAAGCTACCTATAATGCCCGGGCTTACTACTTTAGAACCTAAGGACAGGTTCGTAATAGGGGAGGATATATTAACGACTAATAGGTTATGTTAACCTTAGGTTTAGAGGGGGTCCCTTAGGTCTAACTTACCTCTATTTCATTTAGGTTTAATTAGACATTTAGGTAAGCTAGTAGGACCTAGTATAGGTATTAAGATATATACTACGTAGCTAAGTATTGTAAGCGTAGCATTAAGGTAAGAATTCAATTTATACCTCTCGAGTAGAGGGTATAGGGGTTTAGGTCCGCTAATCCTCTTGTTTATCTAGCTACTACGCTGCTCGTCACGTGACCTAATTTCACGGTCCCGGGACCGGCAAATACCTCTACTTACATAAGCGCCGTACTACACTACTATAACTCGGACAGGCCTATATAGGGTAGTTAGTAGACATTACTAGGTAGACTACGTAAATGTTATTAACTAAGCCGGTTAGCGCCTTATTAATATACCCTTAAAAGGTTGCCGGTACGTTAGTTAACCCGAACGGTATTACTAGGTACTCGTAGTATCCGTGTAAAGGGATGTCGTAATGTATAGTACGCCTACGATCTTCTAATCGTAGATGAACTAATTCTTACCTTTCGTTCAAGACGCATCGCGCGTCGCAAGGTGTACGTATACGTGTTACGTGCGGCTTAGTAGCCGGTCGCGACCGCATGTTATATATAAGGCTACATATAAGGGTTAGCTACTAGGCTGCCCCTTACAATTGCCTTCCCTCCCGTACGAGCTGTCCTTAGCTCGCTAGTTACTACGTAGAGGTTCCTACGTACTTCTAGAACTATAGTTACTATACGGCCTATATGCGGGTTACGTGCGTGTCGTTATATAGGTATAGGTAAGTAAGGCTTAGTTACTATACCGACGTAGCTAGTTAGGGGTATAAAACTCTAGCCTAACCTAGTATTGTTCTCTAGTACGTTCCCTAGCGTACTACCTTCGGCATACTACTACTACGCACCCGTATCGTACCCGTACCGCTAGCGCCTCGCTAGTATTATTATTATTATTATGTCTACCGTACCCTCCTCGCTACCGTTCTCTAGCCGCTCCGCCTCCTCTAGTAGCATTAGTAGCGTTAGTACTACTAGCGCCTTAGAAGACGAGCGCCGCTAGGCGGCTCTAGTACGCGACGTACCTAGAACGCCTAGTAGTCGTAAGCGACTAGTATCTCCCTCGTAGCTACTAACGCCCTCGCCCGCTACTAAGCTCTCGTAGAGGATTAACATATATATACGATGCCTCCTATACTTCGTTAGGGGTAAGTCTCTACGCGCGCCGCCTATAACTCGTATACTAACTACTTACTAGACGAGACCAAGGACTATAATAGTGTTACTACCGGCGAGCTCCTAAGGAAGTGTAGCCGCTATAGGCGTAATAGATATAGCTACGTACCTAATACTAGCTACGCTATCGCCTCGCTAGTAAGCCGCCTACGCGCCGCGCGCTCCTAGCGCGACTTCCTTACGGCTATAATGGGCTAGGCGCCTATAGACCTCTAGTAGTAGGAGCTAGTAGAGTAGATCCGCCTATGTGCCTAGCTAGGTAACGACATTACGGAGGTAAGTCGCTACTTCGCTCGTACGAGTCGACTACTACTCGCGGGGGAGGGCTCTAGTACGTCTCTTATACTTCGGCTAACCCTTTCTATAGGCTATTAGGCAGTTTAATGCCTATAAGCATAAGCGTGCCGGGGAAACCCGTATACGTGCCTCCGCCGCCGCTACTACTACCGCCGACTAGGCGTTCCTACCTAAGTCACTACGTGACGATAACTGAGGCGCTCGCCTTACACACTACTCGCGGGCTCCTCGCCTACTACTACTCTACGTAGCCCCTAGTAGGCGCGCTACTCTTTAGCTTTTATTTTATTTATAGTTAAGAAAAGTTTTATTTATGCTCTAGTACTCCTATGCTAGTCTTATTTACTTCTCCTTAACGCCTTATAGTCGGCTACTATACGATCCGCATTCGCGAGGCCCTCCGCCGGTTCCTAGCTATTATACTCCTCTAGCTAGTCCTTCTACTAGACTAGATACTATAGCTTACCCTTACGCTTACGCCTATCTAGTACTACCTCTACCTTATACTCTCCGTCCTTATTAGCTAGAGGGGGTACGGGTCTATCCTTATCGCTACCGATATACGGCTCAAGAAGAGAGATATAGAAGACGTTATAGAGCCTTAAGTCGGCTAGTAGCGCTAGGCGGTACGCCTACGAACCGATAGCGTCCGTAATGCGGTATAGGCTAATAAACTTCGGACCTATCTTCTTCTTTAGCACTACTAACTTAAGGTTCTTCGTTAATAATAGGACTAAGTCACCTACGCGGTAGGTCTTAGCTTAGTAGGTCTTATTATAGTAGCGAGCCTAGCTTTCTACTATAGCCTTCTATCGCTCCTCGAGTGTAGCGCGTAGTTCTCGTATGCGACTCGTAGCTATTACCGCTACTAGTACTCCCCCCCCCTAGGTCTCGTCTCGAGATCTAGTTAGTATAGGGGCAATCTTAGGTCGCTAACCGTACGCTATCTCGAACGGACTCATCCGTAGTATTAGGTAGATGCTATTGTTAGCTACGAATTTAGTAACTATAAGCTACTTAGCCTACTTAGTTTAATTGTTACTATAGTAATAACGAAGATATTGTTCGAGGGTTTAGTTTACCCTCTTAGTTTAACCGTTAGTCTAAGGGTAAAAGGCCGTAGATAGCTTACGCTTTATACGCGCCTCGAAGTAGAAGTCGCTCCAAAACTAACTAGTAAAGACCGGACCTCGGTCGCTTACTATACCTAACGGGACACTGTAGTGTCGCACGACTTTATCTCGTAGGAGCCTCGTAAGCTCTACGGCTATATAAGTCTTCGTCGTCGGGATGTATAAGCTCATTTTTAAGTAGCGATCGACTATTACTAGAATCGCATTATATACGTAACCGGCTCGCGTACTTAGAGGTAGGTCCGTAATAAAATCTATAGTGATTTCCTACTACGGTCGCTCCGGTCTAGGAAGCGGTTATAGCCTACTATAGGGTCGATAGCGTTTAGCCTTCGAACCCTAGTAGGTCCTATAGGCTTAGACGTATTGCTTTACGTCCGTGCTAAGTAAGTCCTACTAATAATTACGTCGTAATAGCTCTTTAGTCTTAGTCCTTCTAAAGTAACCCGCGAGGACGTCGTCGTAGTGTATGCGAATTAGATACGACCTAATTGCGTAATCCCTAGGTACTACGATCGCGTCTCCGTAGTATATAAGGTTATCCTTTATATGCTATCCCTTAGCGTCCCTCGCGCTTAGCGCCTACGCTAAGTATACGATACACTAGTCGTCTTACTACTACGCGATCTTTATTAAGAGTAGGATTAACTTACCCGTCGAGCTATAAGCTTAACCCTATATTACTATAGCGCATACTACTACTAGTAACGACGGCTTATCTTAATAGGGAAGGTTACCTCTCCGTACTACTATTACCGCGCCTATGTTGCCCTACATCGCCTCGTAGGTAGTAAGTACGCGCTTCACCGTCGGCTCGCTTATCCCTTCTAGAGACTCCTTCTAGAAAGATAGCTTACTTTATAAGGTAGGTAGTAAGTTCAAAGTTTGTTACATTATAGCTACGTAGTTACTACGTCTCGAAGGCGCGTCGGCTAGGTTAGTCTTACCCGGCCGATGCTCTACTACAAAATTAAAAGACTATAGGAACGTAGCCTATCGAGCTTACCGCCCATTTAGCTACTTTACTATTATAAAGCCCTATAGGTTAGCGTAGTCGACTAGTACTCGTACCGTATACGTAGCGCCCTCTAAGTATAGCCTCTAATGCTTAAAAGCCTTAACTACTATAAGTAGCTCTTAGTTATAGGTCTTATAATTGTACTCGGTAGGTATTATCTTACGAGAATAGAAGGCAATTGGATGCTACTTAGTCCTAAACAGCTAAGAGATAATGCCTATAATCGTAAAACCTAAGGCATCCGTCTTAACCCTCGTACGTAACGAAGGATCGAAGTGCCTTAGGATAGGTGCTCCGAGGAATCCGGCCTTAAGCTATCGAAACGCCTACTCTTTGCTTAAGGTCTACGTAAGAGGGCCCTACTTCTTACCGTCCTTAGATCCCTTTAGTAGGTCCGTTAGGGGCTTATAGACCCTTAAGTATCCTTCTACAAAACGCCGGTAGAAGTTATAAAACCTAAGGAAGGACTAGACCTTATAAAAGGTCGTAGGTGTAGGCTATTCCTCGATAGCGGCTACCCTACTCCTATCTATCGACACGCCTACGGCGCTTACGACAAACCTAAGGAACTCTATACTCTCCTAGAAGAAGTGACACTTCTTAGGGTTTGCGAATAGAGTAAACTTCCGTAGCCTCGTAAGCACTTCGCGCACGGCTCGTACGTGTGCCTTACGCGTCTCGCTATAGATAAGGATATCATCTAGGTAGACTACGTAAATGTTATTAACTAAGCCGGTTAGCGCCTTATTAATATACCCTTAAAAGGTTACTAGTACGTTAGTTAACCCGAACGGTATTACTAGGTACTCGTAGTGTCCGTATCGCGTGCGAAACGTAGTCTTCCACTTATCGCCTCGCTTAATAGGGATACGATAGTAGGCGTCCTTTAAATCGATTATAGTAAAGAACCTAGAACCTAATAGCCTATCTAGCGTCTCGCTAATTAGGGGTAGGGGGTATCGGTTCTTTACTATAATCTCATTTAGGCCTCTATAATCTATATAGAGCCTAAGAGTGCTATTCTTCTTTAGTACGAATAGGATAGGCGCACCCGCCTCGCTTACGGATCGCCTAATCTACCCCTTCTCTAGTACTTACGTAAGGTACTCCTTTAAGGCCTCTAGCTTAGTTAAGGACTAGTAGTATAGCGGCTTAAAAGGGGTTTCTTTCCTTTAACGAGATTAATCGTATACTTAACCCCGTCGGGCATCTTACGCTTCGCCTACTTA
Source organism: Nothopassalora personata (assembly GCA_033816765.1). Taxonomy (NCBI): domain Eukaryota; kingdom Fungi; phylum Ascomycota; class Dothideomycetes; order Mycosphaerellales; family Mycosphaerellaceae; genus Nothopassalora; species Nothopassalora personata. The sequence continues at coordinate 173,222 of CM066295.1, forward strand.
TTAGGTACGTATACATCTCGGAAGTCTACAAATTCTTTAGGCTACGAGGGGCCCTCTCCTTCGGGTACTGCTATAGTAATAGCCCGAACACTTATCGTATAAACCTGCTTTAAGCTCTCGAGATCCTTAAGGAACTCGCGTGCGTCGCGCTACTGAATTGTAGGCGTCTCTATACCGTAGTACTACTAGTTATCCTTATCGGCCTTTACTATCCGATTACGATGCCGCTAGGGTCTACCTAAAATTACTAATAGCCTACCTATAGGTACCGCGTAGTAGATAGCGTTACTTACGCGCTCTACTCCCGCGTTATTAGCGAGTCGTAGCCGAACCGTAAAGGCGCCGTAGCAATACCCTAGGTTATGCGTATACGACTCTAACTTCGGTAGCCTTACCCTATTAATAGGTTGCATTTAATGTCGGAGTATATACTTATACGATACTAGGCTAAGATCCGTATAGTTATCTAGGAGAAACGTAGCCTCGCGAAAGCCCTTACGAGTCTCGACTACGCCTCGTAAGTAACGCGCTAGACACACATCTACTTACCTTAAAGGGTCGACTTTAGGAAAACTCGGACTTAGGAGCGACCTACTTCTAGTCCTCTACCTTTTCCCTAGTCGCTACCCTTCTTAGTTAGAGCCTTCGTAGCGTCTACCCTACGAACCGCTTACGCGTTACGGTCCTTCTATAGGTACCTATTCGGGCAATCCGTCTTAATATAACCCTTCTTATAGCATCTATAGTACTCCGCTTTAGTCCTATCGAAGTGTTACGGATCGGATTGGGCCTGCAACCGCAAGCCAATCAGATACCTCACAGTTAAGCGGGCGCAGCCGCTGCAAAGTGTGTTACGGATCGGATTGGGCCTGCAACCGCAAGCCAATCAGATACCTCACAGTTAAGCGGGCGCAGCCGCTGCAAAGTGCTCTGCTGATCTGCTTGATCTGTCGAACAGATCAACAGATCAGAACAGATCAACAGATCAGAGCAGAGTACGACGCGAGACGATCTGCTGCTCTGTTTGATCTGTCGAACAGATCAACGGATTAAACAGATCAAGACTATGAATCTCCTTTGTATTTAGGAGCGCTGAGAATCCCTTATGGCTTCGAGGCGTTCAACTCACTGTTCAATATCACTGTTTGGAATACACCACAACCCAACCTCTGCCTCATTGTTTCTTGAGCCTTTGTAAGGTCAAGACACTACTGCTTCATCACTCTCCCTCAAACTTCCCATCGGCCCGAGAACAAACCCGATTGAGCTTGTCTTCTTGACTTGTGATATCATTAGGTTATACCAAACCTAACAGCTTTGAACGCCCTCTACGATGGGAGACCGACAGAGTGAACGGGGAACACCCGCCCCCAGTGAAGCAGGCAGAGCCCGACGACCTCAGACCGCAAACGATGCTATCAATGCCTTGGCTACTCATACAGGCAACGACACCCTCAAGGTTGGCAAGCCAGAATTCTACTATGGCGATCGAGACAAGTTCGACACTTGGGTTGCTCAGATGGATATGTACTTCTTGTTCAACTCCATGGCTGAGAACCTCAAGCCTGTTTTTGCCACTACCTTCCTGAGAGGACGAGCACAGCATTGGGTCAAACCCTTCCTTAGGACCTACCTGGACAGCAACGGCAACGACAACGCTAACGGGATCTTTACGTCTTACGGTCATCTCAAGAGCGCGATGAAGAGCGTCTTTGGCATCTCGAACGAGGTTGCTACTGCTGTACGCGTCATCCAACATCTGACCCAGAAGACATCCACTGCCGACTACGCTGCCAAATTCCAGGAGTACGCCCAGCTTACTGATTGGGACGACGAAGCACTTCAAGTCATGTACCGGAGAGGATTGAAGGAGCATGTCAAGGATGAGTTAATGAGGGACGGTCGAAGGATCGATGACCTGGGATCTCTGGTCAAGGTCACGATCGATCTTGACGACAGACTCTACGAGAGAGCTCTAGAGCGACGATACGACTCCAAAGTATCCGGAAGAGCCGGATTTACCCCAGGCTACGACAATCGTAACAAGGGCTTTAGCGACAACTACAGTAAGCCCAGAAACAAGCCATACTACGGACCACAGCCAATGGAGCTCGACGTCACCGAAAGGGGTCGCAAGATCAGGAACAGCAAGGGGAACAGAAGACCCCCGAGCTCAGGAAAGGAAACACGAACCTGCTATGGATGTGGCAAACCTGGCCACCTAGCAAGGGACTGTCGCGGTAAGAATATGGTGCGCCGCGAACAGTTCAACACGATGCAACGACGAACTAGTAAACTTGAGAGCAGTGTCGGGTCTCCAGAAGACACCGACTATACTCAAGGAGTGGAGGAGAGAGCTAGCGAAGGAAGCACAGAGCCTCTCCTGGACCCCTCACAGGGACGAGGAGGATACCATGGGCAACAGATGACGGTCATTTCATCTGAATTGCGAAACCAACCACAACAGTTCAACATGATGACACGAGGTCACACCAATTCCCCACGAGGACCTATACGAATGATCTTTCCAGACCACCCGGATGCGCAAGGAACCTGGGAACAACTCACTACAGTAGTGAGGGAACGATTCCCAGAACACGCGCGACAACGACAAGCGTGGCTCGACATTACACATAAGATCCTACAGGTCATAGAGGACTTCCCCAACGTAACGGAAGAACCCTACAGAAGTCAACGACGCGAACTCCTGACGTTCTATGAAGGAGCCCGCCAAGAAGTCCTACGACTGGACCGAACAAGGGAATTTGGAATGATGACAAGAAGAGTCGACTACGAGATCGAATCCGAATCTCGAAATGGTCACGGAAGCCTTCATTGGCGATTCTGTTACCAAGACTCGTGTCAGGTTCACTACTCCGCCAAGTTAGGAGCAGGGTATTGGCCTCAGCAGCCGCGAGGAACCCTGGGAGCGCAACACAGGCAGGATGCCAAGCTCCAGGAAGTGGACGTCGACGAATCCTGCTTCGACGACGAGGACAAGGAAAACCAGGACCCAGGATGGAACGGATCGTGGTCACCCGAACCACAGGAAGAAAGTCAAGAAACCACCGGGCTGGACAACATCCAAGAAGAACAGGATCCGGAAGAATCAAGCGACGAAGATTCCTCCGAAAGAGAAGAGAGCGACACCGACGACGACAACGAAGTCCAAACGTTTACTATGGACGCACCAAAAATGATCTTCGAATTACTCGTACATGTAATTCGGAGAAGCGAAGAAGTCTTCCCAAAGATACAGCGACGACGCTACCTGCACCCAGAACAGTTCGATCTAATGCTCGACACGATGCGAGGGATGGTCTGGAGACACCCCATCGTGGAACACGACAACGATAGCGCCAAGATCGTACAGGAGCGACCACCCATTGGAAGCAAGATGACCGCATTTGGATACATCACGCCGTCAGGAATAACGATCACGAATGAACTTAGGAAGTCAGTTCAGCACGTGAAAGCACTCTACTCAGAAACGCAGAAGATCCAGGAACGCAACAACAGAGAAGCATGGAGACCAGGAGCTTCGCTACAGGTTCAAGCCGAAGCCTTGCGACACGAAATGCAACGTTCTACCCACGCATCGGGAAAAGGATCGACTCCCCAGGAATGAGCGACCAAAGGGAGTTATGCAACACTACACAGGCTCAAGCATCAACAACAGTGTTTCGAACGAAGATTATCGTCAACGGGCAACGGACATATGCCATGATAGATTCCGGAGCGAGCGGGAACTTTGCCTCCGAATCATTTGTCAAACGACACGGATTAGCTACCCGAAGAAAGGAAGAGGGGTATGAATTGATCGCGGTAGACGGATCATCCTTACCCAGTGTGGAGCGCGAGACGATACCGCTGCCACTTGCAATCCAACAGCACCACGAGGAAATCACCTTGGATGTTACTGACATGGCCAGTCATGACATCGTACTTGGGATGCCTTGGTTGAGAAAGCACAACCCAGTAATCGACTGGAGAAGAGGAGTACTCAGGTTTGAACAATGCGATTGCGTTATCGACATTGAACCTACGCAGCGGCAGCGTTCGCTGGTAGATGAGGTAAGACAGCTAAATAGGATACAGCTTGCACCGACTAGAAGGACAGAAGAACCACCTTCGACTGGGATAGACACCGACTTGGGGCAGTTGGGTCATGACATCACCGGAACGGATGGAAGTAACGCACCATCGAAGAATACCAACATTTCGGAGTTGGATATTCCCAAAGAATATCGCAAGTGGTCGCGACTCTTTGAAGAGGAAAGAAACAGGGACGCCTTACCTAAACACGCACCATGGGATCATAAGATAAACATTCAGCCAGGAAAAGAGCCTCCATGGGGACCCCTATATCAAATGTCCGAAAAAGAGCTCCAGACCTTACGGGAATGGCTGAAGGAGAAGCTAGCGAAAGGTTGGATACAGCGGTCCACCTCAAGCGCAGGCGCTCCATGCATGTTCGTTCCAAAACCAAACGGGAAACTACGACTCGTACAAGACTACCGGAAGTTGAACGAGATCACGATCAAAAACCGATATCCGCTACCGAACATCGAAGAAGCACAGGACAGATTAACCGGATCAGACTGGTACACCAAGATCGACCTACGAGATGCCTTCTACGCTATACGAATGGCGGAAGGAGAAGAATGGAAAACCGCTTTCAGAACACGATACGGACTATACGAGTTTAAGGTCATGCCAATGGGATTGACCAACGCACCCGCATCCTGCCAGGACCTTGTCAACGAAACACTTAGAGACCTACTCGACGTATGCGTCATCGCATATATGGACGACATACTGGTCTATACCAAAGGATCCCTCCAGGAGCACATCAAGCAAGTCCAGGACGTATTTGAACGGCTCACCGGAGCAGGGTTCAAGACAGCACCAGAGAAATGCGAGTTCCACAGGAAAGAAGTCAAATTCTTGGGCTTCATCATCAGCACCACGGGGATCGCGATCGACCCTGCAAAGACACAATCGATCAGAGAATGGCCAGAACCAAAGTCAGTCAAGGACGTACAATCGTTCCTTGGACTAGCCAACTACAACCGGAAATTCATCAAGGACTATTCGAAAACAGCAGCACCAATAACGATGCTTACGAGGAAAGACGTCAACTGGAAATGGGGAAAGGAACAATCTGACGCGTTCCAACGACTCAAGGAGCAATGCGTGTCAGCCCCCACGCTTCGACTATTCGATGGTAGCAAGGAAGTCCACATCGAGACCGACGCGTCCGATATGGCAATAGGCGCATGTCTAACACAGACACACGATGGGAAGCGACACCCAGTAGCCTATTACTCCCGAAAAATGACCACGGCGGAACAGAACTACGACATCCATGACAAGGAACTTCTAGCCATAGTTGCTGCCATGCAACATTGGAGAGTATACGTCGAAGGACCACCAAAGTTAACGATTCTATCAGACCACAAGAATCTCACATACTTTACGACAACAAAGGAACTTACCCGAAGGCAAGCCCGCTGGTCGGAGCTGCTGGGACAGTACAAGTTCGAGATCAAATATACTCCAGGGACAGAGAACGGCCGCGCCGACGCGCTGAGCCGAAGAAGCGACTACATGGAAGGAAAAGAACCAGTGCAACACAAGATACTCAAGACAAACCCCGACAGAAGTCTTAGTGCCAACACGAAAGAGTTCAACAACATCGTGCGGATACTACGCGACACAGAAGAACAATTCCCAATATCGCAAGGGAAATACCAAGTGCCAAAGGACCGAGAGGAAGAATGTATACGACAACATCACGACGATCCGCTGTACGGACACCCTGGAACAACGAAAACAGTGGACCTCATACAACGCAGCTTCTCATTTCCACAGATGAGACAAAAAGTGCTACGCTACGTCAAACGCTGTGTACACTGTCAACAGAACAAGGCTGCCCGACATGCAAAATACGGTCACCTTCAATTCAGGACTCCTCCTACGAAACCATGGGACGAAGTCACGATGGATTTCATCACCAAACTCCCCATCTCACGGGATCAAGTCACCGAACAACCCTACGACATGATACTGGTCATGGTTGACAGACTTACAAAGTATACACACTTCATCGCAGCATCAGAGACATACACTGCAGAACAGCTCGGATACTTGATACTGGACAGGTTGATCCGATACCATGGATTCCCAGAAGTTTTCATCACGGACAGAGACAAGCTGTTCACTTCCAATTACTGGAAAACACTCATGGGAACAATCGGCATCAAACATAAACTGTCAACAGCCTACCATCCGGAGACCGACGGACAAACGGAAAGAGCAAATCAAACCTTGGAACAATATCTACGGCACTACATCAACCATACACAAGACAATTGGGTTTCACTGCTGCCAATGGCACAGATTGCACTGAACAACCACAAATCAGAGACAACTTCTACGACGCCATTCTATGCGAACTTTGGAAAGGATCCTAACCTGTTTGGAGAACCTGGATTCCACCCACAGGCCGAAAGAGCAATCGTGACGACGGATACTCTTAAGGAAGTGCACAAAGAAGCGCAAAAAGCGATCACGGATGCACAACATAAACTGTCTCACCAACGACAAGATGGCAGAAAAATGGCGCCTCTGCTTAAAGAGGGGGATAAGGTCTATCTCCTCACAAAAAACTTGAAAACAAGGAGACAGACCAAGAAGCTGGATCATGTCAAGGTCGGACCATTTTTCATTGACAGAATCGTCGGACCAGTCAACTACCGCCTACGCCTACCACCCGACGCAAAGATCCACCCAGTCTTCCATGTTTCCAGGCTGGAACCCGCGGACGCCGAAACACCTTGCCAAGAGAACTTCCATTTCGAGCCGGAAGCAGAGAACGAATTCGAAGTCGAAAAAATCCTGAACAAGAAAGGTCAGCGATACCTTGTCAAGTGGAAAGGATACGACGAATCAGAAAATACCTGGGAACCGAGAGAGAACCTCAAGAATTGCCGGGTGCTCCTGATGGAGTACCTCCGACACCAGAAGAAACCCGGAGCGAAGAAGGACCGTACAACCAGAAATCCGACGACACGTCGTATCCCTGATCGACCATGAGCCCCCAGGTGTTAGGAGACAGGTGAAAGTCCAGCGACTCCTGCTGCTCCAGCTCCGACAAGGCTGCGGACTCCACAGCAATGGCCTCGTCGGCTCTCTGATCCACGAGCTCCATTTGCTTCCGAAGCCGCTCCTCCTTTGCGTATGCAGTGTTCAGAGTCTCCCGAGCACGCTCTTGAGCCTCGCGGGCCTCCTTAATCTGCCTCTCCAACTTCTTCTTCTCACCGATCAGACGATCGAACTCGGAACGCGACACCTTCACGTCACAACGAACGTTGCGACGCACACACTCGTTGCACCGCCCCGACGACACGTGTACCTTGCACACGCGCGAATGCGCTCGACAGTTGGAACAAGACCGAACCATTATCTCTCCAAAACTTTCGATCGTTTCTGCTAACTTGAGGCGACGAGAGGTGCTGGATGAAGATGACACCTTTGGCATGATGAGAACATGGACAAAGAAACGACGACGGCCGAGGCAACAGAGTTATGACCTCAGCTCGTGGCGAGCTAGGCTAAGAGGGGGATGGTGTTACGGATCGGATTGGGCCTGCAACCGCAAGCCAATCAGATACCTCACAGTTAAGCGGGCGCAGCCGCTGCAAAGTGTGTTACGGATCGGATTGGGCCTGCAACCGCAAGCCAATCAGATACCTCACAGTTAAGCGGGCGCAGCCGCTGCAAAGTGCTCTGCTGATCTGCTTGATCTGTCGAACAGATCAACAGATCAGAACAGATCAACAGATCAGAGCAGAGTACGACGCGAGACGATCTGCTGCTCTGTTTGATCTGTCGAACAGATCAACGGATTAAACAGATCAAGACTATGAATCTCCTTTGTATTTAGGAGCGCTGAGAATCCCTTATGGCTTCGAGGCGTTCAACTCACTGTTCAATATCACTGTTTGGAATACACCACAACCCAACCTCTGCCTCATTGTTTCTTGAGCCTTTGTAAGGTCAAGACACTACTGCTTCATCACTCTCCCTCAAACTTCCCATCGGCCCGAGAACAAACCCGATTGAGCTTGTCTTCTTGACTTGTGATATCATTAGGTTATACCAAACCTAACACGAAGGTTATAGACAATCCGCCGGCGTCCCGCTAGTAACTCGTACCCGGGTCGCGCGACGCCTAACTATACTTCTACTACTTCGAGCTACGATCGCTTCGCCCTTAGTCGCCCTTAGTCTCTCGCCTACGGCGACTATACTACCCGCGGTCGTACCCTCCGCTACTACGCTCCGTGCTTTTAATACGTAAAGCTAGGATTACTAGTTCCTCTCTAGTTATTAGGATGTTATAAAACTTAACGATTACGGACCGTAGGCTAGGCGTAAGCTTAGCGAGTATGTATCGTACGCGTTACGCCTCCGTATAGTCCCCTAACTAATCCTCTATAATATCTAGCTTAGTCGTAAACTAACGCACTATCTAGTTATCCTTCTATTTCACCGCCTTATACTCTAACATTACGTTAAGCACGCGGTTTATAGGGTTACCGCATACGTCTCGATAGAACTCCTTAAAGTCCTAGTATATATACCCTTTAAGGTTAAGGACGCTATAGTTAGCGTACTATCGCTTACTTGCCTCTCCGCTTAGGTACATAACCCTATATAGGACCTTTAACTCGTTCGTCGTATACGTGCCGCCTAAGAGGGTAAAGATAAGAGAGAGCTCCCTTAGGGATACCCGTACTTTCTTAATCGAGTCCCCTCTAAAAGGCGTAGGTTCTTTAAGACGTAAACGTGTCGTATACGATACGACCGCGCCTCGAGCTACGATATTATCGTTAGTTACTATAGATAGAGGAGGGGGAGGGGGAGTAGGGGATAGTTCTCTACCGGATTCGCCCTAAGGGTCCGCCGGCGGCACGCTTGCGTCCCGTAAGATCTCTAACTGTTTAATCTCCCTCTATATCCCCTTCTCTTTAACCTCTACCCAAAGGGCATCCCTCCTTACGACTAAGGCTATACGCCTCGCTTATTACTAGGCCCTAGGGCTTAGGGGAGCCGTAGGCGTAGCGCTACTATCGTCGCGTTCGGACTCTATAGCGTATATAGATTATAACGAAGAGAAGAATTAGAACTGTTAAGGGATGTCGTAATATATAGCACGCCTACGACCTACTAGTCGTAGATGAACTAATTCTTACCTTTTGTTTAAGACGCATCGCGCGTCGTAAGGTGTACGTATGCGTGTTACGTACGGCTTAGTAGCCGGTCGCGACCGCATGTTACATATAAGGCTACGTGTAAGGGTTAGCTACTAGGCTACCCCTTACATCCTACTAGACGTTACTACACCTTTAGTACCCCCTATGCTATTCATTACTACTATAACGGTACGGTCGCCGTTAGAGTCCTAAATAGGCGGTATTTAGATAGTATTACCCTTACCAATTGTGCTAATAAAGTACGCTATACGCTACTTCTTAGTAATCTTTAGTAGGATGCTCCTATTATTACTCGATAGCTATTTATAGACTATCTCTAACTAAGGCGGTGTAACTACCTTAAAGAAGGTGATTATACTAGTAGGGCGGTGTAGGTCTATTAATTTCTTATTATTATAATAGACTAAATTAGTGCGTCCGTACTACTAAAGTCTAGCCGTCTCTATACGTAAGTAGGAGATAACGTTCACATAAAAGCCTAGGTAATAGGCTACATCTAATAGGGTAAATAGTATCCCCTCTATCTTTATACGAACCTTGCCTAATGCGGTAATAGGGAATGTCGTGGTTCCAGCTTAGATTAATAAGGTAGTTAGGCGCTCTATAATGAATTCTAGGCCCTACTAGTTATAGTAATTAATAACATAGGTGTCTGAGTAGTTATCGTATACCTAGCAATCCCTAAAGTTAAAGCTTAATTAGCTTATCGAGCTCGAAAGGACAGTAAGACTAGTAAAGCCGTACGGTGCTACCTTACCCTTAGTAATTGCCTTATCTCGTTCCTTATCCGTGCGCCTATTGCGGTTTAATACGCCTAGTAAGCGTTTACTATTATCGCCTAAGTAGTAATTAATAAAGTGCTTCTAGCACTTCTTCTACTACTTAGAGCGCTAATCCTTTAATAGACGCTTCTTAGGGTTAACTACATCGCATAAATAGAGGTTCTTATAACAACTCTCCTTAGGCTCGCCGGTAATGTTCTAGTAGCCGCTTAGCCTATCGTTATTATTACTGCTCTTTCCTTTATTTACACCGTTACTACGGTCACGACTCTTATCGCCGCGGCTACGACGACGGTCGTTATTATTATTGTCGTTCCTACCGACTGTACCTACTATAGGCGCTAGTAGTAGAGGCTCGTCCTCTACTAAGGGTTCGCCTATAAAGGTTACGAAGACTAATCGACCGTTCATAGTAACTAGGGTAGTGTCGCGTCGTCCTATAGAGAGCGCCTTCACGCGGCGGACGACGTAAGTATCTTCGTTACGACGAAGAGAAACTAAGACTCTCTCTCTCGAAAAATACAAGCCTACTCGACTCGAAACAAGAAAAGACAGGTCGGACGAACCGAACGAACGAGATACGCTCAAAATCTACAAACAAGAACTCCGGAACTGCGAGAAGGGAAAGCGACGTACATAGCGTACACGTCGCTCGAACAACGAAGGCGCTGTCTACCTGTCGTCCCGGCAAACCACGTAAACTGCCGGCTGGAACCAAGAGAGGCGTTTAGGGGCGCAAACCACGTATACTGCACGGCTGGAACCAAGAGAGGCCGAGGGGGGGACGACAGCGAGGCCACTGCGACCGAGGAGCTACACTCGAGACCGGAGAACGCGACTGGATTGAAACAGAGGCAACGGGTGTTTCTTGGGATTTTGCTCGGTGCGTACGGGTACGGCCGGCTTGGCTTTTTAAAACAAGAACGAGACACGGGCGCAAAACTTGTCTCGCCCGGGGCAAGGCGACAAACCGCAATTCTCGACAAGACACGACTACCGGGTACGCGCGTACTACGCCGCAATATATTCGATTTACGGTTCGAATAGCGAGCGTTGCTCGCATCTTTTAAGGAGTTTTTACGTCCGGGGTACGACGGGGCTTTTCTCCTTCTCTCAAATTTTGGTCTCGTTCTCGAGACCCGTGTTGCATAGTCTTTGACTCAAATAGCACGTTAATGGAATAATCAATCAATCAAATAGGGTAGTGTCGCGTATCTATTCGAGGTATCGCTCGGTAAGCTTACTAAGCGAGAGCTTATTACGCTTCTACTCGTTATATAGTAATGCTCTATAGGTAGGAGTTTTCTACTATATCGTAAGTAGGAAGTGTCGTAGTAGGTCTCCGTACTCGATATAGTTATAATCTAGCATCTTAGTCTATAGCACTAGCTAGTCTAAATACTAGTCGTCGACCCTTCGGGCCTAGCTCTTCTAAAGCCTATTTAGCTCTAGTGTAAGCTATCGCTTACGTAACATGTCGTTTAGTCCGTACTAATCCTTTAGAGCCTAGACCTTACCTCTAAGGGTACGTTTACTATACATTAGCTCCTAGCCTAGCTCTATAGTAGTCCTAATTAGGTAGGTAACCAATTTAGACCTTACGGACGTAAAGATGTTATACATCCGCTACCTACGGTCGGTGTCTAACTAGCGGAGCTTAATAAGCTCCTTATCTTTAGCCGTAGCGTCTTTAGTAGTGTATGCTAATTAGATTTACTCGAACGTTAAGTATACCGGCTCTATTAGCTCGGCGGTAGTGTCGTTCGGATCTATATACTTCTAGATGTTTAGAGACTTAGCGTAGAGCTCTAACTAACGGTTAAACTTGTCCCATTGGTTATAACTCTTAAGAACGATAGTACCGTACGGCAAAGTACCGGTACTACCGGGTGTCTCGGTAGTCGCTATAACGGTGTTAATAGGCCTAATAAAGGTTCCTATAGGTCTACTAGGGTTACTACACTACTGTGTAATGGTTGTTAATGGGATAATGATAGATCCTACTAGTTTTTAATAACGATGCAAAATCTACTCTAGGGCTTCGTTTTATGTAGCGAACGTTAGTAAGCGCCTATCGGGCTTATAACTATCACGTTATAAGTAGTTAGAAGTTATGAAATAGGCTTATAAAGGTGTTTTAAAAGCAGGTAGTAGATTGCATGTATCTAAGCTAGAATTGAAAGGGCTACTTATAAAAAGGCTATAGGTAACTAATTAATGTTACCTAATTCTTAGCCGCTGCTACCTTAGGTTTAATTGGGCTACAGCGCCGGTGCACGCTTAGATCGTGACAATTTATAGTTATTTAGTGTAATCTACGCTAGTAGCAGTAATAAAACCTAGTTGTCTTATACATAGTTAATATAGTGTCGTAGGTATTGTTCTAGCGTTTAGTTTATCCTTTCGGTTTATCCGTCTATCTCCGGATAATATGCTATTAACAGCTTATGTTTAATTCCGATCGTTCCTATAAGCGTCTTCTAGTAGTTCGATGTAAATAGCTTATCTCTATCCGTTATAAACGCTTAAGGGAATCCGTAGTATCGGATAAGTCTATCTAGTACGAGGTATCCGAGCTACTCTACATTATATGTCTCTAATATAGGAATAAAGTATACGTATTTTATAAGTCTATTAACTATAACTAGTATTATGTCGTATAGTTATTTCGTAACTTAGTCTCTTAACGGTAGGAGTTTCGTAATAAAGTCTATTATAACTTTATCCTATAGTTTTGTTAGTAGTGTCCTAAACTGTAGGTAACCGTATTTCGCATGTCTCGCCGCCTTGTTTCGTTAGTAGTGTACGTATTGTTTAATGTAGCGTAACACCTTAAGTCTTATCTATAGGAATAAGAAGCTACGTTATATTAGGTCTATTGTCTTTAAAGTTCTAGGGTGTCTATAAGTTAGTCCGTTGTAATGTTATCGTATGTATTCTTCTTCTCGATCCTTTAGTACTTAGTATTTTCCTTACGATATAGGGAATTGTTCGTTCTCGTCGCCTAGTATCCGTACGGTGTTATTAAATTCTCTCGTGTTTATACTAAGACTTCCGTCGGGGTTTGTCTTTAATGTTTATGGTGCACTAGTTCTTTTCCTTCTATATAGTCGCTTCTTTAACTTAGCGCGTCGGCGCGGCCGTTCTCTCTTCCTAGAGTATATTTAATTTCGAACTTGTATTATCCTAGTAGCTCCGACTAGCGGGCGTGCCTTCGGGTAAGTTCTTTCGTCGTCGTGAAGTACGTAAGATTCTTATAGTTAGAAAGAATCGTTAACTTCGGTAGGCCCTCGACATATACTCTCTAATGTTATATAGTAGTAACAATAGCTAGAAGCTCTTTATTATAAATGTCGTAGTTCTATTCCGCTATGGTCATTTTCCGGGAGTAATAGGCTACTAGGTGTCTCTACCCGTCGTGTGTCTATGTTAGACACGCGCCTATTGCTATATTAGACGCATCGGTCTCGATGTAGACTTCCTTACTACTATCGAATAGTCGAAGCGTAGGGGCTAAAGCGTATTATTCCTTAAGTTTCTTAAATGCTTTAATCTGTTCCTTTCCCTATTTCTAAGTAACGTCTTTCCTTATAAGCATCGTTATTAGTACTACTGTCTTTACGTAGTCCTTAATGAATTTCCGGTTGTAGTTCGCTAGTCTAAGGAATGATTATACGTCTTTAACTATTTTTAGTTCTAGCTATTCTCTAATTAACTATGTCTTCGTAGGGTCGATCGTTATCCCTATAGTACTAATAACGAAGCCTAAGAATTTAACTTCTTTCTTATAGAATTCGTATTTCTCGGGTACTGTCTTAAATCCTAAACGCGTAAGTCGTTCGAATACGTCCTAGACTTGCTTTATATAGTTCTAAAGGGATCCTTTTGTGTAGACTAATATGTCGTCTATATAAGTAATAACATATACGTCGAGTAGGTCTCTAAGTGTTTCGTTAATAAGGTCCTAATAGGATACGGGTGCGTTAGTTAATCCTATTAGCATAACTAAGAATTCGTAAAGTCTGTATCTTATTCTAAAAGCGGTTTTCTATTCTTCTCCTTCTACTATCCGTATAGCGTAGAAGGCATCTCGTAGGTTAATCTTCGTATACTAGTCTAATCCGGTTAATCTATCTTACGCTTCTTTAATGTTAGGTAGCGGGTATCGGTTCTTAATCGTAATCTCATTTAACTTCCTATAGTCTTATACGAGTCGCAACTTCCCGTTTGCTTTTAGAACGAACATATATAGAGTTCCTACACTTAAGGTAGATCTTCTTATCTATCCTTTAGCTAGCTTCTCCTTTAGCTATTCTCGTAGGGTCTATAGCTCTTTCTTAGACATTTAATATAGGGGTCCCTATAGAGGCTCTTTCCCTAGCTAAATGTTTATCTTATAATCCTATAGTTAGTGCTTAGGTAAGGCGTCCTTACCTCTTTCCTCTTTAAAGAGTCGCGACTACTTACGATACTCTTTAGGAATACTTAACTCTAAGATATTAGTATCCTTCGATAGTACGTTACTTCTATTACTACTAGTAACTTCGTAACCCGGCAGCCCTACGCTAGTGTCTATCCCGGTCGAAGGTAGTTCTACTATCCCTCTATTCGGCGTAAGCTATATTCTATTTAGCTGTCTCTTTACCTTATCTACTAGCGAACGCTACCCCTACGTAGGCTAAATGTCGATAACGCAGTTACATTCCCTAAATGTAAGTACTCCTTTTCTCTAGTCGATTACTAGATTATACTTTCTTAACTAAGGTATACCTAGTACGATGTTATAACTAGCTATGTTAGTAACATCTAAGGTAATATTCTCGTAGTACTGTTAGATAGCTAGTAGCAATAGTATCGTCTCCTATTCTACGCTAGGTAACGATAATCCGTTTACTACGATTAACTCGTAACCCTATTTCTTCTTTAGGGTAGCTAACCCGTTTCTTCTTATAAAAGACTCGGAGATAAAATTCCCCGCTACTCCTAAGTCAATTATAACACTAGTCTTATGTCCGTTGACGATCGCTTATATCTAGAAAACTGTGTTTAATGTTAATACATAAGCCTAAGTATTACATAACTCCCTTTAGTCGCTTATTCCTAGGAAGCTAATCCTTTTCCCGAATAGTATTTAGTTTGCTATGCTTCGTGCCTAGAGGCTTCGGCTAGAACCTATAGCTCGTTGCCCTATGTCTACACTTATAGTCTATTACGTTCCTAGATCTTCTACGTTTCTAAGTAGAGAGCCCGTACGTGCTATACTGCTGTTCGTAGTTCGTTTAAGACGAAAGTTCCTACTAGTGTTAGGTATCCGGTTCCTATTACTCGACTTCCTATCGGTAGTCGTTCTATAACGGCGGTTACTAGATTCTCGGTTGTTTCTATAAGTGGGTATCTCTAGGCTATGCCTCGTAGGGTGTCGAGTGTCTTATTAAACTCAATGGAGTATAGCCTCCTTCGTCCGCCTATCTTAGGTAGGAATTCCTCATGCCTTCTTTATAGGTAGATAATTATGTCGTATAGTTTCTTAGGTGCATCTACCGTAAAGGTAAGTTGTTCGTTATCGTCGTTAGTGTCGCTCTCTTCTCCTTCGGAGGAATCTTCTTCGCTTAATTCTTCCGGATCCTATTCTTCTTTAATAGTATTTAGCCCGGTAGTTTCTTAACTTTCTTCCTATGGTTCTAGTAACTATAATCCGTTCTATCCTAGGTCCTAATTTTCTTTGTCGCTTCTATCTTCGTCGAAGTAGGATTCGTCGATGTCTACTTCTCGGAGCGTAGCGTTTTGCCTATACGTCGCTCCTAGGGTTCCTCGTAGTTACCGAGGCTAATACCCTACGCCTAACTTCGCGGCGTAGTAGACTTAACACGAGTCTTAGTAATAGAATCGCTAATAAAGGCTTCTATAACCATTTCGAGATTCGGATTCGATCTCGTAGTCGACTCTTCGTGTTATTATATTAAACTGTCGTAGTTGGTTCTTCGCATTAAATGGAATGACTACCATTTACTACCTATAGTATCCTCCTCGTCCTTCTAAGGGGTCTAGGAGAGGCGTCGTGCTTCTATTACTAGCTCTCTTCCCTACTCTCCGAGTATAGTCGGTATCTCCTCGAGATCCAACGCTACTCTTAGATTTACTAGTTTGGGGTTGTATTATATTAAATTGCTCGCGGCGTACTATATTCTTACCGCGGCAAGTCCGTGCTATGTAACCTTCCTTACTATAGGTATAACATATAAGTTTTCCTTTTCCTTTAAAGGGCTTTCCGTAGCCCCTACTCTTATCGATCCTCCGTCCTCGTTAGGTAACGTCTAGTTCTATTGGCTATAGTCTATAGTAGGGCTGGCTTTGTCGTAAGAATTCTCCCTTCGTAACGTATCCTCCTAAGGGTCTACGATCCGGAGCGTATCCTACTATACCTCCTACTTTAGAGTCGTATTTCTTTTCCTAGTGTCGTTCCTAGAGCTAGTTATCGATGTTAATCGACGCCTTTATTAGCTCTTCGAGGTTAGTAATCTGTCCCCCGTGTCTTATTAACTCGTCCTTAACGGAGTCCTTAAGTCTACGTCGGAATATAGTTATTAACGCCGTCTAGTCCTATCTAGTGATTTGTCCGTATTCTTCGAATTTGGCGGCATACTCTAAAGTAGACGTCTTCTACTTTAGGTGTTAAATAATTTGTATGGCCTATTAGACTTCGTTCGAGGTTCTAAAGATTAATTTCATCTTGTCTTTAAAAAGGGTGTAGCTCCTAAACATTCTAGTAGGGTCTAATCGTCCTATACCTTTAAGGTATTCCTTAAGGTAAGGTTTAATCCAGTTCTACGCACTTCTACGAAGGTACGTAATAGCGAAGATAGTTCTCTTGTCGGCATCGACTAGGTTAAACATAAGGTACATATCAATCTAGTTAATCCAGTCGTTGAACTTAGCTCTATCTCTATAGAAGAGGTCTAGCTTAGTAGCCTTAACGTCGTTCTTTCTTAGAGTAGGCTCGTTATCGTTATTAGACTTATCGTCCTTTATGGTAGTCTATTGTAGTAGCGCACGGCGGATGCTTCCTACTTCGCTAGGGGCGGGTGTTCCCCTACTAGCTACTTAAGTAGCGCTCATCCTAAGGGCGTTTAAAGTGTTATGTCTCGTTCTAGGGCTAGTCTTAAAAGAGAGATAAGTTAAGTCACGTAGCGGTATTCTTTAGAGAGGCTAAAGCAAGCTAAGCGAAGATAAATGATTAGAGTAAGAGTTATATTCTAATTAGTAATATAGTAACATAAGTTAAACGCATTAGAACTATAAGGGTTTCTAGCGTTCCTAAATACAAAGGAGATTCGTAAATCTCGGTAATCAGTCTAATTATTCTAAGCATAAGTAGTCTAATTGGTCTAAGTATGAGCAGTCTAATCGCTCCAAGTCTAAGCGCTTAGGTAGGATGAGTCACGTGTTCGTTTTGTTGTCATAATTCTAGGGTCCCTAGGAATCATTCCGTAACATCCTACTCTCCGAGTATAGTTAGTATCTCCTTAAGATCTAACGCTACTCTTAGATTTACTAGTTTAGGGTTATATTAGATTAAACTGTTCGCGGCGTACTATATTTTTACCGCGGTAGTCCCTTACTAGGTAGCTAGGTTTACTATATCTATAGTAAGTTCGTGTTTCTTTCGAACTCCGGGATACTCTATTCCCGTTACTGTTCCTAATCTTATAACCTTTCTCGGTAACGTCGAGCTCTATCGGCTATAGTCCGTAGTACGGTTTGTCCCTAGGCTTATTATTATAGTTATCGTAGAAGCCCCTATTACAGTTATCGTAGCCTAGTGTATATCTAGCTTTTCTAGATACCTTAGAGTCGTATCGTCGTTCTATAGCTCTCTCGTAGAGCTTGTCGTTAAGATTAATCGTAACTCTAACGAGGTCGCCTAAGCTATCGATCTTCCGACCGTCCCTTATTAACTTGTTCTTAATAAACTCCTTTAGTACTCTCCGGTATATAAGTTAAAGTGCTTCGTCGTCCTAATTGGTAAGTTACGTATATTCTTAGAATTTAGTAGTATATTCGGTAGTAGATATTTTCTAGGTTAAATACTAAATAATACGAACGGTAGTAGTAATCTTATTAGAGACACTAAAGACGCTCTTTATAGCATGCTTAAGATAGTTATATAACCTAAAGATTCCGTTAGTATTATCTTCTCCGTTACTATCTAGGTATTTCCTAAGGAATAGTTTAACCTAATACTATACTTATCCTCTTAAGAAGGTAGTACTAAAGATAGGCTTAAGGTTTTTAGGCATAGAGTTAAATAAGAAGTATATATCTATCTAAGAGACCTAAGTGTCGAACTTGTCTCGGTTACTATAGTAGTATTCTAGCTTACTAATCTTAAGGGTGTCGTTACCTATATAAGTAGCTAAGGCATTAATAGTATCGTTCGCGGTCTAAGGTCGTTAGGCTCTACTTACTTTACTCGGGGCGGGTATTCCCCGGTTACTCTTTTGATCTCCTATCGTAGAGGGCGTTTAAAGCTATTAGGTTTAGTATAATCTAATAATATTATAAGTTAAGAAGATAAGCTTAATTGGGTTTATTCTCGGGCCGATAGGAAGTCGAGGGAGAGTAATAAAGTAGTAGTTATCTTAGTCTTATAAAGACTTAAGAAACAATATAGTAGAGGTTAGGTTATAGTATATTCTAAACAGTAATATTAAATAGTAAGTTAAACGCATTAAAACTATAAGGGATTCTTAGCGTTCCTAAATATAAAGGAGATTTCTCTTTAAAGAGGAAGAGGTAGCTAGTACGTCCTACGCGTACTAGCCGCTACGTAAGCATCTCTAGTAATGCTCGATCTACTAACTTACGTACTATGTAAGCATCTCTAGCAATACTAGATCTACTAACTTACGTACTATGTAAGCATCTCTAGCAATGCTCGATCTACTAACTTATATACTAGGTAAGCCTTCTCGGGCGGCATTAGTTAGTCGTAGCGGCTGGGGTTAGAACCGTAATAACTACGTACCCGAATAAAGCGCTTTTGAAAACGAGCGGCCGGCTTCTAATGTTACGGGTTAGATTAAGCTAATGCTTAGCAACTAATTAGAGCCTCTATAGTTAAGTAGGCGTAGCTATAGCTAGAAAGGCATAGCTACCGTAGAATAATCTATTACTCTACGAGACCTACGAGATAGATTAATAGATTAGAATAGAGCACGATACTAATTAATCTATTACTCTATATAACCTATAAAGTAGATTAATAAATTAGAGTAGATTAATAATAATTTCCTTTATATTTAGAAACGCTAAGAATCCCTTATAGTTTTAATGCGTTTAACTTACTATTTAATATTACTGTTTAGAATATACTATAACCTAACCTCTACTATATTGTTTCTTAAGTCTTCATAAGACTAAGATAACTACTACTTTATTACTCTCCCTCGACTTCCTATCGGCCCGAGAATAAACCCGATTAAGCTTATCTTCTTAACTTATAATATTATTAGGTTATACTAAACCTAATAGTAGTACTCTTAACATTTTATAGATGCTTGATAGAGAATAGAACGCGGAGGCTAGTAATATAGCTATTTACTATAAGCGCCCCGGTATACCTTCTACGTGCTTTTCTAATCGATAATAGTATATAGGGGACCGACTTTTAAGTAATAAGTAAGGAATGCGTTACGTTATAGTCCTTACTCTATCGATATATATACGTTACCCTTTATAATAGATAAGCTTAATCTAAGTAAGCTTAGTAAACGGTTTTGAAGGACGATATTAGCTTCGTACTTCTAACGGTAATTAAAATAGCTATAAACTTTACTTAATTCCTAAATTCGTATATAACTAGAAGTGTTAAGCTACATAGTTACGACTTAGTACTTAAGAGTATACGCACTTTATAGAGTATATATAAATATATATATTAGTCTATAGGCCCGGACGTAGTATAGCCTGACGCCTAAGACGAGAATATACTACTAGCTCCTACTACCCTACTTAATTAATATAAGTAAGAGGCTTTACTAGATCTTCTATAGTCGTAGGTCTCGTCCGGGGTTAAGGTAATAGACGTAGAAAGTACTTAAGGTTAACCTCGTAAGAAGTAATAAGAAGAAGATATAGGTTTATAGGATTATATATTAATAAAGCCCGCTAACGAACCTACGTAGCAATTTTCGGTTCTTACGTAATAATGTATTAATACTCTTAGAAGGGAGACGATAGCGTTACTTCCTTCTTATTACGATATCCGGACTCCGCTCTAAGGCTACTATTAGTTCTCTAACTGTAGCTAGCGTTATAGGTTTACTTAATTACTACTTTATCGCCGTCCTAGTAGTTACGGCGAAAGCGAACTATAGTCCCGGCCTCTAGTTTTAACGCTTTACTACTTTGTAATAAGTCCCTCTACATCTATATTACTATACTTAGGCTAGTAATAGAAGATAGTAGACTAGAATTCCTCCTCCGCTTACCTAGGGAGCTTTTCTACGTTATTATTAGACTAAATATACCTAATAGACTAGATTAGCCTTACGGAGAGCTAAGCGTATAGAAGTGCTATAGGTATGTTATAGTATATCGGCGTCTAATTACCGTCTATTATCTCCGCTGTCTTATCGATTGTAGCGGGTTCGTTAATTATTATACTAGCTATAAGATAGCCGTAGACATAATCCGGGCTAGTTTATTACGGTATATATATCGTGTTTACTAGATTATATTAGTATTCTATACTCGCTATATTAAGCGACGGGTAATCTATCGCGACTTTATATATAGTCGACGTATCTTAACATTCTTATAGTGTCTTAGAATCCTAGTTTGTGGTTAGTATACGGTTTACGTAAAGTATTGTTTCTAAAACTAGGTTTTTAAAACCGGGGTACCCGGGCCTAACTCCTTAATATCTAGTATAGCTATACTACTAAGATACTACGAGTGCTCTATATAGATTATCTAGCTATATATATTAAGTATAATCGTACGAAGATTCTATATACACTATATATATATATATATACTACTCGCCGACCTTCGTAATATACGATTACTAGGCCGATAATATCCCTACTAGTTAGTTAGTATTATATCCTCGAACTCCCTACCCGTACGATCCTATAAAAGAATGTAGCATATCTCCTAGCGCGTCCCTAGATAAGGACAGTTTAACTCCTTCCTTAGGCTAGGGATCTCCTAACCGTAATTACGTAGCCTATCCCGAGGATTTTATACTTTTACCTAAGATCGTAGATACGGTAGTTTATCTACCCGTACTAGGACCGCCCTTAGAAGTCCTAGACTCGATAGTATTCGAAGATCTATAGACGCTAGTAGGGTCTAGGAGCGACTCTATAGATACTTCCGACGTAGAATACGACCTCTTAATAGATTCCCTAGATTTCGCCGCTCTAGGATATACTTAGGTAGTCTAGATTTCCGAGCCTAACTCTATATAGATACTTATAGATATATCTTAGAGTAGAAGGGCTATATAGACTACGAGTAGAGGGAAACTAAGTAAGGATACTACGTTAAAGCGACCGCGTAAGGACGATATCTTATATTAGTATTAACGCTACCGTGTTACGGATTAGAGACGGCCGAAGAAACGATAGCTAATTAACAAGCCCGCACTAATAACGGGCGCGGCCTATAGCTAGGCGGACATAACCGCTATAGAGTGCCTAGAGTACCTAGAGTACCGAGAGTACCTAGAGTACCGAGAGTACCTAGAGTACCTAGAGTACCTACGGACTTAGGTATAGTAGGTACGATAGGTACGGTAGGTATAGGAAAGGAATAGAATGCCCTTTGTATTTAGGAACGCATCGTACCCTTATAGTTTAAGGCGTTTAACTTACTATTTAATATTACTGTTTAGAATCTACTATAACCTAACCTCTACCTTACTACTACTTAGTCTTTATAAGACAAGATAGTAACTACTTTATTACTCTCCCTTAACTTCCTATCGGCCCGAGAATAGACCCGATTAAGCTTATCTTCTTAACTTATGATATTATTAGGTTATACTAAACCTAATAGCTTTAAACGCCCTCTACAATAGGAGATCGATAGAGTAACCGGGGAACACCCGCCCCTAGTAAAGTAAGTAGAGCCTAACGACCTTAGACCGTAAACGATGCTATTAATGCCTTAGCTACTTATATAGGTAACGACACCCTTAGGGTTAGTAAGCTAGAGTTCTACTATAGCGATTAAGATAAGTTCGACACTTAGGTTACTTAGATAGATATGTACTTCTTATTTAACTCTATAGCTAAGAACCTTAAGCCCGTCTTTACTACTACCTTCTTAAGAGGACGAGTGTAGCATTAGGTTAGATCCTTCCTTAGGACCTACCTAGATAGTAACGGTAACGACAATCGAACGGAATCTTTACGTCTTACGGTTACCTTAAAAATGCAATAAAGAGCATCTTTAGTATCTCAAATAAGACCGCTACTATAGTACGCGTTATCTAATACCTAACCTAGAAGACATCTACTACCGACTACGCTACTAAATTCTAGGAGTATGCCTAGCTTACTAATTAGGACGACGAAGCACTTTAAGTTATATACTAAAGAGGACTAAAGGAGTACGTTAAGGATAAATTAATAAGGGACGGTCGAAGGATCGATAACCTAGGATCTTTAGTTAAGGTTACGATCGATCTTAACGATAAGCTCTATAAGAGAGCTATAGAACGACGCTACGACTCTAAGGTATCCGGAAAGGCCGGATATACTCTAGGCTTCGATAACCGTAATAGAGGCTTTAACGACTATTATAATAACAAGCCTAGGGACAAGCTATACTACGGACTATAGCCGATAGAGCTCGACGTTACCGAGAAAGGTCGTAAGATTAGGAATAGTAAGGGGAGTAGAAGACCTCCGAGTTTAGGAAAGGAAACACGAACCTACTATAGATGTAGTAAACCTAGCTACCTAGTAAGGGACTACCGCGGTAAGAATATAGTACGCCGCGAACAGTTTAACATAATGTAACTACGAACTAGTAAATCCGAGAGTAGCGTTAGATCTCGAGGACATACCGACTATACTTAGAGAGTAGAGGAGAGAGCTAGTAATAGAAGCACGACGCCTCTCCTAGACCCCTTATAAGGACGAGGAGGATACTATAGGTAGCTATTCGGACTATAGAACTAACTACGATAGTTTAACATAATAACACGTAGAGTCGACTACGAGATCGAGTCCGAATCTCGAAATAGTTATAGAAGCCTTTATTAGCGATTCTATTACTAAGACTCGTGTTAAGTTTACTACTCCGCGAAATTAGGAGTAGGGTATTAGCCTTAGTAACCGCGAGGAACCCTAGGAGCGACGTATAGGTAAAACGCTACGCTCCGAGAAGTAGACATCGACGAATCCTACTTTAACGATAGAGATAAGGAAAATTAGGACCTAGGATAGAACGGATCGTAGTTACTGGAACTATAGGAGAAACAACAAGAAACTACCGGGCTAGATACTATCGAAGAAAACTAGGATCCGGAAGAATTAAGCGAAGAAGATTCCTCCGAAGGAGAAGGGAGCGACACTAATAATAATAACGAATAATCGACCTTTACCGTAGACGTACTAAAGAGGCTCTATAACATAATAATCCACTTATAGCGAAGGTACGAAGAATTCCTACCTAAGATAGGTGGACGTTAAATGCTACACTCTACTAAGTTTAATAAGACACTCGATACCCTACGAGGCATAGCCTAGGGATACCTACTTATAGAGATAACCGAAGATCTAGTAACCGCTATTATAGAACGACTACTAATAGGAAGTAGAATAATAGGTACCGGATACCTTACGCCGTTAGGAACATTTATATTAAACGAATTACGTAATATAGTGTAATACGTACGTGCACTCTACTTAGAAACGTAGAAGATCTAGAAACGTTAACGAATAGACAAGTAGATATAGAAAGGATCGCGCTAGGTTTAGGCGGAGGCCTTAAGACACGAAACTAGATGTTCTATATACGAATAGGGAAAAGGATTAACTCCCTAGGAATAAGCGACTAAAGGGAGTTATATAACATAGAAAAGGCTTAAGCATTACTAACGATAACAGTGTTTCGAACTAAGATTATCGTTAACGGGCATAAGATAGATACTATAATAGATTCCGGAGTAAGCGGGAACTTTACCTCCGAATCATTTATTATAAAACATAGGATCGCTACCTATAAGAAGAAAGAGGGTTATAAATTAATCGCGGTAGACAAATTATCCTTACCTAGTATAGAGCGCGAGACGACACCGCTACCACTTACTATCTAACGGTACTACGAGGAGATTATCTTAGATGTTACTAATATAGCTAGTTATAACATCGTACTAGGTATACCTTAGTTAAGAAAGTATAACTGTCACAAGCAGGTGCAAGCACGTGGTCGGATAAGGTACAAGTCGAATAGACGGTCTATCTAAGAGAGGCGCGGAGGGCGCGAGGTAGATATACACGCGCCAAGCCCTCGGGCCGGCTTAGTCAGCGGCGCGCGCGGGATCCACGCACGTGCGCGCGGGTCCAAGTGAATGATGGGCGCCGGTACGGTGACAATAACCTAGTAATCGACTAGATAAGAGGAGTACTTAGATTTAAGTAATACGATTACGTTATCGCTATTAAACCTACGTAGCGGTAGCGTTCGCTAGTAGATAAGGTAAGATAGCTAAATAAGATATAGCTTATACCGACTAGAAGGATAGAAGAACTACCTTCGACCGGGATAGACACTAGCGTAGGGCCGCCGGGTTAGGAAGTTACTAGAAGTAATAGAAGTAACGCACTATTAAAGGATACTAACGTGTCGGAGTTAAGTATTCCTAAGGAGTATCGTAAGTAGTTGCGCCTCTTTAAAGAGGAGAGAGGTAAGGACGCCTTACCTAAGTACGTACTATAGGATTATAAGATAAACATTTAGCTAGGAAAAGAGCCTCTATAGGGACCCCTATACTAAATGTCCGAAAAAGAGCTCTAAACCCTACGAGAATAGCTAAAGGAGAAGCTAGCTAAAGGGTAGATAAGAAGATCTACCTTAAGTGTAGGAACTCTATATATATTCGTTCTAAAGCTGAACGGGAAACTACGACTCGTATAAGACTACTAAAAGTTAAACGAGATTACGATTAAGAACCGATACCCGCTACCTAACATCGAAGAAGCGTAAGATAGATTAACCGGATTAGACTAGTATACGAAGATTAACCTACGAGATGCCTTCTATACTATACGAATAGTAGAAGGAGAAGAATAGAAAACCGCTTTTAGGACGAGATACGGACTCTACGAATTCTTAGTTATACTAATAGGATTAACTAATGCACCCGTATCTTACTAGGACCTTATTAACGAAACACTAAGAGACCTACTCGACGTATATGTTATTACCTATATAGACGACATATTAGTCTATACGAAAGGATCCCTCTAGAAACACGTTATATAAGTCTAGGACGTGTTCGAGCAACTTACGCGTTTAGGATTTAAGACGGTACCTAAGAAATGCGAATTCTATAAGGAAGTTAAGTTCCTAGGATTCACTATTAGTACGATAGGAATTACGATCGATCCTATAAAGACATGGTTAATTAGAGAATAGCTAGAACTAAAAACAGTTAAGGACGTATAATCATTCCTTAGACTAGCTAACTATAACCGGAAATTCATTAAGGACTATTTAAAGACAGTAGTACTAATAACGATACTTACGAGAAAAGACGTTAGCTAGAAATAGGGAAGGGAATAATAAGAAGCGTTTAAGAAACTTAAGGAATAATGCGCTTTAGCCCTAACGCTTCGACTATTCGATAGTAGTAAGGAAGTCTACATCGAGACCGACGCGTCTAATCTAGTAATAGGCGTATGTCTAACGTAGACACACGAGGGGAAAAGCCACCTAGTAGCCTATTATTTCCGGAAAATGACTACGGCGGAATAGAACTACGACATCTATAATAAAGAGCTTCTAGCTATTATTACCGCTATATAGCATTAGAGGGTGTACGTCGAGGGCCTACCGAAGTTAACGATTCTCTTAGACTATAAGAATCTTACGTACTTTATAACAACGAAAGAACTAACCCGAAGACAAGCCCGCTAGTCGGAGTTACTTAGGTAGTATAAGTTCGAGATTAAATACACTCTAGGAATAGAGAACGGCCGCGCCGATACGTTAAGCCGGAGAAGCGACTATATAGAAGGAAAAGAACTAGTGTAACATAAAATACTAAAGACGAACCCTAACGGAAGTCTTAGTACTAATATAAGAGAGTTTAATAAAATCGTACGAATCCTAAGCGATAAGGAAGAGTAGTTCCCTATATCGCGAGGAAAGTACTAAGTACTAAAGGATCGAGAAGAAGAATATATACGATAACATTACGACGAGCTAACTTATAGACATCCTAGAACATTAAAGACGGTAGACCTTATATAACGTAGCTTCTCATTTCTATAGATAAGACTTAAAGTGCTACGCTACATTAAGCAATGCGTACACTATTAATAGAATGAAGCTACTCGATACGCTAAGTACGGTTACCTACAGTTTAGGACACTACCCGAGAAACCATAGGACGAAGTTACGATAGACTTTATTACGAAACTCCTACTCTCGAAGGACCTAGTTATAGAATAGACGTACGACATAATACTAGTTATAGTCGATAGGCTTACGAAATACGCACACTTTATTCCTACATTAGAAACACATACTATAGAGTAACTCGGATACCTCGTACTAGATAGACTAATCCGATACTACGGATTCCCTTAAGCATTTATAACGGATAGAGACAAATTGTTTACGTTAAACTACTAGAAGACGCTTATAGGAACAATCGGAATTAAGTACAAGTTATCTACGGTATACTATCCGGAGACCGATAGATAAACGGAAAGAACGAATTAAACCTTAGAACAATACCTACGGCACTATATTAACTACGTATAAGACAACTAGGTTTCACTACTACTAATAGCGTAGATCGTACTAAATAACCATAAATTAGAGACAACTTTAACGACACTATTTTATACAAACTTTAGAAAAGATCCTAACCTATTCGGAACACCTAGATCCTATCTATAGGCCGAGAGAGCTATCGTAACGACGGAGACTCTTAAGGAAGTGTATAAAGAAGCACGTAAGGCGATCGAAGATATATAATATAAACTATCTTACTAACGGTAAGACGTAAGAAAAATAGCACCTCTACTTAAGTAGGGGGATAAGGTCTATCTCCTTATAAAAAAACTAAGAATAAGAAGAAAGACTAAGAAACTAGATTACGTTAAGGTCGGACTATTTTTTATCGATAAAGTTATAGGACTAGTTAACTACCGCCTACAACTACTACCCGACGTAAAGATCTACCTAGTCTTCTATATCTCTAAGCTAGAACTAGCGGACGCCGAAACACCTTACTAAGAAAGCTTCTATTTTGAGCCGGAAGTAGAAAATAAATTCGAAGTTAATAAAATCCTAGATAAGAAGGGTTAGCGATACCTTATTAAATAGAAAAGATATAACGAATTAGAAAATACCTAGGAACTAAGAACTAATCTAGCGAACTACTACTAGCTTCTACGACAGTTCTAGAAGTAGCGCTAAGATTCCCGGAAACAAGAAGCTTAGGAACGGAGAGTAAGCCTAGATTAGACTAGAAGTCGTCTAAGATACCCTTATATAAGGACTAAGTAGGAGGGGAGAGAGACAGCGAGGAACCTAGGACCGCGTCTTCGTCCGGAAGCTCTATAAGAGTAGCCTCCTCTATAGCGATCGCCTCGGTCTCTCGATGCTCTAGAAGCTCTAGCTCCCTTTAGAGACGAGCCTTCTTCTCCTAAGTAGTAGCCTCTTTCTCCTATATCCTCCGACGTACGACCTCCTTTTCCTATATCCTTTGAAGCGAAGCCTCGTACGCTTTATTAAGCTCCCGTATCTTTCGACGATACTCCGACACCTTTTTCTTAAGAGCCTCGCGCTAACGGCGTAAACGCGACTATTCCGCCTCTATAACCTTAACGTTATAGTCGCGACGATTTTCCTTTATATAAATACTACACCGACCGGACCCGATATAGACACGGTAAACCGACTTTATCTCGCGATAGTAGAGACAGGGACGGACTATAATTTTGCCTAGGGCTTCGATTTTCTTGGATTAACGAATGCGACGTTCGGTACTAGAAGATTTTAGCTTAGGTATGTCGAAGGAAAGAAGAGAGCTATAACGACCGCTTATACTAAAGAAACATCGATTATTTATAAGCTTAGGACAAGCTAAGCTAGAGAGGGGATAGTATTACGGATTAGAGACGGCCGAAGGAACAATAGCTAATTAACAAGCCCGCACTAATAACGGGCGCGGCCTATAGCTAGGCGGACATAACCGCTATAGAGTACCTAGAGTACCTAGAGTGCCTAGAGTGCCTAGAGTGCCTACGGACTTAGGTATAGTAGGCACGATAGGTACGGTAGGTATAGGAAAGGAATAGAATGCCCTTTATATTTAGGAACGTATCGTACCCTTATAGTTCGAGGCGTTTAACTTACTATTTAATATTACTATTTAGAATACACTATAACCTAACCTCTACCTTACTACTGCTTAGTCTTTATAAGACAAGATAGCTACTACTTTATTACTCTCCCTTAACTTCCTATCGGCCCGAGAATAAACCCGATTAAGCTTATCTTCTTAACTTATAATATTATTAGGTTATACTAAACCTAACATACCGCTAGAAGTAATAAGCTAATAATAGTAGTATCTTCTTCTAAGCGACCTCTTATTATAGAACTACTAGCTCTAAGCCTAGTAGTACGGGCATAAGCTTATTACTAGGATCCTAGCCCGGTCTCGCCTAGTCGATACTTTATTAAAGTACTTACCGAGACTATAATAGTCGAAGGTCGAATGTTTAAAGTAGTCTAGCGGGACTTATAGGTATACGAAGAACGATAACTAGATATTAAGAGTCTCCGGGCATCTTATTTACTTAGGTATAGTAAGTAATAGGAAGTCCTTATAGGCGTATAATAGCTAAGGTAGACTACCTAAGGATAGTAAACGGGTCCTAAAACATAAAGTCTATTAGCTATATACTACTATTATACTACGAGAATAGATAGATTAGTATAAGTTATAAGATTACTTAGATAGGGAAGGTAAGTAGGCTTACCGAATTATGCCTTCGTTGCTATATCTATACCGAATCTACGTTCGCGCGATATAGCTATACCTCGTAAATCCTAGCTCTAGCTTTTTCGTCCTAGAAGAACTCTTCTAACTAATTAGCTGCATAGCTTAGAGGATACTCTTCCTCGAGTTTCTAATTAAGGGTGCTAAGCACTTTACGTAATTGCCTACTTGTCGCTATCCGTATACTTCCCGTAGACTATACTTACAAACTCGTAGACTATACGTACTCGACCTTGTGGTACTTCTAGTAGCATATTAATAGTGCTTCGATTGCCACAATTGCTTATTGCATCGCCTATAGTAGGAGTTCGTCGACAGCTGCCTAGTAGGACCGTAGAGCTAATCGCTTCTCCGCTAGCTCCTAAGATATTAGTACGCGGGAAGCCCAAAGTAATTCCGTAGCATAAGCAATAAGAGATATCATTATAGTGAGCCTCGGTGAAGGCGAGTCTTGTCGAAGCGCGGTCATCTTACGACAACTGTCGAGCAGAGCTCTAACGTCTATCCATGTGTGCCGAGACACACGGTGTGCCGAGACACTCTTACCAACAGAATTGCTTTCTCAGCCAACTTTGCATCGTCCACGTCGATTCGAGCTCTGGGACCTACCGCTATGATGGTTGCGTATTCCACATCCAAGTCCAGGACATCTACAGTACAGTTGTGGCGACGCATGCAAAAAGTCTGCTTGCGACTGTTTGATCCTTTAAGTTTGACACTTTCTTGCAAGCTGATAAAGGCTCGTCCGTACACCAGAGATGTATTCAAGCCGAGCTTGAGAGCTCTTTAGTTTACCCGGCACTCTATCAGCGACCTATAGATCAATATGGTTGTGTGGTGGGGTGGGTATAAAGTGCTCGAAAATCGGTTCTTGTAAAGCGCTAGACTCGATCCCATAAGTCGTGGGACTACCTCATCGCATCGGGAATGAGCGGTCCTTGGATAGAGCTTCAGCAGCTTCCAGCGGCTCGTGTACATGTTACCGTTTCGTTCACGTGACTGTAGCCGCCGACCACGATGGCAGACAGCGTGCTACCAAGCAGTGTGCAGATATAGTGAAAACGGATTTCACCACCAAGCTGCGGTGGAGCCAGACTAAGACGGCGTCCTTAAGGGACAAGACTGGTATTAATCTGATCGTATAGCTCGCCTTAGTCGTACTGACGAGTCTGGCCTGCTTGCAACGACTACTGACCGAATTATTCGGAGCTGAAGGGTCTCTTGATGAAGTCCCATGTCGTGTCGCCGTGCTTCGTCCTTACGAGCCAGTCGTCCTTCCCAACAACAATGTCCACCATTAAAGAATTCCACCAGTCCGAGCACAATAGCGCATAGCTACCATTAGGACTGCGCTGTAGCGTAAACAGCTTATGCCCCTTCAAATGAGAGACGCGAGCGCAGATGCTGCTCTCGCCAAATAATGCACCGTCATGACCCATATGTTTGCAAGCTTTCTAATCGAAGAGGCCGAAATATCCATCTTTTCAGACGCACCGCCAACGGTTGCTTGTGTCTATGGACGTCTCTATATCAGTCGACACGAATTGGAGCGCACTATCCGGACCAAGAGTAATAGCACGCTGCGTGTTATGGATTGGAATAATACATGTGCCGCTAGCGCAAGCACTAAAGTCCACTGTCTCGATGGAATAGAGCGTGCGGACTAATTCTAGATATTGCTGTTCGGATAGGATAACTAGCTCGCAAGACTCTCGATGCCAAAGTGAAGGGCTTCTTGTTGCAATTTGGCGTACAAGGCCTGCGAGAGACAATGGGAAGCATGTACAGGAGGAGGCAATAATCATACTAACCCCTGCTAGTGCAGATCATTCATCTAACCCGATAGATATAGGGGTAACAGTGTCCTGTATATAGTAGACTCTGTCAACACACTTACCATATACACACACATATACACGCTTATTATTATGGCTAGAGGTCCCCTATTTACAACCTTCGAGAAGGGCTAGATATAGGCTCTTCATAAGCACGCCTGCTGGTCACTTCAGCGTATTGCTGAAAAGCTCAATACTATAAAAGGGGTTATCTCTTAGGTTATATTGCGCATAGAACAAGACCTACGCATACTACCACGAAGGGGACGACCTCCCGTACTCACTACCCGTAAGCGACGTCGTCTTATAGAAAGAGCGACTGCTAATGCCTTCTATAGGAGGCTTCGGTTTGACTAGATTGCAGTTAAAGAGGACCTACCCTTCGATATCCGTACGATACGAGCTGGTTTTGCAAAAGAAGGCTATAGTCGCTATAAAGCAATAAAGAAGCCATTACTCACCGAGAAACATAAGGCTAATCGCCTTCGCTAGGCAAGGGAGTATATCGACTAGTTAGATCGACAGTGGGAGCGCGTTATCTAGACAGATAAAGCCTCTATTCGATGCGGATATTTTGGTTAGGTCTATGTTACACGGACAGCATAGGAGGCTTATAACCAAGACTGCTTAATCACTCGCTTTAGGAAGTACTCAGCCTGTATAATATAGGGTGGGATATTAGCTAGTAGACTAAAGATCTATTATATATTCGATAATAGGTCTATAACTGGGGAGTCCTATCGCGAGAAGATAGTACCCCTAATACAAGAGGGCAGTTATAAGCAGTAAGCTAAGTCTATCTTTCAGCAGCCTAGCCTTATTATGTAAGACAACGCATTAGCCTATAAGGCTAAGGCGACAGTTGCCTTGTTTAAGGCCTATAGCCTAGAGCTATTGTAGTGGCTAGCTAACTCACTAGATCTTAATCTAATTGAGAATATCTAGAGCCTATTAAAGTATAGGATTGGGCTTCATTTTCCAACTACAAAGGCTGAAGTGGTTACAGCAATCTAAGCTAAGTAGGCAAAACTAACTACATCTAATATATTAAGGGCTTGTCAAAGTATAAGAGAGAGGTGCAAAGCAGTCATTAAAGCAGAGGGTGGCCATACAAGGTGGTAGATACTAGATATATTGGGTTAGATGAATGATCTACACTAGCAGGGATTAGTATGATTATTGCCTCCTCCTGTACGTATTCGCATGCTATTCT
The DNA here is from genome assembly GCA_033816765.1 of Nothopassalora personata. NCBI lineage: Eukaryota > Fungi > Ascomycota > Dothideomycetes > Mycosphaerellales > Mycosphaerellaceae > Nothopassalora > Nothopassalora personata. The sequence goes on from CM066295.1 coordinate 205,591, forward strand.
AAGCTAATACTCATCCGCGGTCCCACTCCCCGGGAATGCTCTTCGATGGAAACTAAGTCTACAAGGGACGACTCTTCCTCGACTCCCCGTTTAAGTCCTGCAGCACTTCGTAAGTGCCATGTAAACCCAACCGAGACTCGAGCAAGGGCTATCGCAGTACTAATGCACGCTTGGTAAGTTTTGCCCGCGTCTAGTAGGAGGGGAACATCGTTTTTGGCGCAAGGTGACGTGTCCGTAAGAGTGTTATACGTTCCATATTGCTTGACGACGCACATCGTCATGGAGTCCTCGTAACTTGGGTTGTCGGCTGTAATAGAGCTCAAAACGTAGACCGGATTGTCGCCGATTTTAATTCCAGACGAGCAAGCGTAATTGTCGGTGTCTCCGTCTCCCTTGGTCCCCCCAGGCTGCGACAATGTAATGCAACCAGCATCGGGGAATAATGGTCCTGCTGGCTGAGCAGGAACGCAATATTGATCCCCAACACAGGTATACTCGGAATCTGGACGTTCTGCTCCCCCGACCGGACGCAAGTAGTAACAGCGCAGGGACATCGTCTTCTCATCTACACAGCTTGCTGAGATTGTGTGTAATTCAGTTCTTCCTGGCCCGTAGCCGCCATTGTAAAGCTTGCCGCAGATATTGAACTTCTTTGCGCTTGTAAATTCGTAACCTCTAGCTAGACCAGCACATAGATTAAAAACAAGTAAAGCCTTGTATACAAAATATAACAAATCCATCTAGGCGGTAAGTTCTCTAAACGAAGAATGTCTCGATAGTTAGTAGTCGGTTGAACGAGCGGGCTATATATGATAATCTTACGGCGGATATAACTACGAGGTATATACATAGTAGCTTTAGCTTAAGGCTCATCCGGTAATTAACTCATCCAGGATAGAGCAGGCTCATCCCTAGAGATTCTAAATATAACTTGAAATTGTGGAGCTTACGCGTCGTGTGCCAGAGTCGCCGCTGCGGACGCCTGCCATACCAACATCTGTAGGGGCGCCTAGATCGCTCCATGATCTAATCCTTACGCAAGATGCGTGTCAGCTCGACGAGACTAGGAAACAGAACCTCAAGAGGCACCTTCGAAAACTTGCCAAGGCCGCCTAAGCATTGTTCGCAAGAGGTGCCCTACAGCAAGATCAAATCCGATTCTTGCTAAGGACGAACAACGAAGCTAAAGCTAGGCGGTCGGTCAAGTCGATAGTCCTGGGTAAGGCGAGAGTTATGAGCTTTGAGGACCTCCTCGAGGCGCGCGCGAAGCGACAGGAAAAGGACGCCGCCCGAGAGATGAAGAAGCTTGCGAAGCAGGGTCGGAAGCGAATGCTAACAATACGGAAGCAAATGCGTCGCAGCCCGGGCACAAGGCTATGAGGCTTACAGACTCATTAGAGGACATCGAGGGCTATGTTGCGCCAGTAGCGCAGATGTGGTAGAGGAGCGGCTTATGCCGACGACGAGAGGCGGGTTGGTTTCACGGCACGTTCTAAGTACCTCGGCTTTTAGATGTTCGTTCGGTGAAGAGACCGGTAATTACAAGTCTATATAAATTGCTATACATGGGAACAATCTATGCAGAGGATTATACTGTATTTGACGAAATAGGGAAGGGGGGAGCATATAGTTAGCGACTAGCAAGGGTAGGGGCCAGGCCGAGTGATTATTAGAAATCTCTGCGGTGATCGTCCACTCTCACTTCGTCTCTTTCTGTTCCTATTGTTACAAGGCCATCACTTCCTATACACTGGTTTGCGAGACATGTAAGTCAAGAGCGGGACGAGTGTTACTTCGCTCGCCTAACGGTGTCCGATTTCCTGTTTCCTGTTTGTCGGAACGAAGTCCCAGCAATGCCCGTCTACATCGGTCTCAGATCCGGGTAAGTTAGCAAGCTAAGCCTAGTAGACTTTAGCCGATAAACCTATCTTATGCATAGCTTATGCAGAGCTACTGTGACCAGATGTCCCACGAATTACGTAGCCGAGTATAGACATCCATAAGATCTAATTCCGTAGCACTGCATCCTTATGATACGATACAGCGACGCTAAAGTCTGTACCTCCACTAATAGAGCGGGATCTACGCTACGGATCGTCTCTAGCTTGTGCTTAACCGGCCCAAAGTGTATAGAGGAAACAGTCTCGTAGGTTAGCGATCTGTGCATCGTAGTCAGCCTTCGTAATATTCCTGCACTAGCTTAGGCTTATATACTTTCACTACAAGTCAGAACATGCGACTGTAGTCTGGAAAGGAATTGATCCACTCGAGAAAGCGAGCACAGTAACACGTCGAGATATGTTTGTATCCGGAGATAAGTGTCTCGGCATACCGTGCGTCTCGGCATACATAGACAGACGTTAGAGATGTCGACCGATAGATGCGGCCGTCCTTTCAGTTTATACGCAGCAGTTGCCACTGCACTGTCGTAATCGTTACGAAGGGCTGTCCACGTGACGGAGCAGCAATTATAGCAAACAGGCCCGACATCTTGGTGCTTCTGATGCAATTCCAGATTTGCGCGGTGTTCTCGCTCCAAGCTCCTGCTGGTCGCTTCAAACGCCGTTTCGAAGGCTCGACATCTGTCGTTTGTGCTCTCCTCGCATAGGCGCACGATATCATCGGTGACTTAACCGGCAAGAAGGTTGTGGATCTTCTCTTAGAGTACGCTTACGTGCTAAGACCGTTTCGAGGGCTGTGCCAATATATTTTCGCTGCCTACTACTCGTTTGCGGCGGAACATATTAAGTCGTAACTAGGATCGAACTTCGGGTAGTGGTCGAGACAGTAGAGGTAGTCACTCGGCCTAGGAGCAGATCTAGAGTGGTAAAGAAAGTGAGGACACGGCGAGAGGGAGTTAGCTAAAGATGTTATATATTTACTACGAGCTAGCATGCGCCTCGTTGGGTGCTATTCTTGCGATTGATAGTATATGCAAATGATACCCGACTTAATTCATTGGGTCAGAGATGCTCTCGGCTCTGCTTACGGTACCATTGCCATGTTCACGATGCGGCAGCGACAGGCCAATTGCGCCGCAAATAGATCCCATCGCAGAAGCTTCAGCGAACCATTCGTCCTAAAGTATGCCCTTGCTACGCGAAGAGTGGCATGTTAATTGCTCTTCGCTTCATAGTGGCGTAGCGTATGTAGTTCAGCAGGTCTAGCATAAGGCTGATGCTAGGTAGCTGAAAGCGGTATTTGACACCTCGGCACGCACAGCAGCCTGAGTACGGGAGATGTTGCCTTCTCCAGTGTTCACGCCCGTTTTGAACGTAGCGCGGTACAGCCTATCGAGCTCGTGCGGACCAGATCGATATAGTAGTGTTCACACAAGGACAGGACCTCTTATATGACCGACCCAGCGCCTATGAAGCGCTCCAGTCGTCTGCGGAGAGATGATGTCTCGATTGATCCCCACGATCGATTCCCTTCTCTTAGATTCGCTACGCTCTCCTCCTGCGTTGTAAGTATCCTTGCATTCCGGCAGCGCACTTCGAGCAGAAGGTTAAGATCGAGGGATTGGCCGATTTTGCAGGTCTCGCACCAGGCTATAAAGTCGCGAAGCGAGATAGGCTAGGGTCGGCTGTAGTGTAGCTCTTCAATGCTAGAGCATAAGCTTGGACGGAGGACTTCTATCACGAGCTCGACCAGGCACGAGCTCCTGTTAAGTGAACGGATGCCTTCTCCAAGGTATAGAGGAACAGCTACGCGCTGGCCTTGGCGACACCAGTCCGTGTATGTACATGGTTCGATGTAAATGCACAGCCTTTGAACTTTCTACAGTATGGTGCATTTGCCTTGTCGTCGATCGAGGAGAGGGTAGTGGCCTAAAGGTTCTTCGGATCAAGGTGAGGTTGTTGTGTTAGCGCCAGTCGGGCCGAACGCACGAAGGGTTTTCATGTCTATACTAAAAGTGCTACACCGGAAGAAAACTTCAGCTACCTCTTGGTTTATGCGGCGACATACCAGATATATTAAAGCGGCGACCGAGACATGCGGTACGTTTGCTCGCAGCGAGCTATCGCGAGTCGACTGGATTAAGAAGATGTCTACAAGATCTTCTAAACACCTCTCATAGATGTCGTCGCGCAATTCCCTAGAAATGCCGAAGAAGGAGCTTGCCTCTTGCACCGCTGGTAAGACCGTTATGCTCGAGAGTGAAAGACGAAGCTGGCACGTACGCGATGGACGAGTTAGTGAAGTTCCAATTTCTGGATCCCGGTTCTGCAACCCTGCCGCCCATCACAGGTCGCATTAGGCCCGTGGTTTAAATATGTGGACATGAAATAGGTCCATAGTCTCACAGAAGAGTGAGAAGAAACTCTTCGATCAGAGAGTCGTCGTTATGCGGCGAAGCATATTCCGCTGTATGGGTTGCGCCTTGTTCGCATTAGTTGTCTTTCCAAACTTCTTTCACACCTTGTCTATGCGCACTGGGATCCCACCACCGAACATTCAGAACGACGCAGCTCTCAATAGCAATCTCGGTTTCGGGTCTATCTACGTACTCACAGAGAATATTTCAACCTGGCGCGTACAAGGCCTAAAGACGGCCGCACGATTAGCTGGACTCGATCTATATATTCCCATACAGCCTCGCTTGTCACGGAAACAAATACGACGGAGGCTGGGTGGCGATATCATGAAGGAAAATATCGCCGTACTACGGCTCACCCAGAACTACGTGCAGCTCCTCGAGGAATTCGTGTCGTCGGACCGGGAAACAGTGCTCTTCCTCGAGGATGATGTTGATTTTAGTGTCGATATTAGAGCTTAGGCTGGACTGCTTTCGAAGACGATCTGGCTACACCTTGCACAAGCCGACTTAGCATCCAACATGCATACTACAGACCTAGCGCGTCATTATCCGTATGGCCGTAACGTGTGGGATGTACTGTAGCTGGGCTACTACGGTGTCGAGTTCATCGCGAACACCTAAGTCGTCCCGTATACCGACCCTTTTGCACTACCCTGGAGCTCACTTGTATCGAATTTCAACGCCTACTATGCCTCTTTACGATCACAACATGTTCACGAGGGGCCACGGCAGCAGCAAGTCTTACTTGGGGTGGCGCCGATCGCAACGTATGGCTGGGCAACCACAAAGAGCCATGCAGTGACTTTACTCGCTCGACTGAAAGGAGATCGTGTCCAAAACATCGATGACGCGTTGCACATTGCGTGCAAAGGCTTAGCACAGAGGTGTGTGGCTACAGTGCCAGAACTGATGCACCACCACAAAGTTATAGGTTAGCAAATACTGAGATACGAGTTCAATGCGAGTGTTGAGACACAAGACCTCGAATGGTGGCGAAAGCAGCGCAAGTTTACGCACAACATCAGGCATAGTGCTCTTTGTAACGCGGGTTAGTCCGGTAAGAAGAGTAAGCGTTTCTAGCAGTGTCTTCCGAGGACAGACGACGAGAACATCTAGATAGGCACCTGTTACCTATGGCATCATCTTTTGTATATATTTGAGTGTAAGAACAAATCGGGGGCGCTGTATCTTGTTAACCATCGCGAACGACTTCTTTCACTGTCCATCTTTATATATGTGGCGGCTCTCGCCATGGTGAAGCTACTATGGGCAAGATCACCTTGATCGGAGGACAGACGGGAACCTTCCGGAGCCGGGAGGGATAGTCGTCCGTGTGGGTCACTACTAATGTAGGAGCGTAGATGTATGGGAGAAAGCCCCGGCGGCCCAAAAGACCGTACGGACAGTCGCTATCTATAAACAAGGGTACTTATGACGCCCGTATGGTATTGGCTCCCGTAAGGGACGACGTCCGTAGCGAGAAAGCTGCCGCTCGGGACAACCTAGCGCATGGAACCCATGCCGCGCGGGATATCCTAGCGCACGGCGCATATGCCGCACGGGTGACATGGCCTTACGGAATCGATGCCGCCAACGATAAACATCCTCCTAGGCCTCTTGTGAAACTAGTGGAGATGGAAGTTTGGAACTAGGGTATTAAGTCTAGAAATCAGGGTATGAAAAACCATGTTTATTACAAGTAGTGGCACCCTTAAGGTGCTTATATAAGTCTTCTTTTGATAAGAGGCCCTTAATCCCTGTAATTTAGGTGCCTAATCTCATTTCCTAAGAACAAGTAATTACCACACTCAATCAGGTTATGTCACCCTCAAAACCTGCTACCCATGCATCATCCTGGCGCTTTACACCTCTCGTTACATCGTAGCACGTGGTTAAGCATGTCGCCTGTTGCTCTGTCGCTTGTGCAAATGTGGCCCCAATGTTGCTCCGAGACACTTGCAACATGATTCCATCATTTCTAAGCTCACAATAATCACCTGTCATTATCTGGCGAGTGCTGTCCTCATCTCTGACGAATGGCTCCTTAAGAGCAAACACCAGTAGCACCTGCTGAACGAGCTGGCACCCGGCCGGTGCCAAACCTTCGAGGCTTCTGGGTCTGCTCTTCTTGTCGAATGACTAACAATCCTACTCTTTCGCCTACGCGTTGTACCGTCTGTCAGCATAGTAGATTCCGGCAGTGCTATACATACTAAGAGCTGTCGGATGGGATACGAAGCAGATTGATGCGGCAAGACCACGCCTCGATTGATTGGATGAGAAAGCGCGATACTTCATTGCTAAGAAGAGGCAGTGCTAGTATTCTTGGACCGAGAGCCAACGGACGACTGCTCGCGAAACGGGCTTGGTGCGGGCGGCTACACAAGGCTGTTACGGTGTTCTATATATTGCCGCACTCGTCCTCTTTGTGCTCCCTATCATCTACTGTCGGCACTTAGCACTCGCTCGCACCTGCTTCAATGGACGGCTCTTTATTCGGAAGACTATCACCTGAGCTGCGGGCCGAAATCTGGACCTATGCCTTGACCGATACTACTATTGTCGTCGATATCAATGCGCATCTCAAGAAGCCAGGCATCGGCATACCACATCTCAAAAAGCCAGGTATTAGCCTACCACCGGAGGAAGAAAATCACGTCTGGGAGGCACTAAGAGTCCAGCTCCTCCCTGCCCTGTCTCAGACGTGCATCGAGATCCGCAACGAAACCTATGCGATGGTTCTCCACCATTGCACCTTTTAGTTCAAGGCCGACAAGCACTTATCCTCCGCCGTTTGGCCGGCATGGACGCATGACTTCTTCGGACCACATCGAAGTCTGGTACGCAGAGTACTTCTGGATCTTGGTCTGCTGCGCCCCAAAAATAGCTTCTGCAGTCCGCTATGGAAACACGTCTTTACCCTCCGGGAAAGCATTCACCCAGCCGCTGCTGTGCTGTTAGCACTCTCCTAGTACACAGAGCTCCGTGGCGGAAAAATTGCCTTCCCCTTTTCATTGGATGTAGCGTTCAACGAGGAGGTGCTAGCCCGTGACTGGCCGCGCGAGTATCATTGGGGTGAGATCACATTTGAGGAGGACTCTAGAATCAGGATTAAACACGGGCTCGATCGGAAGAGAAAGAAGTATTACTCGGACATCGCGCTTGCGGCATCGGAGGACCTTGGGAGTTTGCGCCATCTGTCGTTCATTCCTGTGCTCGTACCCAGTCGGAGGCGCTACCTAAAGGAACGATAGACTCACGCTCTTAAGCGACATAGATCATCGAGGAGATATTATTTCATACGCGCACGCGACTCTGTCTTTACTACATTAGTACTTCTTCACTAGTGACCTCGCTTCTTAGGACTGTTAGAACAGAGCTTAGACTTTGCAGTTCACATCTGCCAGCTATTGGCCAGCTACTGCCATGGCTGTTTCGAAGTTGCACCTACATGTTGCAACGTTTACGCCCGGGCGTTATATGTGAGGTTAATCTGCCTTTAAGAAAGGCGGAATACATCAGATTACTAGCAGTCGTAAAGTAAGAATAATGATGACGGGAAGGTTCTGAGCCTTGTACGTGGTTATATGCTTTCGACAAGGACACGGTAATTATAATCTTGCTCTGACCCGACAGCATAGGACGGAAGCATCATCGACGTAGTGCTTATATGTCGCAGCTTCAATTGACATTGTATGGAATCGTTTTCCTTAGTAACATATCCTTTTTAACTAAAGCTGACTGTGTCAAGGATTCCGGCCCTTAAAACATTGATGCTTCGTCTCCCTTCCAGGCGAAGACTCCATAACAACAGACAAGTTTTGGGACAGGTACGTATCGAGGACGTGTTTACTTCGGTCGTAGTTGACTTCCTTTTCAGGTCTCTGTCGCGAGGAGCGGCGTTTAGTGCGCTTCTAACGCTTTGTGGTCGTGGAGTCGTCTTCTGTGTCTAGACAGATCATCTTAACTTCCTCATTTATTAGTGTATCTAGCAAGGTCAGCGATCGTACTGCTTGTCGTGTTAGACATGGATGACTTATACCGGTATCGTTTCTAGCCCTTCGATTTAGGCTCGGCTGTGGAGTGTCGAACGTGTTCCTCTGCTTAGGAGTTGTTACGCTCGCGGCAAGGAACGTCCATGATCGGTTGTTGAGGCTCAGCCGTGGGGTTGGTGGCGCCGGGTTCGACCACTTCCGGGTAGCTTCTTTGCCGACGAAATTTGGACAACTGACTCTAAGCCCAGCTGTTCAAAACTTTCCCGGTGTTGTAGCGAATGTGGTCCAAACAGCGAGTAATACAAATTGTAGATCGACGTTATATTCCACGCTCGTCCTCGTAGGCGTCAGTGAGGGGCTCGCCAATCCGGTTCAAAGTGCTTTCTAGAAGATCAAACACGAATCCTGCCCTTAATAGACGGACGTGCGCTCTTTCGGTATCATTCTGCCCTGACGACGATGGATATGTGCTCGATGCCGCTTCGATGATGGCCCAAGCGCCTTGCTCGGTCTCCCACATATCATCTTCGGAACAAGCGCATATGTTGTACTTAATGTGAAGGACCCTTGCAGCGGTCGCAAGCGTTAGAGCCACTGATCTGGCAGCTATGATCTTCGTGAGATTTGACTGTAGGAAGTGACAGACGCCTAATCGTAGCAAAAGCATTGAATCTTCGATCCTGTGTCTCGTTGGGCCCTTTGCATCGTCCGGAGATTCTGCATCTTAGGCAGGCGCGGCAGTTGACAAGCACAGTCTGAAATGCCCCGCTGGCCCAAGGCGTGGAGTGGACTCGAACGTTATGAACTTAGTCAAGGCTTCGCCGCCGTGTGCAATTAAATCTTGGCTCAAGGCTAGGTTGCGCCGGGTACTACCGCTGCTGACCGGATGAGAGTTATGGCTGTCGCCGGTTTCGAAGCCTGTCCCGCATATCTCGAGAGCTGAGAAAGGCGTCCAGGAGGCAGGCAGGGCTAGTACAGTGTTGGTTGCTAGAACTAAGGAGGTATTGGGATCGGAGGCGTTAACTTCTAGCAGCTGAAGGTTTGGCAACGTGTCTAAGATGTCGAAGGACGATGGCGCCGCAGATTGACTTCGCTGGACAGTGTTCGACATGAGCGAGAGTTTCGGCGCGGTAGTATCTTGTGTGCATAAGTGATCCGATAATTCGGCATTGTTGATTGCCGTGAAGCCGTTGTTACCGTTTGACATGGTCATGATTGAAGCTGGACTGTCAAACTCGTGTAAGGCTTTGAGCATGAAGGTAGGCTATTTCCTGATCTATTAGGACATGAGATATGTAGTGAATGGAGTTGGAATGGCCGATTTTTGCCGGGCGGCGCGTCTATAAAGCGATCCGCCAAGCAATCATGTGATAGCACAGCCGCGAGCGCGACTCCTTGCCAGATATACACTTCATTCAGGATTACTTCTACACCTATCAACGGACATCGAGACTCATGAAGCTGAAGCGGGCTCGGTGTTGGTGTCTATTTCTGGGTTCAAGACTGGTCCCAGCAGATGGCTGTAGACGAATGCTGTCCACTCATTGCAGCGCATATAGCCCATGTCAGGCTATGGAGGTTTCAGCAGAGCTATCAATACACGGATTGTGCCTCTGTAGCTGTCCGGAACGACGAGGGCTAACGAATATCACATCATCGCCTAATGTTAGACAACATCACAAGTCTTTCTGTACGAACTGGCCAACCTCAGCCAACCGGCCAGACGAAGACCCATGTCTCCAACGAAACGACAGAGAGCTGGTGTGACACTGTCTACTGTGTAACTTCCCGCCTGATGCTTGTAGCGACTGACTAGGTCGTGTTGCTACGTTGCCAACACGTCATTACAAGCACAGCCATCCGACCAAGGCCAGGACGCCAGCATAAATGCAGCGCTGCATCCGTCCACTTTTGAATCTCTCCGCACACAACTCCTTCCTTTCCTCCCACCCAGACTCAATCTGCCCTTCGAGAAACCGACGGCCCACAATGAATTACTCGCCTCTCGGGCGACTATCGGCGGAGGTGCGATCAGCTATCTGGTCCCTGGTGCTGCAAGAATGTGAATTCATCGTTGACCCTACCGAAGGTAGCCCTCGGTTGTACCCTGGCACGAATAATGGGCTCGCAATCACCCAAGTCTGCAGGCAGATGCGAGAGGAGACTGGCGACATGGTGTACTTCGATAGCACAATCTATGTGCTAGGCAACCACATCCAGCATGGTGACGCGCAGGCATGGCATGTATCAGTTCAGGACTTTTTCGGCAGCCGTCTTCGTTTTGTGCGACGGCTTGTACTCGCCCTGGGTCCTCGCAATACTACTATGGGGGATATGGGCGCCCCAGAGATACCCTGGAATTTGATTGCAGAGCTTCGGCTGCAAATACATCGCAGCGGTGCATTGGTCATCGACTTCACAACGACTCCTGGAAGAGCGCGAACGACGGCGGCTGTCCGCATGCCACTGAGCGTTCAACTTGCTCGCGATCATGTCTTCGAGCCACTTATGAGACGCTTCCGCCCGAACGCGGTAAGAGCCTAGCGAAGCCGCGTGAACTACATTCCCTGGGAATACGCTAAGACACTTCGAGTGGAATTTGGCTTGACTCTGTCTCAGATCGAAGAGCATTGCAATGGGTGGCCCGGGGACCCCAAGGCATTCTGTGAGCTGATGGAGCGCAAGTTGATTGGCATCAACCGGCGCCTTGGTCGTCACTCCGCCCAATGCGACCCTGAGACGGAGCGAAGCCTTCTGCAAGGCCCACGCTTCTCGTACACAATCAGTGAGGACGGAAGACGGAGCCTACGGTTCGGCCGGCGTCGGCGGGACACACTCTTTAAATGAGTCCGCAAGATTCACGACGTACGAGAGTGAGGACGAAGGTGGGCAAGGGACTCGAGAGATGATTATAGTACCGATATTCGCCAAGTTAAGCTTCACAAGTCCCTCAATTTCAGGACATCTGAACCTACACAACCAAATTGCCGCATTACCACCAGCGCTACACAAATCCGGCATCCCGCAACTCTCGCCATCGACTTACAAGTGATTGACCACAATTCTTTAATAGTCCGAGGTCGGACGTAGAATACTTAGACGACCACTTATCCCTGCGAACCGCTAACCTCTGACAGATCTCCAGTCTCGTAGGACTCCACAGCGCTCAGAATATCTGGTTTGTGTAGAAGACCCATCTTATGGCTATCATTAGATGTTCCGGCAGAGAACGTCATTTTCCGTTGAAAGTACCACAAGAGCCCTTCGACGCGCGCAATCTGGAGGGCCAGCCACAAGATTCTCCCAACTCTAGTATCATGCTGCTCCTGCAGCGTGCCCTCTTGCTAAGCCCCAGCTTCATAGCGTTCATCACGAGGTTCAAAGAAAGTCCATGTCCAGAACAAGCCACGAAGTAGATAATCCTCGGACAAAGATAGCCCTTCTTGATCCGGAAGGGGGGGGGGGGCGTTCTCGATCGTTATGGACTCGACTAGCGGTCCTCGGGTATTTCCGGGCAAGCTCGTTCAGGTAGTTGGCAAGTGTATACCAGCGGACATGGAGAGCAACCGTACGAGCAAGGCCCTGTAAGTGCGTCAATGATGCAGATTCAAAGCAGTATATGCTTATCAGGAACACGTGTAGCAATGGGAGGCATTCCTCAAGTGGTCGGGCGTTATACCGCTTCACCACTAAGTTGAGACTTGATGCCCAGAAGTGTGTGCAGATATTAAGTCTCTGGACGTCGACATCTCTACATGAGCTTAGACTCGCGTTCGTCAGCTTTGATTAGGCGGTAGTGGACTGAATGGCAGCCGATAGTGGGGCGATACTGCTGTACTGCGACCGTAAGGTGTGCCACGATAAGCTAAACTCGAAGAGGGCACAAGAGTTTACGATGGCAGACTCTGCTCCGTACTGGCCCAAGCGACCGGCTTCCTGGCTTAGCGGCTCGAGTGCATTCTCAGAAGCTGCTAGTACGAGATGTGTGTCGTAGCCGGCGATGTTCATCGCGTGGAACTCCATGGCTCGATGTCCTGTGGTGATGTTCTGAGGATGCTGGACAGCTCCAGAACAGATGAGCCGACACAGCAATACCAGTCCCTCTTGAGCATTCAAGAATGGCTGCTGGCACGTAAGAGCCACGGCATATAGGCACAGCTTCCGCAGACTTGGTCTTTCGACGATGGCCTAGTGATGATAAGGCCTGCCTTTGTCCACATACCCATCCGCAACTTTCGAGTACCATGCTGAGGCGGCAGAGCCCCATGTGTTATGCAACTCTCTATCGTCTTCGATTGCCATTCAATATCGTGCAATATCGCCTAGGCATTCCATCAACGTGAGCTTCAAGCTCGGGACCGTGTCGACTCTGTGGAGAATTAAAGCCAACATGATGTAGGCCACTCCGATGAGATGCAGCATATGTTTAAGTGAGTCGGGTCGGCGGGCTCGCAGCAGCTGTGCCTTGGTCAGCGTCTATGTGACCGAAAGATTCGTCCAACGTACCTCCAAGAAATCCTGGATGCTATACTTCCACAAGCGGGCTGGCAATCCTAGTGTCTGGACCTCACTCTGCATTGCTGGTGTTGCAGCCGGATGTAAAGCTACTATGTAGAAATCGTAATGCTCGTATAACAGCGCCCGATGTATGCCAACTAACGTAGTCCAATGCTCGTCACCCATATTCGCCGACTCTTTTGACTGTCCCCTAAGGACGCTCTTACAGTTGGCTTCTGCCATGACTAGTCGACGATGAGATTCCCCCAACTTACTCTCCAGTTGCTCTTGCGAGACAGGACTTGCGCATGGTTGGAGGATGAGACCGGGATAACGGCCGTTATGTCGCATGTCACGCATGGAGACGGCCGTGGAGGGAGCCAGCAACGAGATGACGTGGTCCAGGTAAGGCTCTTGTCCCAGCCTCGATGAAGTCCACAGTGCCGTTTTCGAGAGACGTTAAGGACAATTCGGAGAGAATAAGAGCAGAATGATCCTTCTTGACCCTTAGACGCAGCAGAAGCACGCATTATAGAGGAGAGAGGCACCGTGCCAGGCAATCACTGCAGTTCGCCTCCCGTTAGTGTCCAAGGGCATGCAAGCCAGAAAGGCTCTACATCAAAGAAGGCAGCCGTTGTGGCTATGCTACGACAGTAATGCGCAACGTCCCTCAAAGGCTTAAGAATTCGGCAGGGCTGTACAATAGCACGACTTCATTCACGCTTCCACACGCTTTGCAAACTCATTCGCTGGGGCCACTCAACAAACGCGATTGTGGTTGGCAGTCACAGTTGGTGATATTGCTCATCATTGAAGCTCGAATCACTAATCACAAGCAGACGAGGACGACTATATACACAGTATTTACGAGTACTTTGACCTCGACGGGAGCATCCATGAATATAGCACCGGCACGCTACCAGATAGTAGTCAAGCCTTAGGCAGCTCGACTTCAACAACGCCAGGAGGTAACTTCACACCGACAACGTAACCTGCAAGAATCAGCGCGAGTGTCAGCAGAACTTCATCGCCCCACATAGTGACGGTGACGGTCTGCTCGGCACAGAGAACGAGGACTACGACTGTGTTCGCCATCAACACTACCTCCCGTCGTGCTGCGCAGGCATGCCTGAAAGAAGACCTGGCAAATGGGGAGGAGTTCGAAGCTCAGTTCTGGTCGAGTAGAGCTATTGTGTTATTGTTTTAACGGGGTCAGTCTTCTTCAGTATCATCGTCAATGCTAATGGGTCCCACAAAATGCTTCGGATCCTTGCCTTGGCCGCGATGCTCCTTGCACATGAACCAAGAGAACGAATCACCACTCTGATTCCGCTGCGGGAATGAAACTCATCATTATCGGTGACATCGTCTCAAGCCTGAGTGTTCCGGAGGCTCATGACAGAAGAAGTGGTCACTGACGCGCCAAGTAGCGACATTGATTTCCAACTGGGTGAAGTGCTCCGAGCACCTACGACACAGCAAGTGTGTTAGAAGCAAGGCGCACATCACTCCTTTGCCTCGACAAGCTGCCTCTGCGCTACAGTCGACAAGCCTGGAATTAAGCGCGCTGAGTCTCTGCTTCACCTTCCGGATGCTGCTTCTTCGACGTCTTGATAGCATTGCTCGCAGTAGACTACCATCAACAACGCCGAGCACTGTCTGTGGGAACTCCAGGATCCACGGACAAGCAGTGAGCGGTTGTGCCTGGTCCGATTGCAAGCAGTCGAATCAATATCAGGTTTTCGAGTATCAGCTGAGCGCGAGTGGCGCTCGGAGGCTTTGCAAATGACAAGGCACGAGCGATGCGCGAAGGATAGTCGAATAGGCATGGCGGTGAGTCTCTCGTTCTTGAGCAATGCATGCACACCGATACGATCCAATTGGGACGAAGCAGAACAAGGTGGCAGAGATGTTGATGTTGATGTTGACCAGACGAGAACGCGAAGCGGTCTCAGACCATCAATAGACACTAGTACCGATTGGGTAAGACAGAATAAATCAACATGCATTGGTATCTCACAGAACACCTACAACACTGCCTTCTCCTCACCAAGCTTCCTCACTGTAAACGTCCCAAAATACGCATTCAACGCATCGACCGTTCCACTCCCCTGCACAAGCCTCACAACACAAGCCACATACCCATCCGGCCTAACAACCACCACTCCTCCCTCCTCCTCAGATAGTCCCATCTTCGCATGCGCCGCCGCCTGCGCATCCGGAACCCGTTGGTCCCACACATCATCAGCATAGACGTGGTCCTGGTACCGCGCAAGTACCTCCGGAAGGAGATCGTTAATCTCGATCTCAGGCCTGGGGGCGTTGAAGATGATGTTAAACGTGAAGAAGTGGCTGTGAGGGTTATGGCGCTCGTTGTAGTCTACGCTATCAATATCGCTGCGGGCGTAGACGGAGTAGAAAGAGTTCCTTTTCTGGAGGTTCTTGGCGAAGTCGGAGATGGCGGATTTGGTGCGCTGAGGTTTGCCACCGAAGAGGTATAGTCTGTAAGAGCCGTTGAGAGGGATTTCTTGCTCGAGGTGGACGACGTTTGCATCGGTGACGCGGGTGACGGTGGCGGGTGTGAGGATCCGGCCAGTGCGGAGTTTTGTGGTGCCTTTCGACTCGGAGAGGAAGAGGTCGTGTTGTGCTGGGTGGGAGGGTGACCAGTTGAAGACGTTCTCGAGGTAGCGGACTCCGTATCCAGAGGTGAATTCGCAGGATTCTTTGAACTTCTTGATGAAGGGGTTTTCTTCGCTTTCGCTGTGGCCACCTTTCTTGCCTGCGGCTCTGGCTTCGCTGGCGGAAGGTTGTCGTTGTGAGAAGAGTTTTGCATATTCTGCGTCGAAGTTCAATAGATTCTCGGCGACGAATTTGCGTTCAGTTTCGTAGGACTTCAGGATAGAACGATCGGCGAAGCCAGATTCTACATGATGGATCTTCCAGGCGAGGTTTTGAGCATCGAGGAAGGCGGTGTTCATGCCTTGGCCGGCTTTGGGCGAGTGAGTATGACAGCAATCTCCACCCATGAAGACTCTCTCGTCCAAAGTGTAGCGGTCTGCGATACCCTGGCCAATAGGGTAGACCGAGTACCACTCCACACGATCCCACTCGATCCAGTATGGCTTGAGGATCTTCCTCGCGAATGCCTGCACTTCTTCTGGCGTCGCTGATTTCCTTGGGTTAAAGTCTGGGTCTTCTGAGGAGGCGATCTGAATGTATAGACGGACCATATTGGCTTCACGAGGAATGACCATGATCGAACCAGCATCTGAGTGGATCGTGCACTTCATCTTGATGTCCGGGAAGTTCGTCCGCACGACACCGTCCATGACACCCCAAACATATGCGATCGGGTCTTTATGCGTGATGCCGACACCCAACTGTTCTCTCACGAAACTCCTTGCACCCTCTCCACTGAACAGGTATTTCGCTCGTACAGTCTCCGTTTCATCGCCATCTACATGTGCAATGCTGACCTCGACTGGATATTCGGGATCCTTGCCATCGTTCTGGAAGCCTGTAATCTTCCATGGCCGTTGTATCCGTGTGTTGTGCTTCTCAATATCGGCAATAAAGACGCGCTCAATCAGACCCTGGTGGAGCAGCGTTGTGAATGGATATCGCGCATCGATGAATTTCGGACACGACGCCCAAGTCCCCGTTCTGTGTATGCCTTTGCCAGCTTCTGACGGGTCCCAGAATGCCACCTCGTACACCTTTGCTGGCTCGTTCTCCATGATCGCGCGCTTCAGGCCCATGTTTCGCAGCAGGTCTAATGATCGTGGCTGGATGCCATCTGCTCGTCCAGTGGGGGTAGGTTCGGGTCGCATGTCGATGTGCTTGATCTTGTATCCCCATCTTGCTAGACATGTCGAGAGTAGAAGGCCGACCGGTCCGGCGCCTACGATCACAATGTCGTACTTCTCGTGAGGCATGTTGCGGGACTATCCTGCAGGCTGCCGTAAGATAGTTGTCAAGGTCGTTTCGAAGGACAATCCTAGCAAATACGAGTCGATGACCAGGCGGCGATCTGCAATCAGTAGGCCCCAACGTTCAATGGGACACAAAACAACAATAGAGATAGAGGAGTGATACTGACAGAAAGGTAGCGATGAGAATTAGGATCAGGGCCTACCTTATGAAGCGCCATGATGCTGATAGCGCAGTAGACGCTTGTACACGGCTAATCGATCGGATGGCTGCTTTTGGACCAAGAGGACTTACCATGTGTCGAAGCCGTAGCTGTGTGTGATGCGGATTCCCCACTCAAGTCTCCCGTGTATCTCTTCCGAGGCAAGGGACTGGCACAAGGCAAAGCCCGAGATGAGCACGTGATGTGCTCGGACACTCTGCCGGCCCGAGATTCGTCGTCTTTCATCAGACGGCGATGATGTCGTAGGATGACTTGCTTCCTACACCTTCGAATGTGGAGTCGATCAACATGCTGCAGATGCGCAATGTGTGAGCTCAGTCGTCATAAGGCCTGGACTGCTTGAATGAGTCGCTCGTTGACCACTCTTCTTGTACGCGAAATCAATTTCAGGAATGTCCCGTGGCGACCATCTCTCAGTGGAAGCGTTGCTGCGGCGCTGGTAATTACCTTTGCCGTGTTGTGAGGCCGACGTCCAGCTCAGGAAAAAGCTTCAAGTAAGAACGAAAGATCACAGGCTTTCACTCGAGCCGCCGGACTTGAGCTCACCTGCTTCGTCCCTCCAGACGCAACAATAGCACTCACAATCACCAGACCTCTCAGCCATACGATGTCCAGCCATGATCATCCGCACACTGATCAATCACTCTGGCATTGTCCCCCTTCGATATGAAGTCTACGCCGAGTTGAGGAGAGTGCGGTGAGGAATGTCACGCATTCAACTCTATGTTATCATCAAGACGCCCAGCTAAAGTGACCTTTCCTCAAGTGGCGCTACTAGCTCTCTCCTCCGCCGGGATACTCATACAGCGCCAACAGAAATTGGTCCCGTTCCTCGTAGGACCCTAACATCCAAAACAAAGCCCGAGGATAGAGCTCGCGCATTTCCGTCTCGAACTGCTCGAGTTAGCCTGAGTCGATGGATGCATCAGCAGTCTTCTCCAAATCCTGACGAATGACAATAGCTTCCCATTCTGGAAGGTAATCCATGTCGACCATCGGCGGCGAATACCCGCTACGCATGCAGCCCAATGCGCGCCGGCCAAGCAGACGCTCAAAGATCTGGTGTTCGTCGGCATCATCGGGAAGTAGGTCAACTCGATATGTCTGCTGCCGAGGGGATGGTGGGATGGGCTCCGGTAGTGAATACTCATCGACCTCGTCGGTGTAGTCTCTCAGCTCTACCTCGAGCTCCGCGCTTGATCTAGGTGGAGCTGGAGGCCGTGGTGTGACACGCCTAAGTGCAAGCTGAGTTTCTGGCGCGGATCGTAGTAGTGGAGGACTCAGAGGTCCGTCTCGAGGAGTGCTGCTATGTTGGGCAGCTTGAGTGTCGGTGCGTTGAATATCGCGCCAGACGGGATTACGCAGGAATGAGTTTGTGGTACAGTCCTGACACGCCGCGATTGCCATGAAAAAGGCTCCACTGAGGCCGAACGAAATATCATTTTCATCTTCCTCTGTTTCCTCATCCTCTACCGTTTCGTCGATGAAGCCAAGTGCTTGAAATACGAACCGGCCGTCTGCGCATTAGTGCATTACAGGCGTCCTTAGTCAAATCTGGGGTAGTCCACTACTAGTGCTGAATCATTGATCAAGGCACCTAGGTCGATTCAAGACCTTTCTCCAGTGCATGGCCTAGTAGTGCTCGGGGTAGTGGCAGTGTCTCACGGAAGCTGTCGAGTCTGTCGCTATTGGAGCAAGATTCTGTGATTACGAGACACCGTCGACTCATATGACAGCGCTTGCCGATGGTTTCGCATCAGTCTCATGATATTTCTTCGTTGATGCGTTGAGAGAGCTGTTGACAAGTCGGTCTAGCATTTTGTGTTTCCGATGGGATGGCGAGCAACAGTGCTGTCGTGTAGTCGCAACATCCGTCTGTGTGTTGTAGCGATGTTGAAGAACGAAAATGGTGGATGAAAGTGACTGTCGGCCGCCGAAAAGGTGCATGGACCTCCGCGTGACCGTGACGACGGTGGCCACTAGGAGGAGCAGATGCGACTTCCATCGTGTTTCGACAGATGTGAAACGTGATCGGCTCTTCAATCACAATACCTGACGCTCTGAGGGCCTACAGTACACCTACATATCCTCCTCATCAACATCACAGCCACATCGCTGGCAACACCGGCGCTTCAGGAACTCTACAAGTTGCCGTCGTGACCACTTCCGGCCCTGCGACTCTTTATACAGCCAGTGATTATGGGACGGGAAAGGGACTCGGACGTGCCGCAGCCTGGTCCTGCGGTACTGACGTCGAACGCTGGGCCCGATGAATGGCTCGAGCAGGCCAAACTATGCCGCTACCTGCCCGAAGCTGACATGAAGCGCCTGTGCGAGATCGTCAAGGAATGTCTCATGGAAGAGAGCAATATCCAGCCTGTGCAGGCCCCCGTGACGGTGTGTGGGGATATCCATGGCCAATTCTACGATCTCCTCGAGTTGTTTAACGTGGCCGGTGGGATGCCCGGCGAGGTGGACGAGCGAGCGGCAGCGGCAGCGGCAACAGCACGAGAGAAGGAGGCAAGCGCGAAACGGACAAGTATGAGCAGTGGCGGCGCAGCTCTGTTCAGTGCATCAGACTTGGAGCCTCCTACGCAAATCACAGACCCCAAGGTGAAGAGGAAGATGAAGCGGCGCTTTCAAAAGGACAGCGCGTATACCTCGGCTGCATCTGAGGACGGTTCAGAGCAGGGCGGTGCTGATGATGAGGAAAGACGAGGCAGAGTGCGAAGCCGCAGCGTGAACGAGGCTGGAGATGAGGACGAGGATATCGAGGATGACGCGAGTGAAGACAGCGGCGTGGGCGTCAGGAGTCCTGACACTAGTCGGAGTAAGAGCACGGCGAAGAGCAACAAAGTCGCACACACGAATGGTCTTCAGAACTTCATATTCCTGGGAGACTTTGTGGATCGAGGGTACTTTTCGCTAGAGACCTTTACACTACTTATGTGTTTGAAGGCAAAGTACGTTGCGTATTAATGCGCGCTCTGATCGAAGCTGCGATGCTGACTACAACACAAAGATTTCCTGACAAAGTTACTCTGGTTCGAGGGAACCACGAGTCCCGCCAGATCACCCAAGTCTACGGCTTTTACGAAGAATGTCAGCAGAAGTACGGCAACGCAAGTGTGTGGAAATCATGCTGTCAGGTCTTCGACTTCCTGGCTCTCGCAGCCATAATCGACGGCAAAGTTCTTTGCATTCACGGCGGATTGTCGCCAGAGATTCGCACTCTCGACCAAATCAGAGTTGTCGCAAGAGCGCAGGAAATTCCGCATGAAGGTGCTTTCTGTGATCTTGTCTGGAGTGATCCGGAAGAAGTCGACACATGGGCAGTGTCACCTAGAGGCGCTGGGTGGCTGTTTGGAGACAAAGTCTCTAGTGAGGTAAGTCACGCTCTAGTCGACATTCAATTGATCGCCGATCGCTAATCGTAAATCTAGTTCAACCACGTCAACAATCTTCAGCTCATCGCTCGTGCGCACCAACTGGTCAATGAAGGATACAAATATCACTTTGCATCTCAAGATGTTGTCACTGTCTGGTCCGCGCCGAACTACTGCTACCGCTGCGGCAATGTCGCTAGTATAATGACCCTGGGAGAAGACTTGAATCCTGACTTCAAGATCTTCAGCGCGGTGCCGGACCACAGGCGAGCAGTACCAGCTGGACGACAAGGCCGCGGCGAGTATTTCTTGTAGAAGTACGAACTTGTCATGTAACGATATACGGATTGTGCACACGGCATTGAATCGCGACATAACGCCAGAAATCGCGTGGCAGCAGTGTTCGATGAGGTACGACTTCGGCAGATGATCCTGGATGCGCAGATGTATGGCACGATTCCAGGACGAATGAACCTAGACCACAGTGGCAGGTTTGTACGACAGCATTGGTGAAGGATTAGTGTAATGCCCCTACAAATGGAGGAGTTCAACCAAGGCCACAATCCATGTTTGCACCTTCTATCCTGGGTCCTTGGCGGTCGCGTATCTGGAGAGCTGCCTGGAGGTTAAGAATGGATACGCGAATGACACACGTGACGTCCCGGGGCACTGCATTACGTCGCCAAGTCGGTCAGGAAACCTTCATTGTCGGACGTGTTTCAGGATAGCAGGCAACACGGTCTTGTTCATAATAGAAGCAGGAGGAGGTTCGACCCTTTTCGAGGGCGAGTACCACGATCGCGAAGATGTCTGTAACAGTAAAGCATCGAGCACTGCTGGCCACGTCTTGCGCTCCATCATTCATTCACCTCTGCTCGTTAGGTCGCATAGTGACGTGACTAAGGTTCAAATGCCTGTTTCAGGATCTTAGCAAGAATCGTACCGTCTGAGGCTCATCTCCCGTACCTCGACGCTTACGGTCTCGAAGCTCACGCAAGCTACGGACAGAATGCGATGTACGTAACCTAGCAAAACCTCGGACCTGACTATTGTCACGATATGAACAGTGCAGCTTCATTACCGGCGGATCCGCGGACAATTGCCTTGCCGCTGCGACGATCATCAAGTCGTTCTACTCAAGCGCAAATGAAGGAGCAGCGACAATCAACACAGGACCAAGGCCATACCCACGTACACCGCCGTGACCCGCTTGTCGGCTGTCAATAATGCAGCACCCAAGACAACGACCTGACGTACTGCAGCATCACGTGTCAATCGCATGTGTCCAAGCGAGTCAGGACTCCATTCCGGACTGTCCGCGTCCTAGAATCAACCTTGAACTCCCTCAACCAATCGGTCTTCTTGCAGTAGATCTATCAACGCAGAAATAGACATATGGCAAGGTCGCGTCACAGCTTCTAGATCCATCCTTCGGACGTTCACGCCTAT
This sequence comes from Nothopassalora personata, assembly GCA_033816765.1. NCBI lineage: Eukaryota > Fungi > Ascomycota > Dothideomycetes > Mycosphaerellales > Mycosphaerellaceae > Nothopassalora > Nothopassalora personata. Next base: position 227,392 of record CM066295.1, read on the forward strand.
AGCCCAGCAGGGAACAGCATTTGATGAACTGCGATCGTAGCTGCCATGGACTCTATGCGGGTTCCTGAGCTCACCAAGCGATTCATGTCGTGACAGCCGTGCTTATCGAACTCACCCGCGCTGTCAATGGGCATCTCTTGACGACTCCTTGACGCGTCTGTCATCCAATGTCGGCCTCTTGCTACACGACACGAACTGCTATGACAGGAAGAACCTGTCCGGAGAGCTGTATGGTTCCGGCAGATCAGCTACTTTTGGGCATGATTTTTGGGGACTGCGCATCTTTGCCCTTTGCCCTGGTACGTGGAGCTGTATCAGCCTTGCCTTCCTGTTCTTTTCTTGCCTCCCCGCATTCGTTTTCCTGGTCACTGGTGCCTCGTATCGTTTACAGATTCCGTTGGGAGCTCTTTCCTGCACGCATGGCTTTCGGAGACGCGGATCGGGGAAGACCCATATATGCGGATGCGCTGGGAGCAGCCGTGGATCGGGCGACTCAACCTCCTGATGCGAGCTCGTCCTTATGGCTCTTGCTATAGTGCTTTTGATTTCCGGTGAGACCTGAATGGGTGTTGGGGGTTGCTTGCTGAACATGCTTTGCATGCATCCGTATGCTGGATCGCATTGATGAGGATCTTCGTGTCTGGTGTCCTCGAAGTTATTTTCCGCGAACCTTGCGTGGTATGGCTATGCAAGAGACGATGAATTGCGAGGCGAGCGAATTTTTGTTGATTGGAGGGAGTTGGTGGAAAGTTTTCTTCGGTGCCTGTAGGATGCAATACATAAAGGACCGAGTCCACGGCTGTCGTTTAGAGCACTTCATCGGCACCCCAGTTTCTCTTTCTCTCCAATCTTCTCGTTCGTCTTGTAAGACATCAGTCAAGGACATTCGCTGCATATAATTACTACAGCTCATCTTCCCCAACTTCACCCTGAACTCATCGACACTCGTTCAACAACGATGTACATCTCCGCGCTTCTCACTGCGACCTTCGCCCTCCTTGCTTTCGCCACGGAGCAAGGTACCCGAGGTGAAGAGTGCGGCGAATGTGACAACGTCAGCCCCCCGTCATATCAGCAAAATGGCGGTGGCGACTACTCCGGCGGTGGCGTCCACTATGGCGGTGGAGGAGGCCAATACGATGACGGCAACTCTGGCGGTCGTGGTGGTTACGGCGGAGGGTTCACGAACCGTCGTCCCAGCAAATATGGTGGAGGAGGATACGGTGGAGGAGGATACGGTGGAGGAGGGTATGGAAATGGTGGCAATGGTGGGGCCCGTGAGTTGATATCCATCTTGGCCATTTTCGATATCGAGAACTTTTCGCTGAGGAGACCAGGTTACGACTTCAGCGACTCTTGCCAAGATGGCGAGACCGATTCTTGGAATGGATACCAGATGAGATGCAACGGTAATCAATGGCAGTACCAGACTAATGGTCAGTATCCTCTCCCAAGCATACCCTAATCCCATCTCTAACGCCGTCATCAGGCCAATGGCAGACCTGGACCTCCTCCCCCAACGGCCACACCAACCACAACTCCGAGACCCACGGCAACCGCCAAGCCGGCACCTTCAGCCCCCACACCAAGACCCAAACCGGCGGATACTACCATGGCACCTTCTCCGACTCCAACCAGATTCCGCTCCACTTTGACGACGACAACTCCTGCGATATCCCTCTCAACCGTCTCTACCCATACGACACGACGTGCAGCAAGATTGACATCCCTCAAGACGATCCGTGCGAGGACTGTGACTGGAACGTCCAGAACATCCAGTGCAAGGCTTACGGAGATGCTGAGGGGACTCAGCAGATTGGTGATGACTTTGGTTACGATAATGGATGCGATTTCGGGCAGCCGACGCAGGTTCGTGCTCTGTTGTGTACTGTGTCTTAAGACGAAGGGGCCGGGACGGTGAAGAATGCAAGGTGGTGTAGATGTCAAATGGAATGGAGATGTTGGCGATGTGACTGGGGTGAAATGATGGCTAATAGATTGTAGTGGGGTCATGGCGTTTTGTGGGGGGGGGGGGGGGGGATTGATAATTACAAAAGCTTAATGTTGGATGGCTAAACAGAGAACGACGATCTCTTAGAATGGCGTCACATTTAGCGGCAACTGATTCCAGTGTTCTCTCGGCTCATTTGACAATGCTGGCCAGGGTCGACCTCGGGTTGATGTTGCGCTGGAGTACGTGAAGGGCCACTGTAACACAACCGTTCCTGGCTCGTGCTCCTTGCTGGACAAATGCAACAGTCCAGGACTATGTAGAAGCACGTTGCCACAATAACTGTCTGCAGGTGGTATGAATTTGACTTATGCAGATGGACTGTGGACCCTGTGAGACGTCACCTTAGTTAGCATCAGTGGGAAAGTGGAACACGACTCCGTTCGCCAGGTGTTCGCGCCCACGCTGAACCTGGCGGGCAGTGCACAATTATCAGCCAAGCACGAAGCGATCCATGGATGATACCGTTGAGCCGGCGCAAGCCAAACCATGTCCAGTACTTATGGCCAAATACTGTACAGTATGTCTTGAGTCCGTGCAGATAGAGTTCAGCGACTTGAAGCAAAGCGATTTAGCCCCCGCTCCCCAAATGATGAAAACTGGTACCGCCGAGTTCGTTCTACAGTACAGTACAGTACTACTGTAGCACATAGGACACAGGCGAGACAGGGAAGAAACTGCCGACGAAAACAGTCGGAGCTAGAGCTTTCATTCGATGAGGCAAGTCCGTCCACTTCGGTAGAACTAGTTCTAGCCAGCAAGCCTCACCCGACGACCTCCGGGGATCCGTGATGAAGAAGCCAACAGCTGGCCTCTAGTTCTACATACAGCATGTGAGATGATGGCTGTGGTTGATATAGTTTCGTCATCACATCGATGATGACTTAGATCTACTGTAGTGAGTGCTTCAGTCGGGGTCCAGGCGAGGTGAGGCGATCGCTCTGCGAAGCTTCGATAGATCCACACGCCATCAAACCACCCAGTGCTAGTACTAGCAGACCATAAAAAGACAATACTACAGGGACGTCGCAGCCAAAACCTGCTTGTTGCAGATTGCTCGCAAAGGCCAGCTATAGGGGTTCGCAGGATATATCGACAGGATCTAGTTGTTTCGTGGCGATATGTTTGTTCCTGGCGCTGCTGACACATCAGTATTCGTGGCATGCAGTGCCGTTAGCTGTCAGTGTTGGCTGTACTGTAGCAACCACAGTGAATAATCATCATGCTAGGGCCCTTCATCAGCATTAGAGCGAGACGGGCGCCGAGAAAGGTCGTGGCTGCCCGGCTGCCGTCGACTCGGGTCCTGCTGATGCGCCTGTTTCCTGGGACCGGAGAGACAGAAGACAGAACGTGGGCGGCCAACGTCGAATGCAGATGGAATGGGTCGGATGGCTGTGTATTCTCACTGCACAGACTGTGTAATAAGAACAAGTACGAGTTCCCGCTAATGAATAGTTCGTTCTAGCCCACCCACCTCACCTTCACCGCGAGCGTCATTTGGTTCCGCCGACGCTCCGTCATTAACTTCATGCAGCACGAGTCGCGCGGCGTGGCACTTTGCGCGGACGGTCCTGTTCAACGACAGCGTGCCTGTCCGCTGGTGTTACGATCGTTTCGCAGCGAAACGACCACTCAGAGTGCCCCGGCGAGGTGTGCCGCCCCTCCCACCCCGGTCGGCCAGCTCGGTAGGATCTGAACCTACAGATTAGCCATGCAGGGGACAATCATAGAGCCTCCTGCTTCCAATGTTGACGCTGCCTCTTCCACCTTCCCGTCCTCCACAACCCACACCGCCAACGGCCACCGGTGCACCTCCGCGACCATGCGCCAGCATGCCCGCAACTCGAGTCGCATGGCCGATGCCGCCAGCCGGACCAGCGACGACGAGGGCACCAAGACGGCCGTCAAAGTCGGTATGTACATACACGCACGGCGCCACGTGCAGAGGTGGCAGCAGCATCGCACGCTATACATCTACTGACCCTTCGACCAAATATAGCTGTACGGGTCCGACCGCCGCTGAAACCCTCCGACCCGGGCTTCGACCTCATACCACAGCGCTTTCGCGAGAGCACATGCGAAGTCTCGAACGGCACCAATCTCCTCGTCCAGACGCAGAACCACGACAAGAAGTTGTTCGTCTTCGATCGTGTCTTCGACGAAGACACCACCCAGGATGGAGTGTGGGAGTACGTCAGCGACGGTGTGGCGTCCTTCGTCAAGGGCTACAATGTTTCCATCCTCGCATACGGCCAGTCGGGCGCTGGAAAGTCCTACACCATGGGGACCTCAGGCCCGCAGGATCAGGACGTGGCAGAGAACCAAGGCATTGTACCGCGAGCAGCCCAGCTCTTATTCGACAAGCTCAATGGCACTCCTCCGAAACAAACGGGACTTCAGACACCCAAGCGATACTCCACTCACGCCCTGCCAACATCGGCAAGTCTCGCAAAGGCTGCCAAAAAGGACTGGGAGCTGAGGGCCACCTACGTCGAGATCTACCATGAGCAATTACGAGACTTGCTCGTCCCAGAATCCGTGCCGCACCAGGATCGCGCTACGATCGCCATTCGAGAGGATACGAAGGGCCGGATCATGCTTACCGGACTGACCCAGCTCCCAATCAATTCGGCCGAGGATGTTCTCAACGCCCTCAACTTTGGTTCGTCGATTCGACAGACGGATGCCACGGCCATCAACGCACGATCCTCACGATCCCACGCCGTGTTCAGTCTCCAGCTCATACAGAAGAAGTCCGATGCACCCACACCACCCCCATTGAAGCTCGACAAGCGGACGTCGATGCCTGCGGAGAGCCTTGCAGCAGCTGCTGCGCAGAACGGCGACGGCATAGTCACGATCGATAGCAAGCTGCACTTTGTCGACTTGGCCGGCAGCGAACGACTGAAGAACACCGGTGCCACGGGCGATAGGGCCAAGGAGGGTATCTCCATCAATGCTGGTCTTGCAAGTCTGGGCAAGGTCATCTCGCAACTTTCCACGAAGCAGGGCCAAAGACACATCTCGTATCGCGATTCGAAGCTCACGCGTCTCCTACAGGACTCGCTGGGAGGTAACGCCATCACTTTCATGGTTGCATGTGTCACACCTGCCATCTTTCACCTTAGCGAAACCCTGAACACCGTTCACTACGCCCAGCGTGCACGAGCGATACAAAGCAAGCCCATCATCCAGCAGACCCACGAAGAAGGCGACAAGCAAGCAGTGATCGACCGACTGCGCGCCGAAGTCAGCTTCCTGCGAGGCCAAATCGAACGGGCAGACAAGTATGCCGACAAGAGCGACCGCCCCGAGCGACGTGGCGGGAGAGAGGCCGAGCTTCACACACAGCTTATGGACATGCAGGAGAGTTACAATGCGCTCAGCCAGAGACACGCGAAGCTCATTGCGGAGATTTCCAAGAGCAGGGACGCCGAGAGTGCAGATACACCGCTGCTGAACGAAGCCATCGGAGAGAACGCGAGCGAACGCATCAAGCGATCGAACTCTTTCGCGGAAGCCGTCGAGGCCGTGGTGCTGGAGTACGAGAAGACGATCCAAAGCCTCGAGGGATCGCTGTCGAAGACCCGTTCATCCTTGGCGAACACGGAAAGCACACTCATGGAGAAGGAGACCCGAATCGCATACATGGACACGATGCAACAGCAACTGCAAGCACGCGTTTCGAAGTACATGGAGCGTGAGGCGAACTACGATTCGTACACACGCGATCTCGAAGAAAAGATGGAAGGTGCGACCGGCGAAGACGAGCGCAAAGACACCATGATTGCCGAGCTAAGAAAAGAGCTTGTCCGTGTCCGCGAAAGCGAAGCCGGCGCTGAAGACTACATCTCTACCCTAGAAGAGCGTCTGGCAGAAGCGGAGCAAGATCAAGAGATCATGCAACGCGAGATCGACCGCCTCGAACACGTGGTGGAGCGACAAAGAAGCATTGGCAGACTGGACAATCTTCTTGGCGAACTGGACGGCGGTCGGGCACACCACCCGAAGACCAACGGCGTACACTCACGCTCGGCGAGCCCGGAGCTGAACGGTCACGCCGATGATTACGATCCGTTCCGGAGTACAGGTTCAGCTACCAGTGACTACGATTTGGCGGACAAGGCCGGCTCTGACATCCCTGACAATGTGTCGCCAGCTCCGGAAGGCGCACGTAGCCCTGATCAGAACGAATTCATGGCAGAGAAGCTCGAGAGTCTTTCATCAGAGTTCTTCGAGCTGCGATCCGATCACGAGGCTGTTCTCATAGACTACAGCATTCTCCAACAGAAGTATCGTACTGCCCTGGAGACCCTTGCGAACTTGGAGTACGACAAGGAGGCACCACAGACTCCACAGGCGGATGCTGAGAGCAGCGCCCGGAGCTCTTTTTTAGCCGAGGCGGGGATGAAGGACGAGGAACAGGCTACCGAAGGACAGCCTTCATCCTCGCGCTTGTTGTCGGAGGAGTCGTCCTCGCAGGAGCAGTCGAGTTCTGGCGCAGACATCGACAAGAACCCACCGAGTTCGGACGGTGATCGCAGCAACCACACTCCGGATATCAAGGTTCAGCAGAACAATAACCCAGCGCCAGTGCCACTTCCAGGTGCACACGAAGATGTGCTGCAGGAGATGGAGACGCTGCGAAAGCTACACGCAGAGAAGGAAGTCTCTGTGGCTGAGCTGACCAAGAACTACATGAGCCTCGCTCAGCGCCACGAATCGACTCTCAGCCAAGTCGAGGAGTTGAAGCGGGAGGTGCAGCAACATGCCAACCGCTCTGCCTCGCCCGCATTCCCTGCCTCGCCTACATTCCCTGCCTCGCCTAGCTTCCAGCCCAAGCACGCCTGGCGCCGTAGATCTGACGAACTTTTAGGCTCAAACAGCGATCGCGCTTCGAGGTCCTACGTGTCCATGAAGACAATGGTGCTGAACAATTTCGAAAATCAGGCCGACATACGACAGAGCTTTGAACAGCACTTGAATCTGGTAATGACGGAACTACATGCACGTTCGGAACGGGTCACATCTCTGGAGGCTGAGCTCGGTACCCTTAAGAAGGAGATGGAGAACAAGCAACAGCTCATTGCTGGCCTTACTCGCGAGCGGTCGACAATGGCGGCAGCGTCTGCGTCTGCTGTTGACTTTGCAGTCATCGGCCAACTGCGAGATCAGCTTATGGAGAGCGAGAACCAGATCAGGAGCTTGCACGAGCAGAACGCTGCCCGTGAGAAGGAGTTACAGGACGAAGTTGACAAGCTCAAGACTACACTTGCCGAGCACCAGCAGATGCTGCCGTCCAACCAGCCACCAACGCCAATCGATGAGCGCTTGCACTCGGAGATGCCTGGCAACTTCCCAACGACCCCGATGGTCGAGATGTCTAAGGAGCCACAGTTCCAGAGCAGACTGGCAACGAGTGGCGCTGAGAATCGCCTCTCGCGACTGGTGCAGGATGATGAGGTGATTAAGCTCAAAGAGGAGCTCACTTCTTGGGAGAGCAAGCACAGGGACGCCATGGACACCATGACCGCATCTCAGGCAAATCTCCTCAACACCATCACCGATCTGCAGGAATCGCTGCGAAATGCCGAGAAACACGTCAACGCACGAGCTCCAAGCGGCGACGAGATCAGCGAGGCTGAGTTGCTCGAGCAGGAACGTGCTAAGCACAGAGAGATTGTGGAGACGCTCACAACACAAGTCACCGAGCATCGCAAGATCGCCGATGAACGTGTTCGCAGGCTCGAGCAACTGCAAAAAGCATATGCGAACATTCTTGAACAGGTTGACGACGACTCATCCTCTCTCGAGTTGACGCAAAAGGAGCTTGACACTCACAAAGACCTGGTCAAGAACCTTGAGAACCAACTCCAGGTGCACAAGTCGGCTATCACTATCCACCAAGAGAGTCTCGAATCCTTGCAGGCTTCCCATTCTAAGGAAATGGAGGAGCAGCAGGCAAGATACGCGGCGCTTGAGGAGCAGCATGAGCAGATCACAAATGACATGCAGAAGGAGCTAGCGGCAGCACATGGCGAGATACAAGGCCTCCTCGACGATGCATCCTCCGCTCTTGGCTACAAGACAGACTCGTCCCAATTGCACGACCAGATTAGGGGCCTCGTGGACGAAGGCAAAGATTTGCACAGCAGACATCTCAAGACCACGAAAGAGCTCAAGGAGGTGCAAGAGGAGCTTCAGAGCGCCATCAACCGCTCTGTGGAGATGGAGAGCGAGATGAATCAGCTTAAGGCGGTCAGTGAGGAGAAGGCCACCAACCTTGAGAAGATGACGGACAAGTACAACAAAGCGTCCGCGCTGGTTGAACAGCTGGAAGAGCAGCTCAACTCGAACTACGACTCGCATCAAGCGACCAACAAGCGATTGTCGACAATGCAGTCCGAAACTGTGCAAGCTCGCATGGAGCTGGAGAGAGAGCTTGAAGAGCAAAAGGCGAGAGCTCAACAACTTGAAGTGAGTGGTGAACATCAAAGGCAGCTGTTGGAGGCCTATGCTGACCTTCCACAGCAACAACTCAATGCATACAAGCGCATGTCGCTGGCATCTAACAACTCGTCCAACTACAACCGCGACTCATTGTCACCCGACGCAGCTGGCGTACGGGCAGCTTCGGGGACGGGTAACCCGGCTGCAGGCAACCGCAAATCTGGCACTACAGCATTGCCCACACCACCGCCTTCCATCCCACTTCCTCCAGTCCCCGTATCGCCACTCGCCGGATCCGCTTCCAATGGCTTCGAGCGTGTCACCTCTCCGACACCAACAAACGGTTCGCCACCCACTTCCCGTCACACTTCTCACCAGCCAGATCCTGAAATGGCGAAGCTGGTCGAAGAGCAAGAGTCGAGAATCCGAACGATCGAGAAGCATCTGTTCGCAGAGAAGCAGCTGACTGCCACTCTCGAGGAAGCACTGGTAGATCTGGAGACTTCAGCAACTCGCACCAAGTCTGAGATGGACAGTTGGCGCAAGAAGTGCAACAGCCTCGAAGACGAACTCGTCGGTCTGCGCAAGGAGCGTAGCAGCTCGCGTGCCAGTCTGCAGGCTGTCGAGGAAGAGCGTGAGATGCGGGTCCGCGCTGAACGAGCCCGGCAAGCACTTGAGCAGCGCATGCAAGAGCTCAACGCCGGCAAGAAGAAGAAGAAGAACGGCCTGAACTGCTTCTAGGAGAAGCACGCCACCCGTCATTTGCTCGCACGACTTCCCCGACACTCACACAACCACAGCATGACTGGGGTTCCTGTGTTGTAACACTACTCTTGATGCAGGAGCGCGACCACACTTCTCTTCACTGATACATTATCGACGTACACAATTCGACTTCGACGCGACACATCACGTACAGCAACGACACCCCTCCTTTTGCTTGTTCTCGTATACCTACCAGGCGGTTATCGGGAAAGTGAGCGGAATAGACACGAGGCACGGCATGACCGAAATGCGGACTTGAATTGGGATTATAACAGGCGCTTTGCGAGAGCGACAAGGATGAACAATTGATCGTTGGACTGTTGCGTTTGTGTTTCTAATACCCCTTTGCCTCCAGTTTGCGCACTGGTCGTGTGTGCTATACCAGAGGCGACGTTATAGACGTACAGTTGAGTGAGAAATTAAAATGTACATTAGGCAAGGCCAAAAATCCCGCAAGACCAAAACTGAGCCCTTCACTCTGGCTTTCCAAGCACTCACTGACTTGATCGATCGAGGGCAAACTGAAATAAATACTGGTCAAGATAGAGAAGAAAACCTCACATGAAGAAGAAGTTACACACGCTGAAATGGTATAAAGCTTGACCCCGCCGGCCCTTACTCGACACCACGCTAAGAGGTAAACATCGCCATCGAGCAGTAAGTATCAGTGCTCGAGCTGTCGCCAGCAGGACGCGTGCCAAAGGGCGAGGAGGCGCAAAATAATCCACTTTCACCGTTTGGCCCAACGGCTCCCTCGCTTAGAACTATCTTGGTCGTGGCTTTTCCCGCCGGCCCCGCCGCCGCCGCCATTGAAGATGGTAAGTAGTATGTAGGTATGACTGACAGATAGACCTTGCAAGATACAAGATACTTGTCTCGTTTCGTCAATGATCTCAGTCAGCAGCACGACTGATGATTGGGGTGTTTATTGGTAGGGGTTGTGTTTGTAATTGGAAGTGGAAGTGGAAATGTTGCAGGTGTGTCATGTTGGATTGACTCTCTACGTCGTACTACGGTCTGGCTACATCGTGGCGCGCTGAAGGAGCTGCAAGGAAGATTTGAATACTGCTTCGGAGCTCCTCTTCAGGAGAATGAACCTTTATGCAAGTCTTCTCACGTTTGAAGAGCTTCAAGGCTGCGAAGCGATCCTTGCGAGATCTTCCAAGCAATCACATGCCAGCCGCAGCAGCTTTCCGCGAATCCGAATGGGTAGCCAATCACCAATTCTCGATCACCAATCCTCGATGTCCGAGCTTCATTTGCCATTCGAATCTTCGCGTTTGCTTGTTACAGGTATATTGCGGCAGGTGCTTACATGAAGTGCACTTCAACGCCCGATGTCACTCCTATGCACAGATGCAAATCCGGCTCGACAAAGGCATTCCTCACGCGCCTTCTCTCCGAAGCAAACATCATTCTTCCTCGACACATAGAAGATTGCCGACTTTCCCGGGCACTACGTTTCCACGACATGATATCAAGCTTCGTATCATGTCGTTTATCCGATGTTGGCCAAGCAAAATCACTACCAAGAACCCAGCTACCAGTTTCACATGCCTGCGGGTTCCTAGTAGCGGATATGAGACGATCGAAAGTGATATACAGCTTGCAGAAAAGCCAGTGCCTAGTTTTCGAGAATGGCCCTTCTATGATCTATCCCATGCAGATTGGCGAACTATTTGCTTCTCGCCAGCAGGTTGTAGGAAAACTTGGGTTGGGCACAACCTCGAAAGTGTGGGCTGGCTCGAGACATGCAATGAGTCACACAAATGGTTCTAATGATCTCTTCTGAAGATGTCAGACCGCACCAACATGTGTGGTTGAAAGTGTACACCAGGGGTGCGACTCACGACGACGAGTTTGGTGTTGATTAGTCCATCGCTCAAGTGAAGACTGCGCATCAAGGCCGCACTCATGTGCGCATCGCCCTCGATACCTTCAACATGAACCGCGATGACGGGTGTCACCAAGTTCTCGTGCAGAAGCCCATGTGGGACAGCTTCAGCGAACTTCTCCGGCGCGATGCCGCCTGTCGGTTCACCCCTGGACTTCTGAAGCCCGGCTTGCAGCAGGTCTATCTAGCATTGAACTTCCTCCACTACAGGTGCAAGCTCGTTCATACTGGAGGGAAATGCCCGATTCTTGCGGCATGACATGAGGAACTAGCAAGCCGAAACGGCCCAGATATCAAAACAGGACAACATTATGATCAACATCGAGGACGAATCCATTCTGGACGACTTCGTCAATGAAAATATGCCCCCCTCGGAAAGTCGTTGATGGGAAGTGAATGTATGCTTCTTGAGGCTTTGCATTGCTTAAAGTTCTCGGCATGGCCGAGCTGGGTGACTTCGGCGCGCCTGTCAGCGGCGAAGAGATAAGGCATCACTACGCACAGCCAGATTGGTTTCGTGCACCAGAAGTCATGCTTAAGGCAGACTGGAGCTACCCGGTCGATATATGGAATGTCGGAGTCATGGTGAGTGTGAGGACTGCACGACTACATGATGTAGAGTGGCTGACGGTTGCTAGATCTGGGACCTATTGGAGGGCAGTCTCCTCTTTCAAGGTGAAGATCCTCATGGTAAGGGCTACTCGACTAAGGCACATCTGGCGGAACTCATCAGCGCCCTTGGTCCTCGGCCTCTAGATTTCCTGCAAAGCGGGCGTCGAGTTGACGACTTTCTTTGACCGGGAAGATGAGTGATGCAGGGAGAACCACTTGCTGGCAGTGGGACTGCATTTAACTTCTTACAGGTCGCTTCATGGCTGAGATGCCGTTACCAGAAAGCGGCCGCGAGAAATGTGAGACAGCTTGCAGCGACTCTTCCAATGCTCAACTAGCCGCATATGCTCCTTCATCACAGTACGGCATGACCCACCACCACTGATCACTGTCGTAGTCTGCTATCACCTCGAAAGAGGGCTTGCCATCGTCAAAGTACGTCTTGAGCAAGTCGCCCCTTATGAGGCTATGAGTAATCGCGCAAATCCCGTGCCCTAGGCGTTCCACGTTCCGCGCCCTGCAAAAGCCATTCTCCCATTCCCAGTCGATAGTCCAAACGCGGACCTCACGCACAAGCTCGCGGTACTTGGCAGGCAGTTCCGCGTACCACATTATGCCGCCAGGTGTGGCGAAGAAGATAGAGGTCTCGTAGTACATGGTGATGGTTTCGGCGTGAAGTTGACGGCAGGTCAGGAGAAGCCCGGCATTACACCTGGCTGGGGTGTTGTCATGGCTGCGGAAGTGTGAACGGCCAGCGACTGAGGAGAAGGTGAAGCTGGAGTAGTTAGTAAAAACTTCACGTCGGCTGGTGATGAGGAGATGATGTACTCATAGATGATGTCTCTGAGCTCCTTAGGTAACGTAAGGAGTTTCGGGTTGGATGAATTAGGAGTCATGTTGTATGACGAAGCTGTTGGCAAAGGTTGGTGAGGACGTTGGGCTGATGTCCGAGAAAGTGTAGCATGCGATGTGGCTCAGGATCCTGTGGCGGGATCTAGCCGGTATGTGACAAGGATTAGTGTTGCGATGCGGTCTTTGTGATTAGCGCAATGATAGTTCCTCACGGCTCTCAATACAGATGGCTCATATAGACGCCACTTTCCACTGACACCGTCGTGCATCGTCTTGATCAGCTCAGTCATGGTTTCCTTTTCGTTGATCCAACATGCCCGCGAAAAATCGGCGAAAGTGCATTGCAGTTGGAAGTACAAACCGCCATATTCGCGGTATCCCTTTTTATGCCAACCTCTGCCTTTGGCGGAGCGGGAACTAAGGCGGTGGACTCGAGGCATGGCGAGTTTGAAGGGACGGGTGAGGCGGTCTTAGCGAGCGAGACTCAGTTTTGCCCTGACGTGATTGTCTTCGATATTCTGGTAAAGCGGCAGCATGCCGCTTTGGTGTAGTCGCGGGCAAAGGGTCACGAGGTTCAACATTCGGTGGCTGGCTGGCCGGTAATGTTACGCATCCAAGCTGCGCTAAGGATACCATGCCACGAGTCAGTTTCACCTCTGCAATGCTCCTTGATCATGATCACCATTCTTAAACTGGATCTGAACAACGCTCTTGTTTCTAGTAAGCATAGAAAAGAGACGCTTCAGCATTCTGCTCTCGCAACTTTTTGTTCGCCCGCTTGAGCATCCACTTCAAGACCAGAGCACAAGACGCCACGAACACCGAGAGGCATGCGTTCGTAATCATCGGCTTGACATATCGAGGGTTGTCGGTATACAAATACGGGCTCCAGACCATCGCGGCTGTGCCGATGGCGTTAGCAAGGGCTATCGCTGATGCCTTCTTCTCCTTGGTCTGACCACACGTCACAGCAATCTGTGACAGGTCAGTATCACTCGTCGTGCTAGCAAAATGGGCGTATCTGCTCACCCATCCGAGAAGAATGCCATCCACAGCATTTATGGAGCCGACAAACAGCATGATGGCGAAGTATCGAGCTCCCAGATTCATCGTCACTGCTGCAATCACGAATCCGATCGCTGCGACCGATTTGCCTGCAAAGATATGCCAAGTGCGCTCGTTGAAGTGGCCAGAGCTCCAGGACGAGCCGATCATCACGAATACAGCGACCAAGTATGGCGGACAAGTCAATGCTAGGGTGATGGTGCGATCAAACCCCAAAGTCTCGATCACTTGCGGCAGGAAGTTCTGATCTGCGATCAGTCATCGCCATACCAGAAAGGCATTTTGCTCCAGCTTACCTTGAAGCTCAATGTGACTCGCTCGGCATGAAGTGCCATCGTGAAGACCCATAACCTAGGGTCTTTAGCAGCTTCCTTGAGGCCCTTCCATGTAGTAGTGCTGGCTTGTGCTTCGACCGTGTCGTCAAGGATCCTGTTGTGAGCAAGCGTGCGTTGTTCCGGGGTAAGCCATCTCGTCTTCAATGGCTCGTCTGGTAGCGTGAAGAAAGAACCGATTGCTACGACAAATGTGATCACACCTTGGATGAGGAACATCCTGCAGATGTGTTAGTGCCATCGGTGCTCGACAGCAAGAGGACACATACCAACGCCAACCCGTAAGACCAGCATGGCCGTCTAGCTCGAAGATGCCGAGCGCGATGAGACCAGCGAATGCTGTCGACAGCACACTGCCGCAGAGGAGGAAGGAGATTCTCATAGCTAGCTCTTTACGGGTGTAGAAGACCGAGAGGAGGTACATTGCCGCTGGGATGAAGGGTGCCTCAGTGATGCCAAGGAAAAACCTGCAAAGCACCAGACCTTTGAAGTCGGTCGCAACACAAGTGAGGGTACTGACAACAGCCCAAGCAGCCATACACCCCGGCACATACAGTGATGGTCTCACGCGGGTAATGATTATGTTGCTGGGTACTTGACCGAGCAAGTAGCCGACATAGAGGATCGAAACGCAGGTCTGAAATTCACTGCCGTCAAGGTTGAGCTCTTCTTTGATACCGTCGAGTGGCGCCAAGGCGATTGCATTACGGTCCTGTAGAAACGACCCGGTCAGCATTGCTGTTGCTTGATATGACCATAAGACGTACCAGGTAGTTCAGGAAGAACATCGAGAACAGCGTTGGCGTGATCCATGTGTCCAGCTTGCGAACAAGCTTGATCTCTTCCGGGTCTGTCTTCGCGTGTGCGCCAGCATAGTCTGCAGACACAGGCTTGCTGCTGCGAACCTGCGATAAGTTCTCGCCTCGTTCGAGTTGAGGAAGCTCCTCGACGAACAGGTCGTTCGACGTCGGCTTCTCCAGGTAAAGTTTGAAGGCCATTGTGAAAAACGTGTCAAGATGCCGCTATCGTCCCGGTGAAATGCGTGTTGCGCCATCGTGGCAGTTGCGGTTCATATATGTGCTCTGGCGGCGACAGCCGACTGTACTAGGGACATGCTCGTTTTGGTTTGCTCCAAAAGACAGATGGCGATCCCTGAGGGTGGATCGAATCTCACCAGAAACAACCCTGCCGTGAAGCATGTGTTGGTCGTACGGGTCAGATACAGCTCGCGTAATGTTTTACCTACCGGATGTATCACAACGAAAGATTCCCCTAGGTGAAAGGTTGAGTGCTTCGCGGAGATACGATGGACGAAGAAAGTCACAGATGATACTGACGAACACGGCGGCATAGCTGAGCCTCCTCATAAGGCTCGAAGGATCTGGTGTGGATGTGTTCGTGCAGTAGATCAACGACTAGGTTATGCTGCTCGGGAGGCCGGGAAGACTCTCTGACCGCCTAGTGGCTACCTCCGCAATTTACGGCTCCAGCCGGACGACAACAAGGACTCTTGTGGTCAACATCTCGAAGCAGCAGGGCAAGATCACAAGACTCCGGCTTGCGCGCTCTTCGTCCAGTGCAAGCACGGTGTTGGTGTTCGCTTCGACGGCATGGGTCGTGCTTACTTCGCTCGCCTGCCTCAGACTCGCCCATCCAAAATGCTGATGATTCACGTAGCCAGGTGCTGGAGCGCGAGTAAGCAGACACCAGCCTTCCAGGTCTGCACGCGGATGTACGTCAAAGCCCGCAACGTGCAATTTCTGATCGCTGAACTTTGGCCGCTCGACAGAGCGAGATGCGGAGAATCGGGTGATCTCATCTTCGGACGCAGAGACGTTATCGTTGTAGTGGAGCGTGAGTTGCGTCACTAAAGCTGGGCCGTCTCTATTGAGGACCGCGCGGTCTGGTGAGACAATCATGCCCGCCAGCAGCAATCTATTGCAAGCCTGAGTCCTACCACCCTGGCTTGTGCTTTGGAGAATTGACAGTTCGCAGTGTCCAAGGTGGTCGCGACATTAGAAAAGAGGTCAGACCAGACTCCCAGCATACACTACTTGCTCACTGCACGCCCTTGCCAACCTTCAGAGCATACTCAACAAGCTTTTCTTTATGACTCTCGAGAAACCACAGGCTCGGCACCGCAGACACTCGCTGATGTGCTGCATAACGACATCGATGAAGACGAAGCAGAGCAGCTCCGCCTGCTACGAGCAGAGATTGCTATGTGAAATGATACAGTAATGTGACTAATTACGAGTTGATGGGTAATGTATGAAACAATTGTCACCTGTCAACGCCATCACCCTGCAGCCAGCTGTGCAATGCATTGCAGACCCGGCGACTTATCGTCGTTACCACAGCCACCAAACTTGCAGCACCCACTGACACCTTACACAGCTACACGCTCAGTATGTGTGGCAGACACGCACCGTACGCCGGTAGATGCGCCGCGCGCATAGAATGGACTGCCTACCCTGGACGACGCAGATGGTCCTGGTAGTCTACAAAGTACATGCTACGGCTCCGTGTCGGGTCGCTTGCGGATGCATGACTTATGAGCGTACCATGGGCGAAGATAAGTGGTCGTTGACCTTGGCATCTGTTCGTCAATACTACACAAGAGAATCGACAGGACCAAGAGCTGAAGCTAGGGATAGCCCTTCAATTTAGCGAAGCTTCAACGCTGGTGCTGGGTCAGCAAATCGGTAGCTCCGCTGTACTCGCATATTGATTTGGTCAGGTGATTCTGTAGACTATTGTCAACCCTCCAAGTCCACATCAATGCATCTGTTGCTTCAATAATCGCGATATGAGTCGAAGGCGTTGTCAACAGTGGGCCCGAACGCACCGCATACCAAGCCACTCATTCCGCAATTGACCTTGTGTTGATCACGGAGCCTTCCTCACGGAGCGAAAGCGCACGACAAGTTAAGAAATTACCACGTTGGGCACGCGTGATCTCCAGCCAGCAGACACGTGTTCACGGGAGGAAACCGACAGCGTGGGTGAGGCGTGCCGTGGGATGCAGCTGTCCGGAAGAGGAAGGGACACAGCTGGAGATGCAGAGATCTTTGCCGATAGCTGAGCTCTTGCAGGTAGATGGTCGTTGAGGAGATGTGATGAGTGGTTATACTTGATCGTATGCATAGAAAGAAAGCGAGCAGGTGGCGAGGAAGTTTGGTTACGGCGGTGATGCCAGTGGACGGCTGTTTCGGCGGCGAGATCCGATTTGTTTTTAGGATATGACCTGTCTACTTTGATGTCTGTTCAGCGCTGCGGTGTTGTCCGAGCATTGAATGGAAAGAGTCGTGCTGCCAGGGATGCACTTGAGGATGTCGTTGTTGACCACTGGGTCCGTGCTATGCAGCAGAGAAGATGAAATAGCGAATCGGAATGGAAGGACGCTAGAATGCTAACGGTTCGACTCGCTAGCTGTAAACCGCCAGGATGATGCATGGATAGCAGGTTTTGAGGGTGACATAACCTGATTAAGCGTTGTAATTACTTGCTTTTAGGAAATAAGATTAGGTACCTAAATTATAGGGATTAAGGGCTCCTTATTAAAAGTAGACTTATATAAGCACCTTAAGGGTACTACTACTTATAATAAATATAGTTTTTTATACCCTAGTATCGAGACTTAATACCCTTGTTCTAGACCTCTATACCCGGTAATTTTATAGTTATAAGCCCGAGTTAAGTAACTTATAGTCTCTATACGGTATTATATATATCTATTAGTCTAAATTAAGGTATATAATAGATCTTAAGTAATACCTTTAGGACTATCCGTCCGCTACGATAATTAAGGAACTAGACTACTACGATCCCTTAAAGTTTAATAACTTCTATCTTTAAACTTAGGTAAAAGTAGTTAGACTAGACCTATAGAAGTATATAGAGGGGAAGTACTTAGAAGGTATAATAACCTAGGAAATAGATATTAATCTATTATCTATACCTTAGGAGCCTACTATAGGCCTTCCGCTTAGCCCTTCTACTAAAGATAATAATATAACTATATAGATCTTATTTAGTAGAATTAGTATATTATATAATTACTAGTACGTAACATATAGAGACTAGAAGAAGGAATACGAGGACTTCGTAACCTATAAACGCTCCCTAAAATCGTACTTTAAAAGAACAATACCCTAGATATACATTAACGATCTTCTTAGCCGACCTAATACCCTCTCTACCTAGTAGACGTATATTAAGGCTAAGCTAGAACCTAAGATTAAAAGTAGAAGGGTAATCCTTTAAAGCTAATACGATAAGCTTATAAAGGAACCTAAGAGTAAGAATATTAACTAATTTCTTATAAAATAGCTTAAGCTCGACTAAAAACTTAGATAGAAGGGCTATCCGATTACTCTATATATAAAAGATAGCCTCTACCGTATAATTAAAGATACTATTAATATAGCTAAGGGAAGAATTATCGCTAAATTAAGTAATAACCTTAAAGATACTATTTAGAGATATCTTAAATTTACTCGAAGGAATCCTAGTAAATATAAGGTAAACGGTAGCACTAAGAAAAGCGTCTTATTTACTATAATAGGGAACTAATAGACTACTATAAGGGTAGCCTATAGCTAACCCTTATATATAATACGGCTATACCCGGCTTAGTAAGCCGCACGTAACGCGTATACGTATACTAAGAGACGCGTATAGCGTCTATAGAAGAAGGTAAGCTTTAGTTTATCTACGATTAGAAGATCGTAGGCGTACTATATATTACGACATCCCCTTATAACTCTCGCGGTCTTAATAGTTCTAAAGCTTCCCCTCGTTATAATCTATATACGCTATAGAGCCTAATTACGACGCGTACGATAGCGAGTCGCCTATGCCCCCCTAAGCCCTAGAGTATAGTAGTAGGCGCGTCGTGTAGCCTTAGTTACGAGAAGAGAGGCCTTACGGGCTAAGATTAAAGAGTAAGAGATATAGCGGGAGATTAAGCGGCTAGAGATCCTACGCGCTATAAGCGTACCGCCTCCGGAGTAGATAGAAGGGAGGAGAGAAGACTACCTCCCTACTATAGCTACTAACGATAATATTCTAGTACGAGGCGTAGCCGTAGCGTATACGACTCGACCGCGTCTAAAAGAGCCGACGCCTTTTAGAGGGGAATCGATAAGGAAAGTAAGGGTATTCCTTAGGGAGCTCTTACTTATCCTTACCCTCTTAGGTACTATATATACGACGGATAAATTAAAGGTCCTATATAGGGTTATATACCTTAGCGGAGAGGTAAGTAAGCGATAGTATACTAACTATAGCGTCTTCGATCTCGTAGGGTATATATACTAGGACTTTAAGGAGTTCTATTAAAGCGTATACGGCGATTCTATAAATCGAGTACTTTATATTATATTAGAGTTCGAGGTTATAAAGCAGAAGGAGCTAGATAGTAATGTCTACTAACTACCCTATGTAGGCCTGTCCGAGTTGTAGTGGTATAGAGCGGCGCTTATGTAAGCAGGGGTATTTGCCGGTCCCGGGATCGTAAAATCAGGTCACGTAACAAGTAGCGTAGTAGCTAGATAAAGAAGAGGATTAGCGGACCTAAACCCCTATACCCTCTACTCGAGAGGTATAAATTGAATTGTTGCCTTAATGCTACGCTTATAATGCTTAACTACGTAGTATATATCTTAATAGCTATACTAGGTCCTACTAGCTTACCTAAATGTCTAATTAAACCTAAATGAAATTAGGGCAAGTTGGACCTAAGGGACCCCCTCTAAACCTAAGGTTACCATAACCTATTAGTCGTTAATATATCCTCCCCTATTATAAACCTGTCCTTAGGTTCCAACGCAGTAAGCCCGGGCACTATAGGTAGCGTAGTTAGTCGCTATAAGCTAAGGTAGTCTTATAGTAGCATAATAGCTTACTCTACTATTTAGCTTAACATATAAGATGTTAGGCAATCCTAGGCCCTTCTAGCGACAGTTTATAAAGATCGAAAGGATTCTTCTAATAGAGACCGTAATAGAGACGTTAATAACCGCGACTCGCGCTATGTTAGCATTAATCGAATGGGCTAGATAGTCGAATAATGCGAACGCCATTTATGAAACAAGTGAGTGTTAGTACTAGTAACCTAATAAATCTAAGGACGAGTCTATCGCGTAGCTAGAAAGTTAGTTAAGGGAAGATAAGTAACTATAAGAAACAAGTAAGATCTAAGGACTAGAAGCATCCGTACCCGAAGCATTAACTAGAATCAGAACTAGAATTAGAACTAGAATTAGAACTAGAATCAGAACTAGAATTAGAACTAGAAACCTATAGGCTATAGCTATAGCCGGAAAATCAACTAGAAACTAGGAGCCTATAAACCCGTACTAACTCCTTAGTTCTACTTATTCTTACATAACTCCTTTGTCTAGACCTACTCGTTATCGTAGCTAACACTAGTCTTATTAGACGCGTCCCTAAGTAGCTAGCTAGTAAAGTTCCTATAGTAGTTACGGAAGAAGCTCTTATCGCGCCCTTCGCTTATAAAGCATATCTACTCGAGAGTAGTAACTAAGCTAAGCTACTTGTCTATTAGTTTCATAGCTCGGACGCGCTAATTATGTATCTTCTTATAAAAGAGCTCCGAGTCTAGGCGGACCGTAGCATTAAGCTACCTTCTAGCATTAAGGATAACTTTGTTATCGTTCTAAGACTTTAAACCCGCTAGGGCATTAGATAGAGGGCCAATACTACTAAGGTATACGGCCGTAGGGAAAGGATAGCCGGGTACTAGGCGTTAATACTTAAACCCTATAGCGCTCTTACTTATAGTCTTAAAGTTACGATAGAGGTCTATTACCTAGTGTATACTCTAGCTTCTCTAGAGTTTAAGATAGTCGTCGTCGCGGATCTCGATAAAGCAAGGGTTAATCTAACCTAGCGTCTTCTTATATGCGGCCTACCTTATTAGAACGCCTATAGTAGTTACCCGCATTTGCCTAGCGCTTAGGTCCTCTCTAAACTAGCTAATGCTATTTTTACTTAGGTAATTCTAAACCCTAACCGAGAAGAAACGCTTAAATCGGCCGTCTTCTATACAGTCGTTAATCCGGCACTACTAGATAAACTCTATAGCATTCTCTTACTTATAAAACCCGTATAAAAACTCCGGCTTACTAGTGCCTTCTAAGTTAAGAGAGTACAGTATATTAAGCCGGTTACTAGTCTAGTAGTTTTTAATTTCGAGGTTTAAGTCGACCCTAGTATACTACACTATAGTGTTCGCATTACCCCCCTAATAAGCTATATTAAAGCTAAAAATCGTAGGCCTAGGGAAGGAGATAAACCGAGTGTAGTGTTAAGGGTGTAGCGCTACTTATAAGAGCTATAGCCCGGGGTCTTATCGCATGATCTATTAGCTTAGAGAATACTACATGTTCTAGTAGACGCCGCCGTTACTAACCTTATTTAATTTTCGTAGGTGCTATCGATATACGTCGAATTCTCGACTTATTATTTCTCTGACCGTTTTAACCCCGGCGCTAGTTTAGCGTTATTGTACTAGTATAGCATGTTACTATTAATGTAGGTACCGGTACTATTAAGATCGGCTTAGTTAGCTTTATTAATGCCGAATTTGTCGAGGATCTAGTTATAGTTAGTATACGTAACGATACTACTCGTAGTGCCGACTTTGCCTCGAACGCGGAGGTAGCTAAGCGGGTTAATAGTCTTCTAACTACGCTTATTAGGGCAAAACCACGACCTATTTTTCACCTTAATAGCTAAAAAACTCTTACCTTTAAAGAGCTAGTCTTAGACCTTAAGCGCACGCTTACATAGGGTATTAGTAGTAATACCGGGATTCGTAACGAAGTAGAGGGCCTTATAGTAGAAATCTCAAATATACTAATCGTACATTATAGCGCTAACCTTACTATCCCTCTTAAGAACCTATAAGATAGCATGTTCGAGCATCTTAAGGCCCGCTATCCGGTGCTTAGGTAGCTAGTTAATGCTATCTACGTTAATCGAGTTTCTAAACTTAACGCTATAGTACCGCTTATTATAGGTGTAGTTAGCGCGCTTAATCCGGAGGGCCTCGTCTTCTTATAGGATCTAATCCTTAAAGACTAATATATCCCTAATTATAGCCGAAGGTAACATAGTAAGTATCGGGCTGCTATTCTTAGTTAAGGCCGGAGTGGATCGTAGGGTACTAACCGGTGTACCTAGCGGACTGCCCTCGCGTATAGGTGCGCCGTCTAGCGTTCGGTTAGGCGAGGATCGAGTAGGCGTAGTTATACCCTTACCTATGCTCTCGCCTATACGGAGCTACTTAAGTCGACTCGACTTACGACCGCCTCTCGATAGGACTATAGGCTAAGTAGAGGCTAGTAGTAGAGTTAGCGTAGTACTCTTTATACGTCCTTTACCTTTACTACCCGGTAGTAGCTAACGTAGCTAAGGCTATTACTAGCTAGATAGTCTAGGTTAATCTATACTGTTCTCTAGGGACGCGGATTTCTTAGTAATAGTACCTTCTATAAAGTATAGAAGGCTATCCTTATAGACAGCTAGGCGGTGTCTTCTAATAATCTCCCTACTCTTAGCCGACTACGGATTAATACTACGTGCTTTAGCCTCCCTATCGTACCGGGTAAGATTACTAGGCTCTAGAATTCGCTTACGATCTATGCCCTTACGGCCGATCCTTATACGCTAGATTAATGCCCTCTAAATTCTACTAATAGCCCTACTATAGTCTAGGTACTTATTAATAAAGGCCGTGAACTAGCGGCGCCGGCTATTAGTACTATAAAGCTCGGAGATAACGCGTCGATTAAGAATCTTATTATCTATCTACTATAGCTAGTAGCGGGTAAGCGTAGCTCGAAGAGTCTTCTCTCGGTTACGAATCTCTAAACCGGTCTTACGAATCTTACCGACGATAGGAAATAAGACATCGAGCTTCTTATTACTAAGGAATTTATCCTAGTAGCTCTTACCTATGCCGCTCTTAACTTCCTCGAAAAATAGGTTAACCTAGACGGAGCAGTCTTCGAATACCTTCTCAAAGCCCTTATAGAAGTCCTTTAACACCTTAACCCGCTTCTAAGGACTAAGCTCCCGGAACATAACATTAGCGGCGGACTTCGGCATGTTCGTGTTAGTAAGGACATGCTTAACGTTATCCGGTAGACGAAGGGACTTAAATAAGGTCTAAGGTAGGCGGGTAAGCCTAGTAACAGTACTAGTAAGCGCTATACTCGAGCTAGCCGGGCGTAACGAAGGACTAGCTAAAGCTATAATAACTAGGATTCGCTAGTAGTAAGATCGTAAGAGCTAGCTATCTCGTAGTACTACTCTAGAGTATTAGTAAGCTTTAAAAGCTTAATGTCGGGGTAGGGGGCTTTAAAGAAGGTTAAGGTCGTAAAGAGAGAGGCTAAAGAACCGTCTAATGTGTGTAGTAGTAGTAGATAGATATGTTAGTAGTTCTAGTAATAGTATTAGTGTTTAAAGAAAAAGAAAGGAAGTAGTAGGTAGAGAGCTACGCTTAAGTATGCCTCTTAGCGTATGTCCCTATAACCGTTATAAGGCAGTAGCGCCGAGACCGGTCTTATAAGTAGTAAGAGTAGTGCTATTAAGGTTATACTAAAGGTCCGATAACCTTACATATGACCGAAGACCAGTGCTAGTAACTACCTAGGTAAGCATTTAATAGAGGTATACTATGCTATTACGTAATCCAATTTACCGGTCCCGGGACCGGTAAATGTAACTCTACTAACTAAGGTCTTACTAAGGCAAGAATACCCTATAAAGTAAAGTCTAGATAACCGAATTGGCTTAATAAACTAAAGGGTATACGTAACACATGCCTAAGGGAAATAAACTCCGTACGCTATGTTACGGATCGATCCGGAGAAGCTCCAGCCAACCAATCGATGCCTACACACTAGTGGAAGGATCCGATATGCAGAGTGCTCTCTCCGATCTACGTGCTCTGTAACAGAGCAGAGAGAGCAGGACAGATCAACTGATCCGACTGATCAGTCACGCCAAGACATGGCACTATATAGACGACGCTTCTTTACGAGTATAGATAGGAGCCTCGTGCTCAACTCATTTTAAGTATACACTATATACTGTTTGGAACCACTACCTTCATAACTGATTGAGACATCCCTGCAAAGATCCAAGTCCGAGTTGTGATAACGTACAGCGGTTCCTAACACGCTATTGCTAACTAATTAGTTCTTAGCCTCGATCCTACTAAACTGTGAAATTTTAGCTATAGAAAGGTTATAAGGCCTAACCTATAGCTTCTTAGATTCCGGTTTAGGATCCGATCCCCTTTCGTTAACTCCTACGGGTAGTACGTCTTCGTCGGCGATAGGCTCGATCTCGTTTAAATTACTACTATCTTCGCTATTAGCGACTTCTCCCTCCCCTATTACGAGATCGATCCTATTATCTAAGCTTAGTACTCCTATGTTATCCGGGCGAAGCTCTAGAACTAGCTTAAGGTTTTCTCGTGCCTAAACACCCTTTATTAGCGTGCTATTAAGTTCCTTAAGAATATAGGTACTAAACTCCCTAGAGACACTAGACACCCGATATAGACCTTACTATCGGTAACCGATCTTGCGTAAGAAGTTATCCTTATATAGCTTATCGAACCTTGTAATAAGGTCGCCCTTCTAGAAACTAATAAAGTTAACATTCCGGTAAGAATTAAAGTAGTCCTTACTAAGTTCTCGTAGTCGCTTCCTTCGAGCATATAGCTCTTCTAAACTAAGGTCTCGAGCCTAGAGTTAACGCGCACGTATAGTAAGTAGGTCCTTAGTTGTCCTAACCGATCCCTATTAATAATTAGCCTACGTCAGGTACTTAACCTCAATTAGTAGAATCGTGCGATGGCTATATAGGACCTAAGCTAGCGTTATTCTAGTAGTACGACAGGTCGTGGTCCTATTAGCCTATAACATAGCGGGTACCTATTGCTCCTATCCGCGGTATGTGTTCCTTATAAGCTTTGCTAACGCTATAAGAATCGGACGGTATCTAACTTCGACCGGAGCATTAGATTACGGATAGTACGGTAATATTCGGATCCTTCGAATACTAAGTCCTACGAGTAACCGCTTAACCTTAGTAGTATAAACCGTAGCGTTATTAAGCACAATTTTAGCATAGTAGCCGTGCCTATAGAAGACGTCCTTATATAGAAACTTAGTAACCGTCTTAGAGCTAGGAGGTACCCTCGTTACTCTAGCCTCGATCTAGTTACTAAGTGCTTTGCGCGTAACTAGGAGGTATCTATTTTTATGCACCTAGACGGGGTCCGAGTACTACTTCTTACTAATGACCTAAGGGGTCGATAAGTGAAGCTTACTAGCGCGCTAGTTACCTTCGCGAAACCTATAAGGAGTACAACTTCGAACCTACGTAGAGACATCGGCGAAGCACCCGTCCTAGTAATACCGATCGGAAATAAGGTTATATACGACCTTAGCGCTACGGTAACCGTGTCTCTTATGGTATTCTATAACGATCTCCTTCTAAGCCTTATTATCGTTAATTACAAGTTGTAACGGTGCTCCTCGGCGCTTCTAGAAGAACAGCAATTAGTCCCGGATAAAGAAATTAACGCTCTTCTTTACTAGCCGCCGGTACTTAGTACGGTTAACACTATCGGGCCGGGTCCTAGTTTCTATAACCTAAGTAAGTTACTAAGAGCTTTTAGAATATTAGTCCCCGAGATGTCGTGTTTTCTAGATTTTAACTAGATAGGTATCGACCGGCTCTAGGTACCCGAATAGCTTATTATTAATCATCCGGTCGACTTCGTCTTCGTTAGCTCCTCTAGGTTCCTAAGGTGTAGAGGGCCTACGAGACAGGGCATCTAGGCTAGTGTACCTAGTCCCCGTAACGTGCTTTACTTCGAACGTAAACAGCCTAATCTATACGACCTACCGGGCTATTGCCGAGTTAGGTAGGTCCGAAGCCGGCCGGTTAAGCTACTATATAAGTGTCTTAGCATTAATCTTAAGGACAAAATTAACGCTAGTAACATATCTCTAGATCTTCTTAAGCCCCTTAAGGACCCTAAGGCATTCTCGCTTACTAGCATTATATCTAGATTCTAACGCGTTCTAGATTCTACTCTTATACCGTACCGGGTAACGCCGTCGAGTACTGTCTATTAATTCTTAAGAAACAATATATCCCTATCTAGTGCCGCTAGCATTAACTAAGATAAAGATAGACCTAGTACTAGGTAAGTAGTAGAGGGTAACTAAGGCTAGAGCCTACATAAGATATCTAGTAACCTCTTCTTTCGAGAACTACTCATTTTCTATCTAGGTAAACTCGGCGTCCTTCTTTAGTAGCTTATATATTAGTCGAGCGATAATAACGAACTAGGGGATCTATATCCGGAAGTATATACATAGCCCTACATAGGTGCGGACCTCCTTAATATAGGTAGGCGTAGGCTAATCTAGGATCTTAGCTACAACCTTTAGGTTAGGATAGTAACTATCCGGGCTAGTAACGTACCTAACAACCTTAAGCTTTTCGTATAACTATTAGAATTTGCCTCTAGTAACTACCGCACTAGCTCTTTCTAAGTTAGTAAGAACTAGATCTAGGGAAACAATGTGCTTAACGACCTATTTCCTTAACCTAGGCTCTACTTCTACATTCCTATAGTCCTTAGTTAGTCCCTTAATACCGATGTTATTAAGAAACGGCTTCGCTCGATGTAAGATATAATTAAGTAGAATCTTTATTACCGCACGTACGAACTAAGTAACTAAATTAGTAGCTCCTTAAGGTAGAGTCGTGTTGCGTACTAGGCTAAGAGGGGTTATGAAGGCTATTAAGTCCCGGTAGGACTTATCTAAAGTAATCTAATTATAACCTAAAAACAGGTCTATAAGTGAAGCGACTCGGTACCCGGCAAAATCCTCTAAGAAGCTATCCGTGTCTAGTGGAATGTTAGTATCGCGTATAGTAACCTTATTTAGGAGCATAGCTAAGTTAATTAACCGATATAGCACATCGCTTCTAGAGGCATTAACCTTCTTTACGACTAGGAACTAGCTATTAGAATATGCCCCTTATAAGTATTCTAGGATGTTATTCTTAATCCGGGCTCTAATTATACGCTTAATAATTGCCCTAAGACTTAGGTGCAACCGGATAGGGCGTACCTACTATAGCCTATAAGGGACCGTGTTAATTTTCTAAGGTGGTATAACGTCGTGCCTAATTTGCCTTATATAACTAAAATCCTAAGCGAGGACTGCCTCCCGGTTATAGAGTATCTTATTAAATAAGGCCCTTTCTATTAGTAATAGCTTAATGCTAACCTTAATTAAGGTAAGCCGTTCTAGAGTAATCCGGCTACCTCGCTTAATACTTAAGAATTTCTTAGTTAAGTACTTCCCGTTAAACGGACCTTGTCCTTTAGGCATCTTAGACTCTAGGTATAGTGCCCTACGCTTCTATTCTATATCTCCTTCAACTCGTGATTCTAGGCGCTCGTAAACGCTCGCGTCTACTAGCTTCTTCTTATCCGCCTTACGCTTATATATCGTAAAGACCTACGGTATCCTAATGTTAGTTATATATTAGCCTACTTATTACTTCCGTGCCTAAGCATTTAATGTAGATTACCTTAAGATCTCGGAGGACTAATCCCCTTAAACTAAATAAACGTTAGTAATAGACTCTCCCTTAAACGCGCCTATTCTAATTTCTACAACTCGTTCCTTTATTCTAGCACTCCTAAGTAATCCTAATAAGTGAGCTAAATAGTTACTAGGCGTTAGAGCCTTGCCGGGTTCCTATAGATGCGTCGTATCTTCCTATAGATGCGTCGTGTCTTCCTATAGATACGCCGTGTCGTAGCCGTATCCGTTTTCCTTACTATAGCTATTTGCCGGTCCCGGGACCGGTAAATTAAAGTCCGAGGTTTCTCCGAGATAGTGCGAGAACCTTACTAATTTTATTAAATTCGGCTTTAGTAAGTTACCGGTAGGTTAAGCGCCGTAAATTAACCTACCCTTCTATTTCCCGACGCTTTTAATAGTTCTTAAAGGGTCTTGTACCTATCCGAGCTAACTAGGGTAGTAAACATAACACTTTTACCTTTGCGGCTAGTAATAGTCCCCTCCTACGAACTATTATTGCAGTTACGGGTAGTAAGCCGCACCTTACGGGCCTACGGACGTCCTAGGATTGTTAGTAAGTTTAGATCCGAGGAGATAAACATGTCTACCTAGTAGTAAACCCTAAATACCTAAATATCTAAATTGCCTATAACACCTTTAAACTAGGCCCGCCCTCTAGTACCTCGAAAGATAAGCTAAGTACTCGACATTACTAGTAACCTAAACCTATAAGCGTTCCTCTAGCCGATAATATTTACCTTAGAACCCTTATTAATTAGGCACCTAATCTAGTTCTTATTTATCCTAAACTCCGCTACTACCTAAGGACTAGGGACTATAGTAAAGTTATTAAGGACACTAGAGAGCCCGATTTTCTTAACATCCTTATATAGCTTAGTAGTAGGGACCGCACCTTTAGAGTAAAGTATAGTTAAATATACTCTGACATACTAGGCCTAACTATCTTTACGGAAGACCTCCTTATTATACTTAGGTTTATCTTTATAGGTAACTACTTATCTAGTGCGAACCTTAGGGTCCTTTCCTATAAGGCGTCGTACTATAGCGAGCTTCTCCTAAAGAGCGGGGGTGTTAGTAACGCGACTAAAGAGGGCAGCCTCGAACTAGCGACTATATCGAAACTAATCCTAGGCATTTACATTAGGAAACGTTATCTAGAGGATCTAATCAATCTAGTAGATAATACCCTCTTTCTTTATAACCGGGCTATTACTAGCTAAACTATATTATCGGACGTAGTTATTAATCCTTATAGTCTTAGCATTCTCTATACGCTTGCTTTATGCGAAGGGGGCGTTTACGGGACTAATAGACATTTCCTTAGGCAGTCCTTTACTAGTATCGTTCCCTAGTTTATTTACTTAGGCATTATTTCCCCTTCCTAGGGTTACCCCGGATTTAGCTAATAATTGAGTTTCGCTTATTTAAGCACTAACTTCGTTAATTATTTTAACCTCCTACTAGTTAATCTTAGCTTACCGGATCTCCTGTTCTAATTGTAGGTAAACTTTCTTAGTAGCCTTAGCTCGGGCTCGTAGATCCTAGGCTAAGGACCGGGTCCTCGGGTGCGGATTCTTTAGAATGCCTACGGGTACCTTCCCTTTTACTTTATTAGACTGCATAGGGTAGGCAGATACCTCGTTAAGCTCGCCTAAGTCAATCGCCTACTCCGCTTTACTTTCTCCGAATAAGACCTAATATGTCCTAGTAGCCTTCTCCGTTTAGCTAGACCGTACGTCCTAAGGGCTATACTCTATTAAATGCCTAAAGTTAGGAGGGGGCTTATAATAATTAGGAGGCGTAACCTTTATTACCTTAGTATAGTCCCTACCTATCTATTACTTACGTAGTACGGAAATCTTATACTAGTTATTAAACTCAATCGGCCTATAATGTTCTTCGAGTAGAGGGAGCATATAGAGTAGTTTCGGTTTACTATAGTCCCTCCGAAAGTTAAATTTAGTAGGACGCGGATCGCCTTCTTTCCCTAGATACTACTAGTTATTTAGGGCGAGGTATACGTAGCCCTAAGATATTAAGGACCTTATTGCCCTATAATTACTAGCCTAGTGCTTCGAACTACTACAGTTATAGTAATAACTATCTATCGCTTTAGACTATTTGCGATTCTAGGATAGGGGACGCTACATTACGTAAACCTATAGTTTAGTATCTAGGTCGTACCTCTCCGGTTACATAGAGCGTTAATTCTCGCTCGGGTAGAAGGTACCCGCGTCCGCGACGCGACCGCGCTAGTATGCACGTATACTCATTTTAGCTACCTTCTAGATTAGGTTATTATTAACAATAGTACTAGAGGTAGCCTTCTTAAGCGTGTTAATCTTAGGCTTAAGGCGCGGCATTTGCTTTACGACTAAGCGGTGTAGCTAAGGTAAAGTAAGAGGGAAATCTATATATATAGCTTTCTATCCCTCCTTACTATCTACGATGCTAGTAGCTTTATCGAGGATCCTCTAAAAGTCCCTAAATTTCTTAGGCTACTTTAGGTAAAGCCCGTAAGCCTTATAGACCGCTTTTGCGACTGCCTCTAGTAATCCCTAAAGGAGGAGGCGACTCCGGGAGCTATTATCTAAATCCTTAGGTTCAATTAGGTTACTTAAGGATATAAATAGGCGGATAAATTCCTTTATATCCTATTCTTCGGGCCTCTTACCTTACTACGCCCTAATAATCTCCTTAAGATATTCCCGACTTCCTAAAATCAAATAGGCGTTAAACCTTAAGAACTCTAATAAGAACGCCCTCCTAAAACGTGCCTTGTTAGTAAGCTACCTAGGTAGTCTTATAACTACGCGACGGATAGTAGTTTCGCAATTGCGCTTAAACCTACCCTAGAAATTATCCTTCTTAATAGATGCCCGAGGCGGATACTAGTCTATTAGGTCGCTAAACCGCTCCTAGAACTTAGTAGCATTAGTGCTATTAAAGAACGGATTCTTAGTACCTCCTAGAGGTAGAAAGCGAGAGCTAGCGTTCTCTATTGCTACTGCTAATCGTCTAAAGAGGGTAGTTATAGTATCTATTCTAATTATGCTATTCGTTCCTACACCTATACCTAATTTAGCGGCGTAAGTTCCGCTTCTCCCTTCTTTACTAGATTTAGGTGTTTCCCCTTCCTCCGATTCCTCTATCCCCTTATAAGGGATAGAGTCCCTATAGACCCCCTCTATTTTCGTAGGGTTTATAGGCTACTCGTAGCCTCTACCTATGTTGGTAAAGGTGCTAAGTTTTTCTAGTAATGTAGCCGTATCTATTATTACGTAGTACTTACTTTAGAATGTGCTAATACTAGTTGTTACTTAATAGGACCTTGTAACCGTAATTGTTACTAAATACCTTAGACCTTAAGTGTTTTCGACCTTAGTCGACCTTAACCGTAAACCTTGACCTTAAGTAATAACCTTAACCGTAAACCTTAAACCTTAAACCGTAAGTTTAACCTTATAAACTAGATACTAATACGCTACCGGGTATACACTTAACAACCCCCCTTATTAACCACTAAAATAATGTCTACTAACTACCCTATGTAGGTCTATCTAAGTTATAGTAGTATAGAGCGGCGCTTATGTAAGCAGGGGTATTTACCGGTCCCGGGACCGTAAAATTAGGTTACGTGACGAGTAGCGTAGTAGCTAGATAAAGAAGAGGATTAGCGGACCTAAACCCCTATACCCTCTACTCGAGAGGTATAAATTGAATTGTTGCCTTAATGCTACGCTTACAATGCTTAACTGCGCAGTATATATCTTAATAGCTATACTAGGTCCTACTAGCTTGCCTAAATGTCTAATTAAACCTAAATGAAATTAGGGCAAGTTAGACCTAAGGGACCCCCTCTAAACCTAAGGTTAACATAACCTATTAGTCGTTAATAATAGTACGATAGTTTACGACTAAGCTAGATATTATAGAGGACTAGTTAGGTAACTACTCGAAAGCGTAACGCGTACGGTACCTACTAGTAAAGCTTATACCTTACTTACGGTCCGCTATCGTTAACTACTATAATATCTCTACAACTAGAGAAGAGCTAGTAGTCCTAGCCTTGCGTATCGAAAGTACCGAGCGCTAAGGTAGTAGCGGAGGGTATAACCGTAGATAGTATAGGCGTCGTAAGCGTAAAGCTAAGGACGTATATAAGCGGGCTAATCGCCTAAAGTAATAGAATTTAAGTTAAGTACTAGGCGCCTTAAGTACGAGTTAGTAGCGAGACGCCGGTAGCTTATCTATAACTAGCTAGAAGTCGAAGGTAGAGTACTACGGCTACGGTAAGAAGGGTTACTATAAGACGGAGTACTAAAGTAGATACCTATAGAAGGACCGTAATACGTAAGCGGTTCGTAGGCTAGAAACTATAGAGGCTTTAACTAAGAAGGGTAAGTAGGGAAAAGGTAGAGGACTAGGTAAGGGTCGCTCCTAAGTCCGAGTTCCTATATAGACCCCTTAAGGTAAGTCGATATAAGTCTAGCGTATTACTTACGAGGTGCCGTTGAGACGCGTAAAGGCTTTTACGAGGCTACGTTTCTCCTAGATAACGGTACGTATTTAAGCTTAGTATCGTACGAATATATACTCCGATACTAGATATAGCCTATTAGTAGTATAAAGCTTCTAAATCTAGAGTCGTACGTATAGGACTAAGGATATTACTACGGCGCCTATACGGTTTACGTATATTACGGAATGATTCCTATAGACCCTAGAATTATAATAACGAAATAAGCACGTAACTTATCCTACCTAAGCGCTTAGACTTAGGGCGATTAGACTACTTATGCTTAGACTAATTAGACTACTTATGCTTAGAATAATTAGACTAATTACCGAGATCTACGAATCTCCTTTATATTTAGGAACGCTAAGAATCCCTTATAGTTTCGATGCGTTTAACTTACTATTTAATATTACTATTTAGAATACACTATAACCTAACATCTACCTTACTACTACTTAGTCTCTACGAGACAAGATAGCTACTACTTTATTACTCTCCCTTAACTTTCTATCGGCCCGAGAACAAACCCGATTAAGCTTATCTTCTTAACTTATAATATTATTAGGTTATACTAAACCTAACAACCCGTACTACTAGCAATCTACTAGCTCCTCGCTAGTAACTATCTAGCGACCCGCTAGTACTACTATAGCTTTAGACGAAGCTATCTAAGACTAGCTCCGCTAGGAGGCTCTTATAGCGGGCCTATTAGTACTACTAATACTATTACTAGTACTACTATAGATGTCTAGCGGGCTTAGCGTACTAGACACGCTAGCGAAGCGTAAGTTTAGCGTACTAGGGCCGTAGACCCCTAAGTTATTACTAGCTAAGCGTCTAGGTATAGATATTAAGATATATATATAGTACCTCTTATACTTTATAAGTAGTAAGTATTCGCTACGCTCTTCGCTTACGATACGCTTACTAATAGTATAGTAGACGAGTAGGATACGTGTAATAGTGTTACTACCGGCGAGTTACTTAAGAAGTGTAGGCGCTATAGAGACATTAGGCACCCCTACGTTAGTAATACTAGCGTCGCTATCGCGTAGATAGTAGCTCGCCTACGTACCGCTCGCGCCTAGCGCGATAAGCTTATCTAGGGGCTTAGTAATCCTATTACTAAGTAGGAGTAGGATGCTCTAGACTAGTAGTATAAGGTCTACGCCTAGCTAGGCGAGTAGATCTTAGAGGTAAGTACCACGCCTCGCTAGCGCTTCCTACGCTCGCTACGTACGGCGTACTATCGCCCCCTATATAAATCGGCTAACTTCCTCCTAGGCTAAGAGTTAGTTTAGTACCTATAAGAATAAGCATCTAGGCAATACCCGCGTACGGTTCGCCGGCGCCTCCGCTACTACTACCCCCTCCTCCGCCACTACTACTACGTCCGTAGTTCTATAGTAAGAGTAGAATAGGGCCCTTAATAGGCTCTTTAAGCTCGGCCGTGCTATAAGTACTATATGTGTCGTATACGTGTCCTATACTAACCGTAGTTATAGTTCCTATAGGCTAGAAACATCGATACTACTAAGGCGGATAGGGCCTTTCTACTACTAGCCCTACGGGGCGAGTATAATAAGGACGATAATAACGAGTAATCGCGCGCTCCGCGTATATTAGCCGCCTACTACGCGTCTATCTCCTATCTACGTAGCGCCGTTATACGCCTATAAAAGTTTATTCTAAAATAAGTAATCTTCTCTCTACTCTTCTCTCTCCTTACCTCCCTCTCTAATGTTATTACTATCGGGGGTGTTTACTTAACTAAGTAAGCGAGCCTTTTAGTCCGATAGAACATACTAAGAGTTAGTATCTTATATATAGGTTATAGCTAATATTACTATTAGGGGTAGAGGCTACCGTTAATATAGATACTATCGGATAGGCCTCCCCCCGTATTATTAGTAAAAAGAGGAGGTTATATCTAAAGGGTAAGGTCCTTATATCCGGCTACCGAAGGGTTAAGGCCTAAATATATAATCTATACCCTTACTTCGGCGCCTTATATAGCCTTCGTAGATACCTTATATTCGACTACCGTACGCGTAGCCTTCGCGGATCCTTCCGTCGGCTTATACCGTCTTCGCTAACGCCTTATATTCGGCTACTATACGCGTAGTATTCGCGAGTCCTTATACTAGCTCCTAGCTATTATACTCTTCTAGCTAGCCCTTCTATTATACTAGGTACTATACCTTACCCTTATACTTATGCTTTCCTAGTACTACCTCTACTTTATATTCCCCGTCCTTATTAGCGAGGGGTATAGTACCTCTATCCTTCTCGCTACCCGCGTACGGCTCGAGGAGGGATATATAGAATATATTATAAATTCTTAAGTCGGCTAGTAGTACTAGGCGGTATGCCTACGAACCGATAGCGTTAATAATGCGATACGGTCTAATAAACTTCGGACCTATCTTCTTCTTCGGTAATACTAACCTTAGGTTCTTCGTAGATAATAAGACTATATCGCCTACGCGATAGCTCTTAGCCTTATAAGTCTTATTATAGCAGCGAGTCTAGTTAGCTACTACGATTTCCTAATGCTTCGTAAGCGTAGCGCGTATTTCTCGTATACGGTTAACTAAGTCTACCGCTACTAGTACCTCCCCTTCCCGGATCTTACCCTAAGATCCTATAGGTATTAGGGTAATCTTAGGTCTCTAACTATACGCTATCTCGAATAGGCTTATATAGAGCGTAGGGTAGGCGCTATTACTATATACGAATTTAGTAATAGCTAGCTACTTAGCCTACTCTATCTAGTTCTTACTATAGTAATAACGAAGGTACTATTCTAAGGTTTAGTTTACCCTCTTAGTCTAACCGTTAGTCTAAGGGTAAAAAGCTATAGATAGCTTACGCTTTACCTACGCCTCGAAGTAGAAGTTACTCTAGAACTTACTCGTAAATACTAATTCGCGGTTACTTACTATACCCGCTAGGATACTATAATGCCGTACGACTTCGTCTCGTAAGGTCCTCGTAAGCTCCGCGGCTATATATATCTTAGTTGTAGGAATATATAAGTTTATTTTAGAGTAGCGGTCGACGATTACTAGGATCGTATTATATACGTATTCTCCTCGCTTACTTAGCGGTAGGTCCGTAATAAAATCCATAGTAATTTCTTACTATAGACCGTCTAGCCTAGGTAGTAGCTATAGCTCGCCGTAAGGTCGATAGCGCCTCGCCTTCGAGGTCTAATATGCTCTATAGTTTCTAATATACTCCCTTATATCCTTACTAAGTAAGTCCTACTAGTAGTAACGTCGTAGTAGCTCTTTAGTCTTTACCTTACTAAAGTGCCCTACTAGTAGGTCGTTATAATATATATAGAGTAACTATACCCTTAGTATATAATCTTCGGGTACGATAATCGCGTTTCCGCGATAGACTAACCCGTCTTTTATATACTAACCCTTAGCGTCCCCTTCGCTAGGCGCCTACGATAAGTATACGACGTACCTATCGTCTCTCCCCTATACGATTTTCATTAGTAGTATAAGTAGTTCGCCTAGGCCGCCTTATATTATTATAGCGTATACTCTTACTAGTAGCGATTAAGCTCCCTACGGCTCGTAGGCTCCTACTACCGTTATCGCCGCCTTATCCTATATCTTCTCGTAGGTAGCGGTTACGAGCCTTACTATAGGCTCGTCCTCTCTTAATAGGGATTCCTTCTAGAAAGATAGCTTACTTTATAGCGTAGGAAGTAAGTTTAATATCTACTACGCTACGCGTACGTAGTTACTACGTCGCGATAGCGTATCGGCTAGGTTACCCTTCCCCGGCCTATACTCTACTACGAAGTTAAAAGATTATAGAAACGTCGCCTATCGAGCTTACCTCCTATTTAGCTACTTTACTATTATAAAACCCTATAGGTTCGTATAGTCGACTAGTACCTAAACCGTATATAATACGCCTTCGAGGTACGGTTACTAATACTTAAATGCCTCTACTACTACTAGTAGCTCCTAGTTATAGGTCTTATAATTATACTTAGTAGGTGCTATCTTATAAGAATAGAAGGTAATTAGATACTACTTAGTCCTAAATAACTAAAAGATAATACCTATAATCGTAAAACCTAAGGTATCCGTTTTAACCCTCGTACGTAACGAAGGATCGAAGTACCTTAGGATAGGTACTCCGAGAAACCTAGCTTTTAGCTATTAGAATGCTTACTCCTCGTAAGCGGACTATATAAGAGGTCCTTACTTCTTACTATTCTTATACCCCTTAAGTAGGTCTGTTAATAGCTTTACGATCCTTAAGTACCCTTCGACAAAACGCCTATAGAAGTTATAGAATCCTAGGAAGGATTAAACCTTATAAAAACTCGTAGGTGTAGGCTATTCCTTAATTACGGCTACCCTACTCCTATCTATCGATACGCCTACGATACTTACGATAAATCCTAGGAACTCGGTACTCTCCTAGAAGAAGCTATACTTCTTTAGGTTCGTAAATAGGGTGAACTTTCGTAGCCTCTCTAGTACCGCGCGTACGGCTCGTACGTACTCCTTACGCGTTACGCTATAGATAAGGATATTATCGAGGTAGACTACGTATATATTATCTACTAACCTAGTAAGGGCCTTATTAATATACTGTTACGGTTTGGATTAAGCTACGGCGGCACGCCTAACTATTAGTTATAGAGATTACGTACGCGGCACGAGATTACTCGCTTACTAGCGACTTAGTAATTCGAGATTACTCGCTTACTAGCGACTTAGTAATTCGAGATTACTCGCTTACTAGCGACTTAGTAATTCGAGACTACTCGCTCACTAGCGACTTAGTAATTCGAGATTACTCGCTTACTAGCGACTAAGTAATTCTTCGTCGTCGTCGGACGTAATTATCCTATCGGGATTCCTAGGTCTTAGGCGGCTGCCTCCTACCTTACTAGGGGCGGGAGTTCCCCTTCCGTTACTTATCTATAAAGTACTTATCCTTAGTAACGATATTATCTAGGTAGACTAAGTATATATTATCTACTAACCTAGTAAGGGCCTTTTTAATATACTCCTAAAAGGTAGCTAGTATATTTATTAACCTAAAGGGCATTACTAAGTACTCGTAGTAACCGTATTACGTACGAAACGTAGTCTTCTACTCGTCTCCTCGCTTAATAGGAATACGGTAGTAGGTATCCTATAGGTCGATTATAGTAAAGAGCCTTATACCCTATAGCCTATCTAAGGTCTTACTAATTAGGGGTAGTAAGTATCGGTTCTTTACCGTAATCTTATTTAGGCCTCTATAATCTATATAGAGCCTAAGAGTACTATTCTTCTTTAGTACAAATAGGATAGGCGTACCCGCCTCGCTTACGGATCGCCTAATCTACCCCTTCTCTATTACTTACGTAAGGTACTCCTTTAAGGCTTCTAGCTCGGTTAAGGACTAGTAGTATAGCGGCTTAAAAGGGGGTTTCTTTCCTTCGACGAGATTAATAGTATACTTAACCCCGTTAGGTATCTTACGCTTCGCCTACTTATTAGGTACGTATATATCTCGGAAGTCTATAAATTCTTTAGGCTACGAGGGGCCCTCTCCTTTAGATACTACTATAGTAATAACCCGAATACTTATCGTATAAACCTACTTTAAGCTCTTGAGATCCTTAAGGAACTCGCGTACATTACGCTACTAAATCGTAGGCGTCTCTATACCGTAGTACTACTAGTTATCCTTATCGGCCTTTATAATCTAATTACAATACCGCTAAGGTCTACCTAAGATAACTAACGGCCTACCTATAGGCGCTATATAGTAGATAGCGTTGCTTACGCGCTCTACTCCTATATTATTAGCTAGTCGTACGTAAACCGTATAGGCGCTATAGTAATACCCTTAGTTCTACGCGTACGACTCTAGATTTAGAAGCTTTATACTACTAATAGGCTATATCTAGTATTAGAGTATATACTCGTACGATACTAAGCTTAAATCTATACCGTTATCTAGAAGAAACGTAGCCTCGTAAAAGCCCTTACGCGTCTCGACGGCGCCTCGTAAGTAACGCGCTAGACTTATATCGACTTACCTTAAGGGGTCTATATAGAAACTTAGACTTAAGAGCGACCCTTACCTAGTCCTCTATCTTTTCCCTATTTACCCTTCTTAGTTAAAGCCTCGATAGTATCTAATATACGAACCGCTTACGCGTTACGGTCCTTCTATAGGTATCTATTTTAGTACTCCGTCTTATAGTAACACTTCTTACTATAGCCGTAGTACTCTACCTTCGACTTCTAGCTAGTTAAAGATAAGCTACCGGCGTCTCGCTACTAACTCGTACCTAAGGCGCCCGGTACTTAACTCTACTTCTATTACTTTAGGCGATCGGCCCGATTATATACGTCCTTAGCTTTACGCTTACGACGCCTATACTATCTACGGTTATACCCTCCGCTACTACCTCGGCGCTTAATGCTTTCGATATATAAGGCTAGGACTACTAGGTTTTCTCTAGTTATAGGGATATTATAGTAGCTAACGATAGCGGACCGTAAGCGAGGCGTAAGCTTTACTAGTAGGTACCGTATACGTTACGCTTCCGAGTAGTTACCTAACTAGTCCTCTATAATATCTAGCTTAGTCGCGAACTGTCGCGCTATCTAGTTATCCTTCTATTTCGTAACCTCGTACTCTAATATAACGTTAAGTACGCAATTTATAGAATTGCCGTATACGTCTTAATAGAACTCCTTAAAGTCCTAGTATATATACCCTGTAAGGTTAACGGCGCTATAGTTAGTATACTATCGCTCGCTTACCTCTCCGCTAAGGTATATAACCCTATATAGGACCTTTAATTCGTCTATCGTGTATATAGTACCTAAGAGGGCGAAGATAAGTAAGAGCTCCCGAGGGAATACCCTTACCTTCCTTATCGAAACCCCTCTAAAAGGTGTTAGCTCTTTTAGACGCGGTCGCGTTATATATACTACGGCCGCGCCTCGTACTATAATATTATTATTAGTAGTTATAGAGATAGAGGTAGGGGTTATAGTAGGGAGGTAATCTTCTCTCCTCCCTTCTATACGCTCTAGAGGCGGTACGCTTATAGCGCGTAAGATCTCTAGCCGCTCGATTTCCCGCTATATCTCTTACTCTTTAATCTTAGCTCGTAAGGCCTCTCTTCTCGTAACTAAGGCTACACGACGCGCCTACTACTATACTCTAGGGCTTAGGGGGCGTAGGCGACTCGCCGTCGTACGCGTCGCGATTAGGCTCTATAGCGTATATAGATTATAACGAGAGGAAGCTTTAGAACTATAAGGACCGTTAGGCTATAAGGGGATATCGTAATGTATAGTACGCCTACGATCTTCTAATCGTAGATAAACTAAAGCTTACTTTCTTCTATAAACGCTATACGCGTCTCCTAGTGTACGTATACGTATTACGTACGGTATACTAAGCCGGGTATAGCCGCATTACATGTAAGGGTTAGCTATAGGCTACCCTTATAGCTAAAGACCTACCGTAAGTATTTAAAGGACAATCCTTAATTCTATAGGAGTAAGGTAAATAGATATAAGTATCCTAAGGCCCTTAAACTAATAAAGAATCCTTAGTCTAACTTAAATAAGGACTAAAAAGTAGAAGGAACGGATTTAAGACTATAAGAATTATACGGACTATGTGTAGTTAAGACCTAGGGGGTATACTCCGCTAATAACTTATCTAAAGAGGACTCCTAGCTACTTAATAGGGGATCTAATATTCACGTTATAAATAAACCTACGAAGGCCGAATTTACCCTAGAATCGATCTCTAAGGATATACTTATCTACGTAGTAGCTACTACGCTTAGAGGAGTAGTTAAGGGTATCGTAAAGCTCTATATTAAGTTACTAGACGGATATCTAGTTACCCTAAGCCTTAAGAACACCCTCTATATTCTAGGATTTTATTACAATATTATCTTACTCCCTTAAATACGGAAGAAAGGTCTTTTCTTAGACGAGCGTACTAATATCTAGTACGATAGTAATAATACTAAGGTAGTTAAGGTCTAGAGATTAGAGGATCTAATATACCTAAATATAAGGACTCTAGTAAAAGGGAAGCCTATAATAATTACTAAGTAGCCTATATCCGAAGATAGTACCCTACTATCGGTTACTAAGACTTTAAAATAACAATTAAGGAGCGTAGCTATAGCTAGGAGCCGTATACCCCTTCTAGTAGTTCCGAGGACAATAAGGGACTACTATAAGGTCCTTAGATACTCTAGACTAGAACGAATAATATACCTATAGGACGTAGTAAAGGGCATTAAGATTATAGGATTAGAGGAACTACCTAAAACTAACGAGTACGAATCTTATACTCTCTTAAAAGGATATAAGAGGATATCTTAAAGCTCTAGGATTAAAATACGACCTTTGTTAATATATAAGAATATTGTAATTAACCTTATAGAGTTTAATGTAGGATATAATAGAGACCGATATACCTTCTATATTAGCGATAAGGATATAGGACTTTAATTTAAGTAGAATTTTCCTCGGAGGACCTAAGAGAACGTAATTAAAGTATATCTAGAACTTATAAGGTTTATTTAATTCTTTAGTAGGTTACTTATAGTTCTATATTTAGATAATAATAAGGAATATAGGGTAGTATTTAAGTCTTAACTTATAAGATCGATATCTCGTACTTTATACTCTACCTAACCTGACTAAAAGATATAGTATCTACAGTTAGTAACCGAGGATAGTACGGGTACATATCCCTTTACTAATGTTACGTAACCCGAGCCCGTTACGTAATCCCTTTATAATTATACCCCCTCCCGGACGTACCGTCCCCGGAGCGTAACGTATAAGGCTAAATAACCCCTCGTTATTAATTACTAAGTAATGTTAACCCTAAAACTACTAGTCGTACGCGCGTATAAAACGCCTACGTATCGTAACCGCGACCGATTATAACACGTAGTTTTTATACGACTAGTCTCTTAGCTCGCTAGCGAGAAATAGAATCTATCTTCCGCTAAGGCTCGAAATACAATCTATCTTACGCGGCTAAGACTCGAAACCTAAACCTTAGGTAAACCGGTAACCGCGGACAGTCTTATAAGAGCGATGTCCCGTACTTTATACCCTACCTAACCTAACTAAAAGGTACAGTGTCTACGGTCGGTAACTGAGGATAGTACGGGTATATATCCCTTTACTAATGTTACGTAACCCGAGCCCGTTACGTAATTCCCTTATATAACTACTCTAAGATAGAGTTACTTAGAAACTAACTGCCCTTTATATACCTACTTAGGACCTAGGAGAACTAAACGGAAAGTACTTAATTACTACTACTAGGGTATTAACCTTATTAGCGAGCCTACCCTTAAACCTATAGCCTAAGATTGTCTTAATAGCCGTATACCTTATAAATAGGGCATCTTTTAAGAAGTTAGGCTAGAAGACCCTATTTAAAGCGGCTACGGGCATTAAGCTAAGCTTTACTTATATCTATAAGATAGGTCCTAGGGTATACGCTTTTAAAACCAATAAGAAAGAACGCCTACGCACCTATAAAATAGACTCTCGATACTATATTAGGTACTTAGTTAGATTTA
Organism: Nothopassalora personata; assembly: GCA_033816765.1. Classification (NCBI taxonomy): domain Eukaryota; kingdom Fungi; phylum Ascomycota; class Dothideomycetes; order Mycosphaerellales; family Mycosphaerellaceae; genus Nothopassalora; species Nothopassalora personata. The sequence continues at coordinate 269,187 of CM066295.1, forward strand.
AGGGCTATAAGATATACCGCATTTAAACACTATCCTATAGATAGGTTATTAGATCTAGGGATGTTACCTTTAATAAGAAATTAAGGTATAAGGGCCTATACGACGTTAACCTTAGACTAGCTATCTAAGATAACGAGCTATATATTATAGAACCTCTAAGACCGGCCTATAAAGGACAATTTAAGGAACTACTATTAACAATTAACCTTTTAATAACTCCTTAAGCTTAGGGGATAGGGGACAGTATACCTTAAGAAGTAGATAAGGAAATTCTATATAATAATCTAATTAAAATAAGAAATTAGAGTTTAATTATTAATAGATACACCCTTAGACTCTATAGCCGGTCCCGTAAATTGGCCTAGAAACCTAACTTTAGCTCTTTGGACTATTCGTGCCTCTAGGGGATATATATATATATTTAGAGGATTAATTAGTACTAGACCTAAAACCTTAGACTTAGAATAAGAGACCCTTAATATAATCTATTAAAGTAAGAAACTAAGGTATAACGAAGAACTTATATACTTAATTCTTACTATTAAGAGGATTAAAATCTTGTCTACGCTCTTAAAGGGACCTTAAGAGGGTAATACTTTAGCTATATTGTCTAAAGCAACTAGAATAGAATATATACTACCCCCTAAACTAAAGCAATAGAGGAATCTTAATATACACCCCTACGGAAAAGTATTTAGGGTAGTAAGCGTCGAAGAATTTAATAAGCAATTTACGATAAATATCCTATCTTAGTATAATAAGGCTAAATTAGTAGGGCATCTAATAACGTTAATAACCTAGGTATAGAAATATAAGCTTAACTAAAACGTGGAACTCCTAAAATATAAGGCTTAGGTACATACTCGAGGCAAATCAAAGGACGGTATAGGGAAAACCTACGTAGTAACCCTCTACGTAAGACTCTTTAGGTATATAATAGCCCTAGTAGCTTACTTTAACCTCGAGATACTATAGATAGATACCGTAAACGCATTTCTTAATACCCCTATACTATTGCTAGTATATATATACGCCCCTAAAGAATTTAAGAAGGAAGGAAAGCTCCTAAGGTACTATAAGGCCCTTTATAGATTTAAGGAGTCTCCTCTATTATAGTATTTAGAGCTTAAAGACACTCTTAATAACCTTAGCCTATCTAAAGTTACGGACTATCTTTTTATTAATAGGGAATTTTTAGTCCTAGTTTTCTTCTATATAGACGATATCTACTTTACCTAGCTCTTAAAGTCCGAACTAAGAGCTAAGGAGCTAGTTTAAGGATTAACTAATAAATAAAAGATAAAGGTAATAGGACCTATTAAATAGTTCTACGGTATTTATATTACTTATAATCGTTAATAATAGATCCTTAAGCTTAATTAGAAGGCCTATATCAAGAAAATTAGGTATCGCTACGGTATCTTAAGGCTAGAAAAGAGAATTAAAACCCTCCTACTAGTAGGCTATATTAGCCTAAGAAACAAATTATAGGCTACTACGGAAGAAATTAACGTTTATAGGTCCTAAGTAGGATTAGTAAACTTTATAGTAGTAGAGACGCGCCCTAATATATCCTTTTTAGTCTCTCTTCTCTCTTAGTATCTAACTAACCCTACTAAGGAAGCTCTTAGGGCGGTAAGACACTTAATTTAATACCTTCTCTATACTACGGAGTGAGTATTCGATTAGGTACTCTAGCCTACCTAAAAATTCGAACTTAACGCTACCGGAATTCTATAGAGCCTTAGATACCTTATTTACGAACGATAAGAAAACTCGTAGATTAAGTAAGGCCTTCGTCTTCTTCCTTTTTAAGAGGATTATTAAGTAGAGAGCGGTTAAGTAGGAAATAGTTACGAAATTAAGTACTAAATTAAAGCTATATACTCTTAGTTACGTCGCCTTAGGGGTCCTATAGTAGGAAAGACTCTTTAGTACCAGTACCCTTAAATTAGAAAATCGGATATTACTATACTATAATAACTAGTAGACTATAAGGATTGTTAAAGCTCTAAATTGTAAGGGCGCGCGTACCACAGGGTCCGAATGAGATAGTTGTTGTTCTACGAAGCTACGAAAGAGGAGCGCGAGGCGCGGCGGATAGATAAAGCATCGCCAAGCCGCGCTAACCCGATGCGGAAGGTCCGAGGTTCCGCCGGGACGACGCATCGTCAGTGAAGGGTCGCGGGCTGCCCGTGACAGTACCCCCCCTCTCAAAACTCGTCTCAGTCCTCTGAGCGTTCAGTCCATTAACTCGCCTATCCATCGTCTTGTGCGGCCACTTATCACCCTTGCCTGTCGAACTCCATAATCGTGCAAACGTCCAATCGTCTTCAAGGTCGTCCTCCATCTCTGTCACTACTGCTGCGGCTTGCGCATCAGACTCTGTTTGCTCATACTGCTGGCACGCCCAGGGCCTAAGCCCCTCTTCGGCGAACGCTCGCGTCTGATCCTTTTGACCAAGGTTGGGTATCAATGCAGGCTCTGCAGGGTTCGCTAGAACATCGGTACAACTGTCTGTTCTGTCGTAGAGCTGAGGGCGGCGGCTTGCACCGTGATCCTCAGTTGGGACGACGGACTTTCCTGTAACCTGATCATCGTAGCGGTGCGTAGTGAACATGCGCTGACCAGATTCTATCAGAGGCAAGGCTCGGCTAGGCTTATTTGTGGCGGTGTCTCTGTCGACCCTGATCGTGTTAAGTCCGAGCACCTCATTGACTGGAGACCAGTCAGATGGCGTTGCGAAGCCCTGAGGCGTGGGCAAATCCGGCCGGCTGTGGTGAAAGTCCGCAAGAGCGGCGGCTGCCCTCACAAACAGGTCCTCTGCAGGTTGCCAAGTCTCTCCGGCCTCCATATCCTGATAGCCAGTCCATCGCACCTTGTACCAAGTGTCCACCTTGCGCTTCTTTCCCTTCTTCACTTTGCCTGCGCGCTTCCGCGTGTACATGTCCAAGATCTTGTCCACCTCATATTCTGGTGCCGGGGCTGTGACTGTGACATCGGCGACTGCGTCAGCTGCAGTTGTGTCGGGTTCGATGGCCACTGGCGGCGGCGGTGCCAGGTGCTGTCCCTCGAGCGGTGGGAGATCGGGGTTGTCGGCTCGCTGTAACAGGGAGGTGTGGAAGCAATTATCGAGTCCGCTCAATGCATCCGACAGGTTCAGCTTGTATGACAGCCTAGCGGGCATCACCTCCGTGATCTGGTACGGTCCTGCATATCTGCGGTCCAGCTTCTTGGATGGTCGAGTGGTGCGAATGTTCTTCGTGCTTAGATACACCCAGTCGCCAACCTTGTAGTCTGGTGGGATGCTTCGGTGCCTGTTTGCTGCTTCGGCTTGCAGCGCCTGTGACATCCTCATGTTCTCTTGAAGATTGCGATGTAGCTCACAGATGCGTTTGGCGAAGGCTTCGGCTGACTTGCTGTCGAGTCGCTGAAGGGTTGTCATGTGTCGGTCCTTGCCTGCTTGCAAATCGATACGCTCGGTGAACTCTGGGTTATATCCAACATTGGCGTAGAACGGTGACACTCCAGTGGTCTCCGACACTCGGTTGTTAATAGCGAACTGCGCTAAGCACAGCCAGTCGGCCCAGTCGCTCTGTGCCTCATTCGTGAAGGTGCGTAAGTACTGTTCCATCTCTTGGTTAGTGCGTTCTGATTGCCCATCCGTTTCAGGGTGGTAGGAGGAACTCAGCTTCCTGCTGATGCGCAGCATCTTGCATAGGCGCTTCCAGAAAGTGGCGATGAACTGCTTTCCGCGATCAGACGTGATGGTTTCTGGGAGGCCATGCCGGGTGAACAACGTGCTTTAAGAAAAGTCGCGCCGCGTTCTGCGCTGTCATCGCGCCGATGGGTATCAGTTCCACTTCCTTAGTGAGTCTGTCGGTGACTGTCATAACATTGGCGTAAGTCATGCCGTCGAGTTCGCTTGGTAGCAGGTCAACCACAAAGTCAACTGCGATGTGTTGCCAAGGTCGTTCTGGCACCGAAAGTGGGTGCAGTAATCCAGGTGGCTGGGTATGCACAGATTTCGTCGTGCGGCACCTGCGGCAATTCGCGTTGTATCTGCGCACAGATCTAGCCAAACCAGGCCAGTAGAATTCACGTGCAACGAGCTCGTAGGTGCGGGCTCTGCCTGGGTGACCGGCCGCTGGGGTGTCATGGTTCATCTTGACTATCCGAGTGCGGAGCTTCTGGTCCTCTGGCACCCATAGACTCCAGTCATTATACTGGTTACGGACGTACAGCAGGTCCCCTTCGACCTTGCAGTGTACTGGATGCACCTTCGCTTTCTGAAGGAGTGCTGGGGTCTCGCCCTTCTGCAGGGCTCTGATAGCTGACTTCAGGTCTGCATCCGCGGCATAAGCCATTGTCATTCTGTACTCGAGTTCGGCTTCCTGTTCCGTCTCGGATGCTGTCTGCGTCTGCGTGGACGGTATGAATTCGGTGGCCTCCGGGTTCAGGGCTTCCTCAATTGGTGCGGTAGGTGTGTTCTCAACAGGTGCAACATCCTCAGCCGCATCTTCGACAGTTGCGCGCATCGAGTCGATCTTAAGAAATCGCTCAGGCGGCAGCAACGTCTGATGCTGATGCTGATTTCGCGGATCGTCCACCCCCTGCGGAAGGTCCTGGCTGCGTCTCGTGAGGCTGTCAGGCTTTGTGCCTTGGACACCTGGTCGATAGACAATACGGAAGTTGAACTGGGACAGGAATTCGGCCCAACGTGCCTGGCGCCGATTCAGCTGCTTAGTGGTCATAAAGTACTCCAAGTTCTTGTGATCCGTGAACACCTTCACGGGTTCGATGGTGTCATCATCCGCCTCGCAGGCCAACTCCGGGCGCCATTCCTCGAAGGCCTTAATAATCGCTAGAAGCTCCTTGTCATAAATCTCATAGTTGCATTCCTGCGGGCTCAGCTTCTTTGAATAGAATGCTACAGGGTGAAGCACGCCTTCCTCGTCGTACTGAGAAAGCACTCCGGCGTTCACGAAATCTGATGAGTCCGTTTCGACTACTGTTTGCCTACCGGGCACATAGTGTGCGAGCATACCGGCTTTGCTGAATGCTGCCTTCAGAGCGTCAAATGCTGCTTGGCATGCTGGTGTCCAGTCAACCCTGCGATTCTTGTGATTACTAGGTCCATTTGACTTGGTCAATTCGGTCAGCGGCGCTGCGAGGCGTGAGAAGGCCTCGATGAACCGTCTGTAAAAGTTGGCGAATCCGAGGAACGCCTGCACATCCTTGAGGTTGGAAGGTGCTTCCCATGACTGGATACATTCAAGCTTCTCTGGGTCCATTTCGATGCCATCTGGGGTGATAATAAGTCCCAGGTACTTAACTCGCTGCTGGTGGAACTCGCACTTGTCGATGTCGACCGTCAGTCCGGCATCCCTCAATTTTGCTAGTACCTTGCGCACATGTTCGATGTGCTCCTCCAGTGTGTCGCTAAAAATTAAAACGTCGTCCAGGTACGCGGAGACGAAGTCATCCAGGTGTTCTTGTAACACGCTGTTAATGTATGACTGAAACGACGCAGGGCCATTGCATAGGCCGAATGGTAACACAAGACATTCGTACACCCCATATCGTGTAGCGAATGCTGTAAGCCATTCGTGCCCTTCTGCAATGCGAAGCTTGTTGAAGGCTGCGACGATGTCCAGCTTCGTGAAGTACCTCTTGCCGTGCATGCGGTTCAGTGTCTCTTGGATTAGCGGTATAGGGTACCTGTTCTTGATAGTGATCGCATTGAGTCCTCGGTAGTCGATGCACACGCGCAGTCCACCGCCTGGCTTTCTGACTACCAGTACTGGTGCCGGCGATTGGCTCGTCTTCTGTCCTGCTGGCCGGACTTTGCCTTGTTGCTCCTGTTCGGTGACCCACTTCTTGACTGCTTCATTCTCCTGAGGCGCCAGTCCGTAGGGCTTACGGTATGGCGGTTCTTGGGGCCCATCAGGCTTGATGTGAATTTCGTGGTCGATTCCAGGTCTGTGAGGAGGAAGTCCTTCATGGTCTTTCGCTGAGAATGCATCTACGAGATCATGGTATTCTGGTGGGAGCTTCTCCTTCGGGTTATGGTTGAACTCCTTGTTCAGGAACTGATCCAAGTCATCAGCTGCCATTGCGCTCAGCTTGATCTCACCATCGCCTTCTTCGTCCTCTTTGCCGGTAGATAGTATGTAGAAACATTCAGCGCCAGGTCGGTGCGCGTACATCTCGAAGGCGCGCTGCGTGACGCCTATACACTCGACTTCCTCATCATCGTCGTACAGGCCCATCGAGGATAGGTTCAGTTCTGCTTCTGCCCCTCCTGCCGTGAAGCTGCGATCATCGGTGAAGGGCTCTGGTCCATATTTCATTGCTTCCTTACGTTGTCGGTGTCGATGGTTCAGGGACTGGACTGTTGTCGATGTCTTGTTCTTAAGACAGTGACCAAAGCAGTAGTCTGATCTGAGTGCCACTTCACCGGTCTCCCAGAAGATGTTTGGGTTGTGCGTGCTCAGCCACGGCAGGCCCAGGACGATGTCGTATTCGAGGTCGGTTATGTAGCATAGCATTTGCTCGTGATGACCGTCGATATCAACATCGACGAGGGCTACGTGCGTGATGCGACGTGCAGCAGCCTTACCATCCCCAAGGGTCAGGTTCTTGTTGCGCACAAGGGGTATCAAGGGTATTCTGTGTTTGCGTGTGAACTTCCAGTCGAGAAAGAGAGAGGTGGAAGCAGAGTCTACAAGGCCTCGTGCCTTCCCATGCTGTATCATTACTGGGAGTACTATGTGAGGGTGTACATCTGGTTGCTGCGGCTCCAATGCGCAGGCCGATATCTTCAGCTCCTCACCATAGTCTGTATCCGTGTCTTGCTCTTGCACTCTGTGTCTCTCAATCTCATGCTCTTTCTGTCCTTGGTTGTTCGGTTGACCACTGTCTGCCACGCTTAGGCAGTGGCCTCGCCATTTCCCTGCCCGGCGGCCAGGGAACTGAGGTTGGTGTTGCCTCCGTTGTTGTTACGCGGGCGCGGTGGGCGATAGTCGCCGTCGTAGCCATACATCGGGCACTCGGTATTGCTGGATAAGTGGGGTCCGGTGCGGCATCGGTAGCACTTGCCCTGCTTCTTCAATTCCTCGCGACCCTCATAGTTGAGCGGTGGGAGGTCCCGAAGGTGAGCTGGCAAGTCTTCCTTCTTCTTGGTGCCTACGTACTGTGGTGGGCGCTGAACGACGGCGCCGGCAGCACCAGCGGCTGCAGCTGCAGCTGTGTTGCCCTGGTTCTGGTTGCCGTTGCCGTTGCCGTTCTGGTTGCCTCCTCCATTGCCGCGTGGGCGGTTGTTGTTCTCTTGAGGGTACAGCTGCTCGGTCTCGTAGAACTGCTCGTCCAGTGCAGTGCACTCTTCGATCACGTCCTGCATGCTGTTCAGACGTCGGTCCACCTCGCGGTCTCCGAAGGTCTTGATGTAGTAGCGCTTGTTGAGGCGTGTGCGGAACAGCATCAACTCGGTCTCGTCACTCCAGTCAACCCATGCCCTCAGCTTGGAATAGCGTGCGAAGAATGGGACGAAGTTCTCCTTCTGAGCCTGTTTGCAGGTAGTGATGTCCACTGCAGCCTTGGTGGCCTCGTTGCGGACGCCGTACTGTCGAGTCATCCAGTCCAACAGTTCTTCGCCAGTCATGAACTCGTTGAAAGCCTGGTGCCCGGGGATGGGGATGCGAGGCTTCACAGTCTTCTGCACCTCACCGTCCGTCCATCCATACAGGAAGCGTAGGGCGTCCTGTTCAGTGCGGAACGTCGCGACTGTCAACTTCAGCAGGATGCTTGTGTACCAGCTGTCATAAGTCGGGTCGTCATCGTTCTTGAACTTCTTTGGGTCAGGCACACCCTTGCCGATCTTCATGCTGCGGTCGAGGGTGGGGTCGATGTTGATGAGACGCTCCGGCAGGTCCACGAGAGGTGTCTGCTGCGTGCGGTTGCTGCGACCACCGCCGGACCGCTGCGTGCCTTGTGTGCCTTGGCGCTCATCACGACGTGGTCGGTCATGGTCACGACCACGGCGATCCCTGTCCTTGTCTCCATTGCCATCGTCATCATCGTCTCCTCCGCCACCTCCTCCTGCTGCCGCCTCACGGTACCGACGCTGGAGCACCTCGAGTGAGGTCTCGCGGGGTGGTGGTGATCGTGGGCGTGAGCGTGGGCGCGAGCGCGAACGACGTCCTCGTGCCTGGTCCTCTGCTGCTTGCAGACGGACCTTCAGGTCATCAACCTCAGCTTGTAATGCCTGGCTCTTCTTCTTCTCCGAGTCGGTGATATCGGCGAACTGCTGACATAGCTCGTTCGCATCCTTGTACTTCTTCTCGACAGCCTTGAGTTTGAGGGTGTCGGCGTTCTTATTCTTAAGGTCCTGGGCCATCTTCGCGAGGGCGGTCTGTTCGGTCTTGAGCATCCCGTGGATGCGATCGTACTCGGCATACAGCGTACGGTACTGCTTGTTCTGAAGTGCATTGGCGCGTTGCATCACATCGAGTTGTTGGCTAGATATGATGGCAGTGTTGAATCCTCGTAGCACGAAATCGTGGACGGTCTTCGGGTGTTCCTTGGTCAGTGTGGCCAGGTCTTCGGCGGTGATGTTCTGGAAGTCGGCGGCAGCGATGTGTTCGGCTTCGTCGTGTGAAATGAAGACTGGTGTGTCCTCCTCTTCTCCCACCCTGGGCTCGAAGAGTTCTGTGAAATCAAGCTCACCGTTCTGCTCCCTGTCTTGTGCTTTGTTCCATGCCTTGTCCAGCTCTTGCTGAAGCGCGACACCGGTGTCAACTGTGACTCGCCGAGTGTCGTCTCCTTGTGTCTGACTGTCGAAACTGGAGAGGTCGGGGAAAAGAGAGGTGCGCTTGCCTTGTGTCTGTGACTGCTGGGAAGTCATGTTGTTTCCTTCAACGCGGCCTGTTGCTGAGGCCTTTGGTGCGTTGGTTTCCTTGGGCATCTGTTGCTTAGTGCCTTACCGTGTTCCGTGTTCTGAATCCGTTTGCCTCTGTTGCGATGTTGCGAGTCGCGAGTTCTGTATCTACGCCGTGCGCGGTTCTGTGAGTCTGTTCCTGTTGTTACGCGTCCCTTACCTGGATCCGCGATCTGGGTAGGGAGGTAGAACAAACTGTAAGGGCGCGCGTACCATAGGGTCCGAATGAGATAGTTGTTGTTCTACGAAGCTACGAAAGAGGAGCGCGAGGCGCGGCGGATAGATAAAGCATCGCCAAGCCGCGCTAACCCGATGCGGAAGGTCCGAGGTTCCGCCGGGACGACGCATCGTCAGTGAAGGGTCGCGGGCTGCCCGTGACATAAATAGTAGAATCGATACTAAAATAAGGTATATAGACGTCTAATAATACTAGCTTAGGGAATAGTACTAAGTAGGACGCCTTAAAATTAGCTAGATAGAGATATAGGAGATAGCTATAGACGGTTTAACTAAGGTCCTAAGTCCTTAATAGTACTAGCAGTTTTTAAATTACCTTAATCTAGGGGATTAGTAAATAGGTATACCCTAGCCTTAATAGCTAGGGGGTGCTATTCTTACTTTACTTCTAAAATAAACACTTATAATTTATTCTATTAGGGACAAAGGACACCTTACCCGTACAATTAGAGAGAACTAGAGGACTTTTAAGAATAAGATAAGACCTATAACTTGTAACAAAGCTTACTTAACGGTTATACGTACTTATAACGTAATAACCTTATATACTTAGCGTAAATATAGCCTATATCTAACTTCTTAACCCTTCTAGTAACCCTCTTATTTATAATTCACTTTGTACTACTATTAGTCTCCTCTCTAGGTCGCATCCTTAGCTCATTTAATTACCCTTTAACTACTAATTATACTAGAAGGTAACGATATACCCTTAAAGCTAGGAAATAAACCTATAATAGGCCTTATTAATACTAAAAACCTTCTTAAGGGACTTAAGGACGATAAATCTTACACTAAGCTAAAGAGAGTTTACCTAAAGAAGAAGTATAGAGAAAAGAAGATTCCTATAAAAGAGGTATTAGAGGAGAAGCTTAAAGCTTAGTATAAGGCGTATAAGGACTCTAAGTAGAAAGGCTAACTCCGAAACTACGGTTTTAGGTTACTTAAGGCCCTCTCTAAAGGACGAAAGCCTCGTATCCCTAAATTTAACCTTAGAGAGAAGAATTAGAATTTCGAGCTTATCCTTAGCCTCGTAAAGTAATTTTTAGGCATCTATACTAACCTTAGTAATAATTCTAAGGTATAGATTAGTAATTAGGCCCTAGATTAGTATAAGGAAAGCCTTCCCGATAATAAGGACTATAAGGCTACATTTAATATTAATAACCTTACTAAGCTACTTTAGGGTATTTAAAAGGGTATAATTAAGTCTACTCTAAAGAAGGGAAAGGCCTCTAAAAAGAGAGACGTATTCTAAGACGACGAGACTAAAGAAGAAGAGACCTTAAAGAAGAAGATAAAGGGTACTAATAACAATTAGGAGGGACTTATTAAGGAAATTAAGGGTTATATAAAAAAGATTATAAAGGATAAAAAGGTCCTTAGCGCTAAGGTTACTCTACTTAGTTCCTATATAGAGTAAGGGGGTATATAAAGCGCTAGGATAATATATAGATAGTAGGTTTTAAGGGTAATATAACCTAATTAAGTGTTATAATTACTTACTTTTAGGAAATAAGATTAGGTACCTAAATTATAGGGATTAAGGGCTTCTTATTAAAAGAAGACTTGTATAAGTACCTTAAGGGTACTACTACTTATAATAAATATAGTTTTTTATACCCTAATATCTAGACTTAACACCCTTATTCCAGACCTCCGTACCCGGTAATTTCACACTAGCTCTCTCATAGACATGGGGCGTGTAGATTTGGGCCTCTACTGGCTGCATTGGTACTAGCGTGCACAGGGGCATACAGGACGCCGCGTCTTGATGACAACACTGTTCGGCGTCGATCAGGATTACAGCAAATCGGCGAACCGCGACAGTGCGGCAGCTAAAATGGAGTATATAGCAGGGGTGGGTGGGGTGGAGAAGGCGTTGTGCACGCGAAGAACAGTACAGTACAGTACATACAGTACAGACAGTGCGAGCGAATGTTCGCTGCTGTACTCGAGAAGACGGCAACCCTATACACAAAGCGAGCGTCCGGTGCATAGGCAGTGGCCATTCGGAGCTTTTGTGGCGCGTGTGTAATCCAATCCCTTGGTGCAGCCTTCCAGAACGTCTCCTGCAGCAGCTGTGGCTGTCGAATTCTGGCATTTCTTCCTGCCTCCTGCACTCCACTCCAGACGCGCGATCAGATCCAGCCAGCCAGCAGCATCCCACCACGCCGCTGCCGCTTCCTTCCTTCGTGTGCCACTTCCATCCCAGGATTCAGACACGCTGTGTGCTATATAGTGCAACACACGGACACACACACACACCCCCCGCTGTGTTCCATTGTTCGTCGGATGTGATCGGCCGCTTCATCTGTCCCTTCGCCGATTCTGCACGGCCAAACGCAAGCGACACTAGCTAGCAGCGCCGCACCCTCCACTGGCCATCACTCTCCCTTGCCTCTCACCGCATAACCACCCCATAATACGCCGTCCGCCGTCCCCCATCCGCCGTCCGCCAGCCCTTCACGCCGCAGCATCCCTCACGCATCGAAACAGTCTCCGATCCAAAGCGCCGAAAGCATCGCCATCTGCCGACCGAACTCTGCCGAGCCGTAGGGTAGAGTACTAGATTAGACATCGACCGACTTCACACCCTAGACATCTGTATCCAGCTCCGCCATGGCTTCCAAAGTGAGCTGTCCTGGCAATGCATCCATTGGCAGCACGCCAAGCTAACATGACCGCTCCAATAGTTTCTGCGGGAGTACAAGCTGGTCGTCGTAGGCGGTGGTGGTGTGGGAAAGAGTTGTCTGACCATACAGCTCATCCAAAGCCATTTCGTCGACGAATACGACCCCACGATCGAAGGTACGTCGCCCAGATGCCGTCTCTACACACAGACCAATGGCCACTGACGCGCTCCATCGCAGATTCATACCGCAAGCAGTGCGTCATCGACGACGAAGTCGCATTACTAGATGTCCTCGACACAGCCGGCCAGGAAGAGTACAGCGCCATGCGCGAGCAATACATGCGAACCGGCGAAGGTTTCCTCTTGGTCTACAGTATTACTTCAAGGCAGAGCTTCGAGGAGATCATGACATTCCAGCAACAAATACTCAGAGTCAAGGACAAGGACTATTTCCCCATCATCGTTGTGGGAAACAAGTGCGATCTGGAGAACGAGCGACAAGTGAGCACAGAAGGTGGGTTTACACTCTGCACAGCACCATGTTACGCGTGCGCGGACGGTGAGGATCTGCTATGGTCGCCACGTGGCTGGCACGCGCACTGTCGGACACGTCCGCCTCGCATCACCTCATCATACACACAGCATGCGCGCATTGACAACAGAGGCTAATCCATATTACAGAGGGGCGAAATCTCGCACGACAATTCGGCTGCAAATTCATCGAGACGTCGGCCAAATCGCGCATCAACGTTGACAACGCTTTCTACGATATCGTACGCGAGATCCGGAAATACAATAAGGACATGTCAGGATATCCCGGTGGTGGTGGCAGCGGCAGTAAGCCAAAGGATGAGATGGGGTTTCAAGACCAGGAACAGGACGCTGGCTGCTGTGCTAAGTGCACCATGATGTAAAAGAGGACGCCACCTACCACACCATACTGCAATCGCCACGAGACACGCGTCGACACGGCGGACCGATGGATGGAGAGGCGGCTTGCATTGGGCATTTCGAAACAACACGGTGCTCATTAGAGCGGAAACTGCACCGGATGGATCGGATGGCGGCAAAAGATTCGAACACGAGCGAGATGTTACGGCCACAAGTCAAACGGGAATCGAGAAATGAGGATATGTGCTACAACTGATACTGGTATTCGCACGAAGGGGAGGAAACGACGCAGGCGGAGGCGGCGGGGCCATTTTTCCTTGGAGCAGAGAGAGAGACGACTGCTGGTTCCATTATTACAGTTATGCCTTATGCATGCATCTGGTCACAAAACAGGGTGCGGGTGCCTTGCTTACACACAAGTTTCTTTGCGTTGCGCAATTGAGGCGCATGTAAGAGTTTAAAATCCTTTTTTGATATCCCACGTTATCCGAACGTACTTTCAGCCGCTGGTTTCATGTGGTGGGGGGGGGAGGGGGGGGGGGGGGGGGGGGGGGGCGAGTTGTATGGGAGCAGATCCATTGAGTAGGTGGCACGGATAAGGTGAGAGGACGGTTAATGATTTTGTCGTTGGTGCAACTCTGAATAGATGTGGAAGCGACTGCTGGGAGGGAGCACTGCCGCAGCCTTTGACAAAATAAGTGACAAAGCGCTAGCCAGGACTGCAGAAGACCGCTGCAGTTGCGACTCTTTTATACTCAATATCTCGCGCAGGAATTGCTATAAACAAGTAGGAGTGGAGCCTTCGACTTATCGCGCGCTCTACGAACAGTTTTAGTGCCACTTTTGGACTTTATTGTTGAAGTCCGAATCTGGCCCTACCACAGATTGGTGAGGAAATCCGCCGTCACTACATCTGCGAGGGGGCTGTGCTGCTTCATACGGGCACGATACATCGTCAGGTCTGGCAGCCTGATCGTGGCCTCTGCTTGGTATCTTCCTCCTCTCTCTCCCTCTCCTTTGCCTCAGATGTTCTTTCTCCCTTGTCTTCCGCATCCTTCTCCTTTCTGTCCACTGTACTACTACTACTACTCCTCCACCTTCAAAATTCCCTCAATCCCCACCAGATCCTCGGCATTATCAATCTCAATGATTCTGCCGGCCTCGGCAGTGTTCTTCATCAACTCTTTTGCTCCGGCGTAGAGCATGCGGTTTTGAGCATTGGAGGTGGAGGGGAGGTAGTTGAGCATTATGTAGGGGACTGAGAGGCTGGGTGAAGAGGGGAGCGTTAGCGGGACGAGACGAGCGGGAGGAAGTGGACTTACCGCCCAGAGGACATTGTCAAGGGATAGGAGAGGAGGATGTAGCGGGGTGTATTGTCGGGGAGGTCGTCGGCGAGGTCTTGGAGGTTTGTGTAAATCTCGCCGTCTGATGAGGGTTTGATCTCCATGTTGGTTTTGTCGATCTGGTCTTCTGGGCTTGGTCAGATGCAATATGCTGGGAGTGATGGTGCTGCGAGAGCTCACATATGACCGCTTGAGGGTCTTTGGCGCGAGAGGTGCTCAAGCGGAAGTTCCGTAGCTTGTCTTTGGTCTCGGGTGAGAAGGTGTAGAGGCGGGATTCGGAGGACTGGGAGGGAAGGGGGGCAGGATGTTAGTGGTGGTTGTCGGTCGGGATGGGATGATGGAGGGCATAGCATACCATGTTGCACCTAGGTGTCTCGAAGGAAACGAGCAAGTCGAGGAAGTGTGAACGATTGATGAGGCTGCAGCAAGGTTCAACATCCACCTGTGCACAGCTAATGTCTCTCGATGATGGTGGGGTACATTTCCCGCCGCCATCGGTCCCCGTAGCTTCACTGTAGCTTCACACATCACCACCCAACATGTCGAGCACGCTATAGCATCCACGAAACCCCCCGACCCTTCCACCAATGTTCTCCCGCATCAATCAACTAACGCGACACCTTTCTCGTCCACTCCCCAACTCCCTCCCCTCCACCGCAGCAGCAGCAGCAGGAGCAGCAGCAGCAGCAGCGTCAACACCGCGCAGCTCAGTCTTGACATCATCACGCTTCACCATGGCGGCCGCACACAACAGCAAGAAGATGATCCACACTGCCGGGTGCATCATCATAGGAGATGAGGTGTTAGGTGGAAAGGTATGCTCGGGCTTCCCCATCAGCGATCCATAGCACGAAGCTGAAAGGCTTACAGTACAATTCACCATAGACCGTCGACACCAACAGCGCCTGGTTCGCCAAATACTGCTTCTCCCTTGGTATCAACCTCAGGCGAGTCGAAGTAATCGCCGACGACGAGTCCGAAATAGTTGAAGCCACGCGCCGCATGTCCTCCAACTATGACTTTGTCGTGACCTCCGGAGGCATTGGACCAACCCACGACGACATCACCTACCAATCGATTGCAAAAGCTTTCGACCTTCCACTGGTACTCCACGAGGTGGCCTACGAGAAAATGAAAAAGCTATCACGTCCAGACAGAAATCCCAACTTCTCTTGGGATGTAGACAGTCCCGCGAGACGAGCAAAGCTCAGGATGATCCAACTCCCATACAACAAAGACATCCCCGACGGCGAACAAGTCATCTTCGCCGCCGAAGACCTCTGGGTCCCCATCTCGGTTGTAAACGGCAATATCCACATCCTCCCCGGCATTCCCCGCCTCTTTGAGAAAATGCTCACAGGCCTGAAGCCCCGCCTGTTACCACGGCTGGTCGACCCGGAAGGGAAGGGAGTGCACAGGATTCTGTTTAGCACGCCGTTGCCGGAGAGTGAAGTGGCGGAATATTTGACGCAGCTGGCTGCAAAGGCAGAGCCCAAGGGTGTGAAGGTGGGGAGCTACCCACGATGGGGGAAGTCGAGGAATACGGTTACACTGGTGGGTAAGGATAGGGATTTTATGGAGAGTCTGGTGGATGAGGTTGCGGAGAATGTCAAGGGCAATAGGATTGAGGTTGAAGGCGAAGATGATACGGGAGGGAGTGATAAAGATGCATAGACAGGATGTGTAGCGGTGAAGATGTGGTGTATATACGACATGTACGTACAATCTTGCTCCTCAAAGCAGCATAGAAATTGCCACCAATCGGTCGAAATCATCCCTCATCTCAACTCACCAGCTTGTACAAATTGGAGAACTACCACGACCGACCACTCCACTTACCGCAAGTTCCACATCTCCCATTGAGCTCCAAAGAGCCGGCCCTTTCTTCACCAACCATAGAGACATATATATATATATATATCGCCCATCGTCCCGGGGCATTCAAGCGCTGCTGACAGCTATCGAGGTCAAGCAACTTTCTGCCGTGATACGAAACCTTCCATTAGTCTCTACGTTTTTCTTGAAAGTCTCGCTCGACTTCTCCGTTTGCTTGGAGGTGGAGGACAAAAAATTAGACTTTTTGGTCCAGTGTACGACCGGTTGGATCGACGAGGAGGGGAGTTTTTTTCTTCGGTTACTTTACACGCATGGAAAATGGAGAGGCTTGAGATTTCACTTATCGACCTCGTAGGGGGTGAAAGGCTTCTCGTAGCAGCCCTTTGTCTTTTTTCCTTTCTTGAATGAAAAGGCGAGGAAAATACCGAAAAAAAAAGAAACGACCCGTCAGCCGCGAGGATGTTTGCGAGAGTGCACATGAGGTTAAAAGGCTCCCTTTCATGATAGATAGATAGATAGGATTTTGGAGTACATGTGTATTCCAGCGTGGTTGACTGGGAGGAGGGGGACTGAAGGGTCGTCCACCCGTTGCGTGACCCGAGCGTTGACAGTCATGGAGAAGAAGCGATTGCGGTAGCATTAAGAATTATCATGCTTGCTTTGCAACTACTGACATGTGACTTGCAGTGACGAGAGCGTGTTAAAGGCTCAGGGCAGGTCTTGGACATGGGGTTGGTCAGCGGGAAGCTCGGGTATAACTGACTGCGTGGATGTGGATGTGAATGGATTGGACGTGGACAAAAAGGAGAAGGCGGTCACAAGATCACTAGGCCTACAAGAAGAAACAGCATGCATCGGACTCAAGTACCTCAATTTTCCGATCCGTCTCGACTCCCATCGCCACCAACGTGGGTCCCGCAACAGCCCCATTCCGGCGGCAGAGCATCATAACTAACATGGAAGCTCTGCGTCTGCTCAATCCCAAACTTGCCCCTCCGCCTCAGCTCCTCGGCTTCCTCTCTTCTTCTACGAGCCTGCTCAGCAACGGTCATCGCATCTTCATGCTCCCACTCCGAATCTGGTGTGATCTGGAATGACTTCATCGGTTCGAGCCCGCCAGGGTTCGCTTCACGGGCTTCCAGGGATCTCTTGCGGGCTCGTCTCTCGGCATCCTCTGGGTCGTGGCGAACGCACGTGATATTCTGGCTGTCTTCGTTCGATAGAGCATACCCGAACTCTGCTGAGCTTTGTCGGCGGCGACGGGAGGCTGGGGAAGGGGTTTCTGGCGCGTCGGTGTGAGTAGATGAGTCGCGAGACTTCATTCGAGATGGTAACGAGGCTCGCGGTAGCTTTGACAGGGAGGTGTGCTTGCTGGAGCTCGGGCTGCTGGTTCGGAAGCTCAATCGACGGGACAACTTGCTTGAGGACTCTGTGTGGGTGCCCATGCGTCGAAGAGGTATGTCGGATGAGATAGAAGGCTTCTTTGCGAAGGTGACGCGACGGTTCCATCCAAAGGGATTGAGTCTAGAGTGCTGCCTATTCAATGCCAGATCGGACTGCAGGGGATCTGACTGCTTCTTGAATGGTTTCGCCCATGTCTCGCGGTGATTCCAAGTCATAGGTATCGCAGGTTGTGGCTTCGGTCGCATCAATCGCGTGGATGGGCCCCGCTGAGGTCCTACCGCTGGGAATGCTGGCGTACGGTTGCCTCCATCTATCGCGCGACTTCCTGCTGTGGTCGAGCTGCTCACTCGACTGTTCGAAAATGAGTTTTTCGAGATTGGATCAAGTGGCGACCTGAAGATGCCGCCTTCGAGCACCGCGAAGAAGGGTTTCGCACATGGAACAGTTGCGAGGATGATGCTGACGTTCATCGTAACCTGCGATAGAAGGGTGGTATCGATCCGGTCGTAGGTTAGGTCGTCCCCATGCATGGCCTTGTACACGTAAACCAGGCGAACGACAGTCGGCGGGAGGACTCTGCGAGCAATCATCAGTACCGATCCCATCTCACAGCATCAACATACTCACAATAGTCTCAGCGCAAAAGCGATGAGCACCTTTGCTTTTGCCTTCATGGGCATCTTCACGCCCCATACCAGGAAGACACCCACTTTCAGCAAACCAAGCTCGATCATCACATTGATGATTCCGTTTCCCAGCCAGATGTGCCATATGTTGAGGCATCGATCCAGTGGCTCGAATACCCAGGGCTTCGGAAGATCGCACTTGAATGCGTAGATACCGACTGAAGTCAATGCCCAGATCGAGGTCATCACCACAACGACGTGACCGGATCTGATCACTTTTCTGTTGGTTGTGATGCGACACATCAATAGTGCCACGGAAACGATCGCAAACGCCAACGCCAGGATGTAGATGATGTTGTAGATCCACACGAAGATAAACATCCTGTCAAGATCGTCGGCCGATACCTCGACGTACCTCCAGCCGAGACCATGGTGCACTGCTGTGAGGACCAATGCTGACTGCACAATGCCCAAGGCCGTCGCAGCCGCGCAGGCCGCATCGTCATATCCAAACGGTCCGTTGACATTCCGGCGGAGGAAGACTCTCACCAAGAAAACAAGGGTGGTCCATAGAATACCAGTCAGGGCGGTGATAGCGATGTTGGCTGCACCCCCAGGAAGGTAGTACCCAGGAGGCATCGGGCTACGCTGACGGCATGGCCGACGGAATGGAGGCTGTTAGGAATGTGCCGCTGATCAACCAAGCTCGCGGGTAGATGGTGATGTGGTATGGATGAGGTTGCCATGAGCCTCAGGATGTGAAGGTCTTACCCATATTGGCAAGATGATGAAACGTGCGGATGATCCGACGTACGCTGCCATGTGCTTGCCGTATGATTCCACCCACATACCAGAGAAGGAACAGCCTCGAGTTGTTGCGATGATCGAATACAACAACCACGCAAGACTCCACGTTGCACCATTGCACAACATATATCCCGACCTGCCTATCTTCTTCACCTGTCATGCCATCAGCAAGTCCGGATCTCATCCCTCACTTCGCCCCTCCGCCAGATCCGGAGAAGCTGTCGGAGTGCAACCTAGCTCTTACACCCTATCTTGACGAGACCGAGCGCACTCCCGACTTTGGCTTCCAGCTATCTCAACGGCGACAAACTTTCGGCGGAGGCTCCAAAGACAACCTCAATTCTACTAGAGTCCGGACTGGCAGGAAGCAAGAGATCCAGCATGATTTCCGATATCTCAGCATAATCGGCTTCACGACCCTGGTCATGGGTACATAGGAAGTGTTCCTGACAACCAACACGGCGTCGCTCCAGAACGGCGGGGTGCCAGGCCTGTTCTGGTCCATGATCTTCAGTCATATCGGACAGCTCTTCATCATACTGTCCTGTGCAGAGATGGCTTCGATGTACCCCTCGGCTGGCGGACAGTACAACTGGGTTCAGCAGTTCGCTCCGCAGCGATACAAAGACGTCTTATCCTACTGCTCTGGATGGATGTGTTCGATCGGCTGGGAGGCGAGGTTCACCGCGCTCTGCTACGTGATCGCCGGCTTGATCTTGGCGATGGCAGAGCTCAACCAGGACAACTTTCATGGCACGAAGTGGCAGCGCGGACTGTTGACCATCGCGACAGCAGTCTTCGTGTCAGCATTCAATGCTTTCGCTGCCCGCCACATCTCCATTGCTGAAGGCTTCTTCGCCTTGTGTCACGTCTTTGCGATTGTCCCGATTGTGGTCTCCCTTTGGATCCTGGTCCCAAAGATGGACGCCGACAATGTATTCGTCAAATTTACCGACCACAAAGGCGGGTGGCCAACCATCGGGTTGTCGACACTGGTGGGACAATCCAGCGCTATGTTTGTCGTTCTAGGATCAGATGCCGTGACGCATATCGCGGAAGAAATTGACAATGCGGAGATGCTTGTACCGCAAACAATGGTCAGAAGCTTCCTAATCAACCTTCCTCTCACCCTGATCATGTTGATCACGTACGTGTTCAACATTGGGAACGTTGACGAAATCCTTCAAGAGACAGTGCCACCTTTCGTCTCGGTCCTGGGCAATGCGTTCCAAAATACAGGAGCGACGACTGGATTCTCGGCCGTCATCCTCTGCCTGTTGATTATGGTGGCAACCTCTACAATGGTGGCCACGTCCCGGCACCTTTACACCTTTGGGTACGTCGTGTTGATTCTGATCCTGTAAGGATGGGCGCTGACGCGTTCGCAGTCGGGATGAAGCCTTCTTCTACTCGAGCGCCCTTTCTCGCGTAGACCAGAAGCTGAAGGTTCCATTGAACGCCATCCTTTGCACGACTCTCTTCACCACAGTGATCACGATTCTGACACTTTTCAGCCAAACCGCACTGCGCACCATGATCAGCCTGTGTATCGTCTGTCTGATGGCAACATATATGGCATGCATCGGCTGTTTGATCATGCAGCGCTTGGAGCATGCTCAGCTCCCGCCAGCAAAGTGGTCACTGGGTCGTGCAGGCATCTACATCAACTGCATCGCCTTTATGTACGCGACATGGGCATTCTTCTGGAGCTTCTGGCCAAGCTACTATCATGTAACGGCTGCGAACTTCGTCTGGGCGATTTTGTTCTTTGCTGTTGTGCTGATACTGGCACTGCTTATGTTCGCAGCAGGCAGAAGGCGTCAGTTGCGAGAGCAGGCGAGCATTGCGAGGGCCGGCTTTCAACTTTGAACATTTCTGCCGAGATGGCTGGATTGTGATTTTTGATCAGGCGAGCTTCAATCCCCGGGCTTGTTCTCGCTTGTTCAAATTCAGAATTGCGTTGCTACTTACTCATCATCGCCAGGTCCTGACACACCGGGCTGCTATCTCGCAACCTCGGACCATATCGAATGAAGATGAATGGGATCAGGCACATAGCCAAGCTAAAGAAGCCAAGCAAGCTACAAGCCCAAGGCACGCCCAACGCATCGTACATTGGCTTTGTCGCAAAGGGTAACACCACGCCAAACGTGCTTCGAGCGATACTGGTAGCACCCAAGGCACTAGCTGAGTAGATCTTGTATGAGTCCACGAGATAGTTTGCCAGTGCGACGAAAATGAGCACGAAGCCGATACCTAGCGGTAAGCCACTAAGAATCGGCACTAAGAAGTGAACGCTTCGTCTTGCGCTCCAGCCTATCCAGAACATACTGAATGTGAACAGAGGACCTCCAATGATCGCCAGAGGTAGCCTCTGATATTCTTCTTTGGATGCCCAGGCTTTGTTACTGGATTTTGCCTTGCGTAACGTGTAGTCCCACCAGAAGCATACGGGTAGTGATAAGAAGCAGCCGACTGATATGCCGAGGAACGCAAGCCCAGTTTCGCCAGACGAGAAGCTATAGATGGGTGGAAAGATCTCGGCAAACGCTTGAAAGAGCATGAAGTTGATCGCATAGATGATGGAGAGCCAGATGCAGCAAGCCGTTACAATGGGCTCTGTGAGCAGCATTCGCAGTGGTCGACCGAGAATTGTCACGACGAGTTGCTTCAGCCCGGTCTCTTTCAGCTCTAGAGGGGCGTATACTTCCGTCCCTGGATTCTCCTTGCGGAGCCTCTTCGCCTTGGTCATCAAGATTGCAGGTCCGAACGTCTCGGGTAGAAATAGCAGAGGCACGAGACTGACACCAGCCAGAATCAGCGCGAAACAGAAGGGCCATCTCCAGCTATAGGCAGACAAGTACCCAGCAGCAATAGGTGCCATGTTTGGCCCAAAAGACGCGATCGCCATGAACCATGCCACTGACCGTCCACGCCAGACAGGACTATCCAGCACATCCGAGAACAGCCCTCCCGTAACAGATATCGGCGTGGATCCGAAGATTCCCGTCAACAACCGGAAGATGTTGAACGCTGCCCAATTCGGTGAGAGTGCCGTGGCCAGCATGAAGATAGCGTAGCAGATAAAAGTACCGATGATGATGAAGCGGCGGCCATAGTTTTCACTCAGGGGAGCGAAGAGGAAGGGACCGAGGACGTAGCCAATGAGGTAGACAGAGTTGGGAAGGACCAGTTGTTCCTCGACTATTAGGTGGAAGTGTTTTTGCTGTTGTTGGCGGCCGCCGCTGGGAAGGGAGCTGGCGAAGGTGGTGTTGAGGACTACCAGGGAGCCGAGGGCTATGATGCTGAGCTTTTTGGCCTGGTAGGATGGTCAGATCCCAAGCAGAATCGGTTGTGGCGGGGTCACTTACATTGCTCCAATTGTAGGGATTGTCTTGATCCCCATCTTCGAAGGCGATGATATCATAAGTCGTTGCCTCGTTCGATGGATCTTGTGGAGTTGAAGGAACAGCGTGGGCATCTCTCAGGGAGATGCTATCTTTGGTGGCCTCTTCGACATGATCAGACATCACAATGTCAATGATATGATGGTCGAGACTTCCACAAGGTACGACTGGTGAAGTGCCATGGGGGTGTAGTGGCATCCCGAGCAACCCGAGGTACTCCTCGCCACGAGGCACATCCCTCGTGAAAGCTTATAAAGTGGCACGCGAGCCGTTCTGCCGGGAGATGACCCGCAGAGCGTTACTGCACCTTTCCTCGACATGCAACAGCACGATTGGCATCATCGTGGTTCGAGAGGTCCACGTAAGCTCATGTTGATCCGGTCGAATCCTGTGGAGATGGCCATGGCGCATACTGCTGTGGTCTGAACTCCCTGATCAGCACATACGCCGCATCCCACATCATCTTCCGACCTTTGGACAAGACGCCATTGAGATGCAGCAGAAGATGCGTACTGCCCTCGTAGACCTTCACGTCAGCCTGGACGTTGGCTTTTCTGAGCTGTTGAGCATACCTCAGCGCTTCAGTCGCCAGTAGGTCATATTCCGCTACGGCGATCCAGGTCGGGGGGTTCTTCGACAGGAGCTTCTTGGGCGCCAGATTGGGCGAAGTCTGCCAGTCTTCTCGTGCGGACTCGACACCAACGCCTCGAGGAAGATACATGTGTCTAAGCCAGAGTGCGCGGGCAGGAGTTAACCACGGAGCGTAGATGTTGATCCAGCCATTACCGGGAGTGGCGCGATTGTCGATAACCGGTAGTATCAAGAGCTGGGACTTGGGCTTGAAGGATCTGTATAGACACGCTGCTTCCATGACGAGCACGGCAGCAAGGTTACCCCCGGCTCCATGGCCGCCGATGGCGATCCGGTGGATGTCAATGTTGAAAGTCGAAGGCTTGGTGGCTTCTTTGATCAGCCATGTCAAGGCCTCGACGGCATCTTCTGCTGCCGCGGGGTAAGGGGTCTCTGGTGCGAGGCGATAGGCAACGGTGACGACGACGCACTGCGCACTCTGACAGATGTAGGCGCAGAAGTCGTTTTCGCTGTCCAGCCCGCCAGTGAGCCATCCGCCGCCGTGGAACCACAGTAAGGCTGGGAGACTGCTCTCCTGCTGTAGTTCTATGTGGGGGGGGATAGGCACAAAGACGCGAAGCTGACAATTCGGCAGTCGGACGTCTTGTATACGTGCCACACTGACCCGTGCTGATCCTTGCACCGCGATGGAGGATGATGATGATGATGATGATGAAACACTGCGGGCCGCACCATCCCACACTTTCGTTTCATCAGGTTGAAAGTATTGCAGATGTCGCTCGTGATATGCTACGTATTCTGGATCAAGGGCTTGGCGCAGTCGCGGGTGGATCGGTTGCCACACGGCAGGAGCTGCTGACATGGCAATACGATATGATGTGATATATATCTATATATATCTATATATGTGGGTTAGTCCAGTGTAACTGTACAGTACAGTATGAGACCCTTCCCTTCGGCCACGTTTCGGGCTCGGCTGCCGGAACTGAACTGACCGGGATGGTCTCACGTAGAGAGCAGAGCAGAGCAATCTTGATAGCGATTGTGGGTCAGGGTAAAAAGCAGACGACAATTTTCAGCATACAGTACTTGCTAGTCGTAAGCAGGCGAGATGTGCCCTCCATCCCAGAGGTGCTCACGCTCCATCCCAGTCACTGCAACGTGATTGCGTGAGTAGGAGAGAGAGCTGGCGCCACTGCTCAGACCCTTCTCCTTCCACTCTCAAATTCGGTGTAGTTCTTCTAGTCAAGCGACGGGTCTCCTGCCGCAAGCTTAGGCCCATTAGAACTAGTTCTACACGTCAACAACGCGACGTCTCCCACAAGAACATCATCAAACATGGCTATCTAGACGTGTGCCACACAACGCGACATGTTCATCATCGTTCCCAAGAAACAAACGAAAGCACCCGCAACCACGGCGTTACCAACTCAACAAGCGCACGCGGACACGCCGCCCGCGCCCGAAAATGGCGACGAGCGTGGTCCGACCCGAGCAGCAGTCTGCGCACACTTTCCCGATGCTTCTCCTCTTCCAAATACTGACACGTCTCTCAGGCCGCTTGCGACTCTTGTCGCTCCAAAAAAATAAAGGCAAGACACGTTCATGCGTACGTCTGAGCGGTGAACACAACTGATCCCAACACTGTGCAGTGCAACGGCCAGCGACCATGCGCCAAATGCCAGCAGAAAGGCGTCATCTGCGCCTACTCGAGGCCGGCGCAACGCGAGACGCACGTCTCTGCCGGTCAAGTTGCCGTACTCCGGAGTCAGCAGAGACGACTTTGTACTGCCGTCCAGCAGATGGCCTCCACGATCACGCGGTATGAGGAAGGGGTAGAGCGAAGTCCAGAATCCTTCGAGGTTTTACAGCTTCTGGAGAAGTATGCCCCCGAGCCATTCGACGGAGGACAGGCAGGATCAGCTAAAAGGCCTGCCGAGTACCAACTGACTCCAGATCCATCCGCTGCGCGAACGCCTCGTCTGGACACACCAGCGCCGGACTCGAAAACGTCACTTGACTCTCCCGCATACGGAAGGACAAATCCCTCGGATCTGCCCTTCGAGCTCCAGCCATCGCCAAATTGGTCGGGTACGCCAGAGCAGTGGAATGAACAATATCAGACAATGATGCAGTTCCTCCAGACCTACAATGCATCATCTAGTGGCAACGGGCCGCCTACCACGACTGCCTTGGGCCTCCCGCGCGGCCCAAGTGGAACCGCCGCAAGTTCAGCGCAACCACCTGGCGATTCGAATCAGCAACTGATGCAACTTGTCGATTGGAACAGCAGTCTACAGAACCTACGAGCTTCAGTCAACCCGCCACTTCCTTCGAACCCAGCGCAATTTCTTGACCCAGCTCTGGGTGGCGGCACAGATTCTGCAGCATCCCGCACGAACATAGATCCTTCACTCGGCAACGGCGCCACGTAAGCGAGCATAAGAATGGGCCAAGTCATAGCCGCAACGCCCTCATCACCGGAGTGCATTGGCTGCGCGAATTACTAAAGTCGCCTCGGCACACTCGCATGGCCATCTTGAGCCTACTGCAGCGAGGTTCATGCATTCGAACCCTGGAAGCTGGAAGTCAGAGCCATGTCATGTTACAGCCATAAATGGTGGTGATGCAGGGAAACTTTGAGGTGTGTCCGCGATCCATCGACCAGGAAGAGCCGGCTGGTGTGCCGTTTTGAGGACTCGCTGAGCACTTCAGCGCACGATCGAGCCGCTCATCGAACTTGTCCACCATCCTTGGCGCAGCCGATGTGCCAGCTAAACGAGGTGATCTTATCTGATCTCTTGTGCGAGTAGATCCGAGAATCGTAGCTTCTCGATCGGTTCAAGCTCAAGCGATTCACGGCTGCGATCTTCTATTTATTGGACGAGGCCACGCTTTGCTGTCCTTCAGCACCGCCCGATGAATATGACACAACTGATCACTCCGCTGACATGGGTCTTCTCCAGGCTTCTCATAACTGCTATCAAGGACACGCTCACCAATCGGCATGCTTTTACACATAGCGACAGTACCTACCTGTAGACACAGATGTTTTCGTCGAATATAGAGTGCCGCGCTCCGTTGCCTTCCGGTAGGATCCACCGCCAGAGGTCGCACAAGGTCTCACGGTGGAGTTCACAACAAGCGACCTCGGTGATGGATCATTCAAGTACAAGGAAAACATATGCCGAAGACTAATCACTCGTAGGAGTTGTGTCCGGAGAGCGACAAAAGAGATGTTGTATTTATCCCTGATCCTACAGCTTGCACTCATATCGGCAGATCTGAAGGCATTATTCGTCCAGTCACGGTCTTTATGACGGAGGTGTCTGTCGCAGCTGGATCATCAAAGCACACACAACACATGCCTCCGATCCTAGCGCTGCCGCAGCGCCGAGTGCGATTCGGCATATACCGGCATGATCGGCAACGCGCATTCTCGGCAGCGCTCCGACAACTCAATTCACCGGGGATGCTTTGTCTTGCGCCATGAAGCCGACCCAGAAAGTGGTGCTCGCCACGACTGCTGGACGTCATAGCGCTGAGTGTAAGATTGTTGAAGACGCGTAACGGCACGGCGTGGCTGATATGTATCGTCAGTGCGTGTTCCTAGCGTTTGACGTTGTGCATCCTGTTTCCCAGCCCTTCTCAGCGACCAGATGCTGATGACGATGTCAAGACTCGCAATGGACCGAATGCGTTTAATGGTGGAAAGGAAGTTGAGGAGCGAGATCTCCCAAAAGGATCGTGATCTTCGGCGAATGCTTGGACATGTCGATATGCTGGAGCGAGTCGACAGCCAAGAGTACATTGCTCAAGATGTGCGGATTAGCAAGTTTGCCAGCAGCCACTGCTCAACACGACTTCAAGAAACGAGCAGTGCTCACGTGAAAAATGCTTCTGTTCAAGGGCACGACGATTGTTCTCCCTCCAGAGATCGGTCGGACCTCCACAAGGACATGGGTGTGATTGATGGCATCGAGGTTGACGACGACGACGACGATTCGGCCACATTAGACGACGGCAGCGTTCCAGACGACGACGAGTTGCCAAAGTACTACGATGTACCGGGTGCCCATTTCAAACATGTCCAACACGGATTGTGCCACTCGCCACCATCTTATGCGGAGGACGCCATTAGCGAGTTGAACAAGATGTCACTAGAACCGAGCTTTGAAGAGAACACTTATGAAGTGTCCGAGGATGACTGGGAGCGCAATTGCTAAAATTTCATGGACTCGCATCTTCTGCAACAGAAGACAATGCCTCGCGAAATGTCACTGGTCTCGCCTGATTGATATGGACTTCACAGGCTCAGAAAGTGTCACCAGCCGACTCCCATTGGTTGACTTGGAAGCACTAGTGACTTCCATCACTATTCTGGCTCGCGGTCAATAGTATAACATTGCAGAAGAGTGCTACCTACTCGTCTGGTCTGCACATCAGCACGATACTACCATGGGCAACACCATAATGTACAAGCAAATATCTCCAGCAGGATCCCTCACCTCTCAACAACCTCAAGACACGGAGAAACACAACATCACCGACATACCTGCCACCAAGACCTCAGTCTACGCAGAACTCGGCTGACTCGACCGACTCCTCGTCCTTTGGATCCTCCTCGCCATTATCATTGGTATCCTGCTCGGCAACTTCGTTGGCAACGTCGGACCTGCGCTGCAACGAGGCAAGTTCGTGAACGTCTCGATCCTTAGCGCTGTTGGTCTTCTGGTCATGATGTACCCCATCCTATGCAAAGTCAAGTACGAGACGTTGCACAAGGTCTTCGCCCATCGACAGATCTGGATCCAGCTAGGCTTCAGCGTTTTTATGAACTGGATCGTAGCACCATTGGTTATGCTTGGGTTGGCCTGGGCGTTCTTGCCTGACGAGCCTGGACTGAGGACTGGTTTTATTTTCGTTGGGTTGACGAGGTATATTGCGGTGGTAAGTCTCCCTATCTCCCTCGAATCATGGGCCCTGTTGACCTTCCCAATCAGGTGCTAATCTGGACTGGTCTCGCTCGCGGTGACGAAGAATACTGCGCCATCCTAGTCGCCGTCAACTCCATCCTGCAAATGGTCCACTACGCCCCTCTCGCCATCCTCTTCGTCAAAGTAATCGGACACAGTGACGCAGACTCAGTCTCCTACTCCGTCGTCACACGTAGCGTCGGAGTCCTCCTAGGTATCCCCCTCGGAGCTGCAATCCTCACCCGCTTCGCCATCCGTGCCATCAACGCGAAGTGTTACGAAGATGCCTTCATCAAATGGCTCGCGCCCTGGTCCCTCATCGGTCTTCTCTACACTATCCTGGCTCTCTTCGCATCGCATGGCAAAGAAGTCGTACACCAGATCGTCTCGGTGGTACGAGTCGCGGCGCCACTGGTGTGCTACTTTGCCATCATCTTCTTTGCAACGCTATTGGTGTGCAAAAGCTTGGCATTTGGATACAAGCTCTCAGCGACGCAGAGTTTCACAGCAGCGAGCAATAATTTCGAGCTTGCTATTGCTGTGGCTGTCGCGACATTTGGAGCGAATAGTGATGAGGCGTTGGCGTGTACAGTGAGCCCGCTGATAGCGGTGCCGGTACTGGTTGCTCTTGTGTTTCTGGTGAAGTGGATTGCAGGGAGGTGGAATTGGCAGGGTTAATAAATTTTCTCGCAGTGCTCTCTATAGTGGGTCCTATAATTGATCAGAAAACCTGAAATCTCCTGTCGCTGCGCTAATCCATACTTCCTCTGCTGCTGATAATTTTCACGTCGTTCCTATCGAACGTGAAGCCGGAGCGGGCACGTTTACCCTCTCCTGCTGCTAATTCCATGGCTGTGGGAGCGCTGGTGGTGGTTCTACGTGTTTAGTAATGCCATCGCCATGACGACCGTGGTTGAATGGAGATACGCTCATGATTGAGGCTTTTCGGCATATCTATATGGTCATGCTGTTGAACATTCCCAAGCGGCGTCTTATCCGCAACGCTCTCGTGGTCATCATCTGTCTGGGAGTCACAGGCGACTGAACATGGTCCCCGTGAACACAAGGGAGGATCCCCTGATCTGGAGAGATGCTCCTTGCCTCACTCAACACACAGCTTTCTGGCGTCTGGAGGATGATGTGCTATCGTTGGTGTGTTCACGTCGCTCCGATGTCGGCGACTCGTCATTTTCAACCACATCTCACTCCACTTCCGTGTACCTGCCACGAACAAGGCAATGACAGTTGAATCACGTCCCGTACAGCGATTTAGATATTGCACAGCCTTGTAAGTGTCCTGCTCGTACTCTGTGATTGCATTCTCATACCATGTCTCGTCGTACCTTCGCTCCCCTCCTGGCCATATCAAGGTCGATGTTCGTACCCCGTAGCAAGGCCACTACGACACGACGCTTCCTATCCGATGCCAAATTCGGGTATATCTCGCGAGCCAGGGCTGCAGAGTACCAGCATGATGGATCGAGAAGCAGCCGCTCCTTCACTTCATCCGCGAGACTCTCAAATACTCAGCCGGCCCAGCCAAGCGGTGCCATTGGCAACCTCCCCCTAGCCGGCACTTTAGTGGTCTCCCTCGAACAAGCCATAGCAGGCCCCTTCTGCACCCGTCAGCTCGCAGACCTAGGAGCCCGCGTCATCAAAATCGAACGTCCCGGCCTGGGCGACTTCAACCGCCACCACGACACTCGCGTCAAAGGCCAATGCTCCCACTTCGTCTGGACAAACCGCAGCAAAGAGTCCCTCGCCCTAGATCTCAAAAACCCCAAGGACCTGGCCGCTTTGAACAAGATCCTCGCGAAGGCCGACGTCCTAGTCCAAAACCTCGCACCAGGCGCAACAGAACGCATGGGACTCGGGTACACCACCCTCGAAGCAAAGCACCCAACACTCATCGTCTGCGACATAAGCGGGTACGGCAGTACCGGTCCTTACAAGGACAAGAAAGCCTACGACCTCCTAATCCAAGCGGAATCCGGCTTCCTCAGCGTCACAGGCTCACCCGGCCATCCCGCCAAAGCAGGCTGCAGTATCGCCGACATAGCCGCTGGAACAACAGCTTTCAACAACATCCTCGCCGCTTTGATAAACCGCTCCAAGACCGGGCGGGGATGCCGCTTAGATGTGAGCATGCTGGAGAGTATGGCCGAGTGGATGTCGTTCCCTCTGTACTACGCGTACGACGGGGCGTCGCCGCCTGCGCTGGCCGGGGCGGAGCATGCGAGTATTTACCCCTACGGACCATTTGCATGTAGAGATGGGGTTGTGATGTTGGGGATGCAGAATGAGAGGGAGTGGGGGATCTTCGCGAGGGAAGTGTTGCGAAAGGGGGAGTTGTCGGAGGATGAGAGGTTTGGGAGTACGGCGGATCGATCGCAGAATCGGAGGGAGTTGAAGGGCATTATTGAGGAGGTGTTTAGGGAGTTTTCTGTGGAGGAGGTGCTTGAGAAACTGCAGGGCGCAGGGATCGCGAATGCACAGCTGAATGATATGGCGAAGTTGTGGGATCATCCGCAGCTTAAGGCGAGGGAGAGGTGGAGTGAGGTTGATACGCCGAATGGGAAGATTCCTGCGTTGAAGCCTGCGGGTGCTGCTGAGGGTATGGAGGTGAGAATGGATGCGATTCCGAGGGTCGGGGAGCATAGCGAGGAGATTCTGAAAGAGTTTGGTATTGAAAGATAATTGATGGGTATCATCTCCCTACGTACAGGCCTTTATCCTCGGATCTCCCACGCATATCACCCGCCTGAATATCCCGCTGCCTCGATGCCCTCAGGGTTGGCGGATGAGAATGCGTGTTGATGTGTTCTCGGCCGCAGCACGCATTGCTGAGCGGTTGGGACCCTGGTGCGGCGCGAATCATTTCAGCGTGAGCTTGAGTGCGAAGCTCACATGACCCTTCCATGATGCGGCAATGGTATATGTGGCGTGGGCTGGACGACCAGTGCCTGCTCCTCAGCGCGCTCCTTTTCCTATACGAAGCGGGCGATGAGCAAATCTATCTGGTCCTCAATATTCTGTAGAAAGTTAGCCAAGTCTCATCAAAAGGACTGCACTGCTCCGGCACCTTCAGGCCTTTGATAACATTCTCATCGGGTCCCGATCCAGGCGTCCAAGCAGCATGAGCAAAATCAATCATCTTAACACGATGCGTAATCGGCGGCTCCTCCTCATCTTCCTCTTCCTCCTCCTCACTCTTCTTGATCTCAAAGTTCGTTGGCGCCCTCTCGTCAGTCCTCGGTGTCTTCGGTGGATGTCCCCAAAGCACATCCAAAGCATCACTATCACCCTCATACACTATCAGCAGACTCGCGCTATACATTCTTGACTCCGAGCGCTCCAGACTATGACGCGCTTTCGTGATCTCTGCCAAGATAGTCTCCAGCAGTTCTCGTGCATCATCGGGCTTAGCAGCTGCGCCAAGACTACTGAAGAATGTTGCGAAGCCGTCTTTGACGTTGTCGGCATTGAACTTGCGGCCGTAGAATTTGTCGTATGTGTCAAAGTCCTTACCGTTCCAGACTTTCATGCCGGCAATACGGAAGTTGAGGGATCCGCTGGTGGTTTCGGCGGCGACTTTATCGAGGCGCTCTGCTTTCTCGGGCTTTGTGCCATCGGCGTAGAGGCGAGCTCCGAGTTTGAAGTCGAGGACGTTGGGGTGTTTGAAGCCGTGTTCCAAGTTCTCCAGGACGATTGCAGTCTCGGTGGCGATTTTCTGGCCATGTCTGAGGTTCTGGTCCTTTTGTTCCTGTGTGAGTTGTGCTGGCTCCGAAGGCGCAGTGATGTCCGGAATGTTGGCTGGAGCTCCGAGCTGCAGTGTGCCCATGAATTCCGGCATCAATTCGTAGAACTTGGGGTGGTGCTGCAAGCTTTCCTGGTAAAATGCAAG
This sequence comes from Nothopassalora personata, assembly GCA_033816765.1. Taxonomy (NCBI): domain Eukaryota; kingdom Fungi; phylum Ascomycota; class Dothideomycetes; order Mycosphaerellales; family Mycosphaerellaceae; genus Nothopassalora; species Nothopassalora personata. The sequence goes on from CM066295.1 coordinate 300,779, forward strand.
CTCGCTCTCGGTGCACGGCTTGATGATGAGACAGCCAGACTCATCAGACATGACCCCATCGTGGCCGGCAGCTGCGTTCTCGAAAGCCTTCAGCTTTGAGGCGTCGACCCGGTTCGTTTCTGCCATGATGAGGTTCGGATGACCGTTTGCGCGGCGTTGGTGTGGTCAATGGCAGGGTATATATATATATATAAAGGTGGCGGTGTCATGCATGGCAGCAGCTGTGATGGGCCTACAGTATTACCGGGATCTTCACATGCACAACGCGGCCGCCCCACGTTGCTCGCTTGGGTCGGGTCATGGTCTGATGGGCGGCCATGGCATTGCATTGGTGCCAACTTCAGAATGCTATCTAATGTGTAATAATCGGGCAGTATTTTCACGTGCGTTTCGAAGCTGTTGTCAGCCTCACACCGCTGCCGATGCAGTGCGACACGCGTGATGGCAGCAGGAAAAGCATGTCAAGCGTGGCTCGCAGCGATCGGCAATCTCGTCTCCGCCTGTTTCGCCGTTTCGGTACTCCTGTGCTCCACTGACTACATGTACATGTACTTACTCCACACATCATAATGACGGGCCCATGCAGGTACGACGTATGTCAGGACGAAGTCTAAGACAACCGTGACCAAAGTGCCAGCGCGACTGCTATACCGCCAAACTTACCGCCCACGATCCCGCGCCACGGGCCCAGCTTTTGATCCGCATCACCGTTTGTGCCATGACAGCTTCTCGGAACTGTCGTGAATGGTGGAGAGAAACGCGTCGTGCAGTGCTTGTCTCCGACGACCCACCACAATCCAACCGGAAACGCGCGTGTTTGGAAGTCGACACGGCGAATGCTCAGAATCTGATACCGTCAATGCACCTTAGAGCCGTCGTCCGGCCTCTTCATTCACTGGCATATATCATTCAAGAAGCCCCAAGCCGAGGCCTCCTTGTATCCATCCCTTCGTTTTCTAATCGTTCATAGTCCCGCCGGGAAAGACATCCAACACAGGAAGCAGGCCCGGATCGCGAGCAATACAATTCAGAACGGTCTCGCTCGCACCCAACTCTTTCATCCTATCCACAGCAGGGGCATGGAGATGAACACACGCAGAACAGGATTGCGAGGAGGACGGGACAGGTTCTCGGATTGCTTGGAGCGTGCTCATCAAGCTGTCGCATGGTATGGTCTACATGCCTCCCCACTCCACACAGAAAGCTCTGACGTCGCTGTCCTTGCCTTCTGCTGCATCTGCCTCTTCTCCACCAAGCAGAAAGCCTTTCTTCACGCCAGTGCCCAGTCTGCCTCCGCCTACGAGTCCTTGCAAATCAAACTCTTCGTCCCAGCCGAGGCCGTTGCACAGGAAGTGGGAGTGGAATCGCAGAGGGTCACCTGGATAAGCCATGTACTGGCAACCGAAGCGTAACCCAGGTGCCAAGAAGTAGCCGTTTTCGTGTAGATGTCTGTACAGTGGATATGACTCCGGCGCGTCTGGCATGTCTACAGCTTCTCCAGGCGGTGGCTTGTTCGCTTGCAGCGGCGGGTAGGAAATCGTGGGCGTGACACCATAAGGCTCTGGACCTGCAGTGCTTGCATTTGACGATGCACGAGACCTGGTTCCGTTTGCAGGAAGAGACTCGGCAGTAGAACCAAACAGGCTGTTGTCTTCCTCGAGGGCACCACCTCCTCCACTTGTCACAGCTCTCTCGGCCTTCCTCCTCTCCGTCTTCTTCAGCTTGCGCTCTCTGGGCGTGAACATATCATCTGGGATATCATTCCAGTTCTCTGTTCCCCCCTTCTTCTGCAGTGCCGCCTTCTTCCTGTCTTCGCTCTTCTTCTCTTGCTCCATCGCCGCGCCTTGACCTTGCTTCCTGAGAGTGGACTGGTAGGCCTTCCTCTCTTCCGCGCTCAAGCCGTTGCCGAGGAAGTTACGTTTGTGCGCACCCACATCATCCACGACATGTGCGACACCCTTCTGGACAAGCAGACGTGCTTCCTCTGGCATAAGCTGTAGAGGCAAGCCCAGGAACACGTTCTGCTGCGAAGCTTGGGGCAGAGTACCGCCGAGTACACCGATGATGTTGTGTTCGCGTCGAAGGTAGGTTGCAACGTTGACATCGTAGATCATGTAGCGGTTGGCGAGCTTGAAGATGGCGACAGGTTCGGTGACGGTCCGATCTGTCGTTGTCGATGCCATAATGACGACGGGAGGAAACTGCAAACAAGTCAGTCACTGTGAAGTAGTGTAACATGGTTGTGTGCAAAGCAGAAGCGCTGGTGTGAGATCATATGAAGCATTATAGCCGAATTTTCTCGTCATTAGATTCAGTAGATTGACAGATTGATATGGAGTTCTTAATCACTGCAAGCGGCAGGCGTAGCAGGGAGAGGATATATACCTTTGGTCTCTGTGCTTTTCAAGTTTGGCGTTGATCGATCTGAGGCTATCGATTGACGGGAGAGTCAACCTGTGCGAGGCTCGCTTATACAACAAGACCAGGTGGTGGGGTGAGGTGATTCTGCTCGAAGCAGAGCTCTGGGTTGTGCTCAGCTCATAGTGAGTGTTGATGTGAGAGTCTTAGGTTTGTTGACGGCACCTGCAATTTTTGAGTTGCGAGCCAAGGCCACGCGGCATCTTCCTGCCGCACGTGCCTTCCGCGGCGAAGAGAAAGACAAATTCAATTTCAACCACCACTTCATCCAGCATCTTTCTCACCACGACCACCAAACATGACCCACCGCCCTGGACCACCGCGAGCTGGCACTGCGACCGCTCCTCAGAGGACGGACTTTATGCCTGCGTTGATTCGCATGGTACTGATGGCAAGTATCTTCTACGGCGGAAGGGTAAGTCGTCTAATCCACCTCTCCTGCACCTCACTTTTTTGATGACTTTATCATCACAAACCGTTCTGGCGACGTCTATGAGCCTTGAACACACATGCATCACCATCTGACCACGATCTCGCTTTGCAAACTGTTGCTGCCCTTTTACAAAGAGGACCATACGCTGATTAGCTCAAAGTATCTCTACCAGACCTATCTCAAATGAATCGCCAAGCAACAACCGACAATACACGCTCCTGAGAACAAAGTATCCTTCACTGGAGATACTTGCGGTCGCGTCATCGAGCGTGCTCTGCCGTTCAAACTGAGCGTCGAGAGGTAAGCGCCTCTGTCTTTCATCTTCCCCCATCCTCATATGATGATCGGTTTTGTCCAGTTCTGCTACCGAAAGAACAATGTGGATATCTACAACCAGCTTACCAAAATGACTGATATGATGTCTCATCACTGCACATGTGACTTGCCAAAACCCTTGGTGAACTCTGCTGACAAGACCAAGCAGGCACATCGCATCTCGCTGCATCTCACGATAGCCATGCAGCTGATGCGACGACCGCACTCAGCTTGTAACATGCTGCATTCGGGAGTGATTTAGACGGTGAGTCAACATTACATCTCCTGCCCATCGCAAGGATGCAACCTAGTCTATCCATTCAACGAACCCTCCGGGTAGCCATATCTGCCGAGCCACCCTCCCGCACCGTACCGTAGAAGCCTTGGCTGATGTGGGAGGATCGGTTGTGGAGTTTCGGTACGCATGTGATGCTTCGGCTGACCATGTTATGCCGTGTCATCGTGCCTTCAGAGCGTCGGACCATGCTGTCCGTTATGGCCAGTATGGCGAGGCGCCGGTGGATGGGCATGCGTAAAAACGGCTTATCTGAGAACAGTGACCACATTCGCTATATCACATCTGTCGATCTCAGATGGATATTTGCTGACATGAGATAGCTTATCCCCGAGCCTTTGTTCGGATCTGCGCCACTCAGCGGCGGCATTCCGCCAGAAGATTATCTGCAGTGGAGGGGATGGCAGATGGGTCCGCCACTCGATCAATCCAGGACAAGACGCCGCAGCTCGACCGCCTCTTCACCCCAAACCTCGACACCTTTCCTGAAAAGTACACGATGAACACACTCAGAGTGGACGACCTGGTCAACCTCTGCTATGCTCGGGCCAAAGAGACCACTCAGCTCCTGGATGGCCTTCCGCAAGTTCTACAATGCCATGCTCAGAGGGCACACTCAGAAAGCGATCTCCAGGGCCTTGACGATGCTGTGGTATGCCGATCCCTTCGAGACCTGCCTCGCGCATCAGCAATCAGCGTGTTGTACGAAGGGTGCTCTCGGAGCCACGACTGACAGCTGTAGCGCATCGGCCCAGTTTCAGGGCAGCCGCTCTCTTATGACACCTGCCGCGGCAGTCCCCGCCGCACCACCGGTGAGGACGGCTCACCAAGAGCCCAAGGAGAGCGTCCTCGTCAATCTACGAAAGATGCTATGCTGCGGATCAGTTGCGCCGCATGAAAAGGCCCACTGCTGTCACAGGGAGTCATGGGCCATTCTCGTCAAGGCATGCAGTGTCTTGCGTGGTTTCCGCGAGAAGAAAGATGCTCCGCTTGACACGTTCTCCGTCTTCTGCGCACCTTCAAACCGCCTTACCAGAACAATACTTCACAGCTCACGATCCTCGATGGCCCACCTCTCGCCACCTTCGATGTCTTCCCTGGCTTTGCTGGTGACGATGGACTTCACGACCAGCTGGAGCTGTTAAACTACCAGCAGCCATAGCTGCTACGGCGATGGATGCAGGCTCAGTCGCTGTCGCTACCGGTCCTCTCGTCTCCGACGACTCATGGCTGTGCTGCTGGCTGAAGACAGTCATTGCTACCAGCGAATGCAAGTATGGAGGTGCTGGCCGGAGCCCTTCCAGATTGTTTACCGGCGGTCACGACTCCTCGTGGCCGGAGCCCTTCCAATCTCGGATACAGGCGGCCACTCAGCACATCCTCGTCAGTGGCTGAGTTACACCGTGAAGTATGGAGAAAGAGTGTAGTTGAAAGGGAGAACAGATAGCTGGTAGTACAATCTTGGTCCATTCATCTTACATCCGTCGGAGCTGTCTGTCGTACTCAAGTGCACGTCCCTTTTCTTCAATCACACATTCATACTCTCCTTATCATTCCTCACGCGACCAAATCCGCCACTGCCTCAGGCCATCCATGTCCCCAAACCAAAGCACGATTCCCCCATTGCTGCGGATGCGGTGCAAGGAACCTCACCGTCTTCTTCGCCTCATTCACCTCTGACACGTACGCAAACCCCATGACCGCACTATCTCTCACCGTCTGCCCGTCACTACTCCCAGGGCAGAACTTAATCGCCACCATGCCTCCCGTCATCGCCGCTGTAGGCGTGGTCTTCTCGAATGTTGCGTTGCTGGCTGACTTGGCCGTCGCGTATGGTACATCGTAGTCGTCATCATCGCCATCCCCTGCTGCTCCGAAATTCGAGTCGGAGGTTTCTGCTGCGGAGCCTGACCGCACTCGAAAGAGGTCCAGCTGATCGAATTTTATGGTGTGAGTATGTGGCGCCAACGTCTCCTTGGACGAGCCGAAGAAGTAGTGTCGGAGTTGTTGCGTTCGGAGCGTTTTCATGAAAGTGCCGTCGCGTTCTACCGCTCCGGAGGGTTTCGTGATTCGGAGGACTGTGATGGGGTCTTCTTTTTGAAGCGTGGAGAAGCGGCGGGTTAGGTCAGATGTGAGACGCTCGGAACCGAGGGTGAGGACCATGTTTATGCTGAATTCGGAGATGATGTGGGTTATTAAGTCGTAGTTGCTTTTGGGGTCGTTGAGGGTGCCGGGTGTGTCGATCATGAGGCCGGAGCGTTTTGATGGGGCGCTTTCTTCCAGGCGGGAGGTTACGCTTAGGGCCATGCGGGTGATGAGGGCTTTGAAGACCGAGGGGGATTCCGTGGGGGAGGAGAAGGGGAAGCTGTAGATCAAAGGTGTGCGGACTGGGGAGATGGTGGGCCCGGACATGGGGCCTATGCCGTAGCCGTTTTCCACGTCCATTTGCGAGTCGCAGGTTACGGCTGTGAGGCTTCCAGGCGGCGCGAGCATTCCTTCTCGTGGGTCGAGGTTGAGGACTGTGGGGGAGTGGCCTGTTCGGACGCCCCAGGCTGCCAGGCTGCGGACGAGGCTGCTTTTGCCGGCGAAGTCTGGGCCGACTACGAGGACTCTTGGGCCGTCGCCGCTGCTTTGTGAGCGGAGTTGGCCTAGCCAGCCGTGGATGTTGAGCCATTCGTCGGCGTATTCAGTTTCTTGGCCGGCGTATTCGCTTTCTGCGTTGCCGCTGATTTCGAGTTGACATCCTTGCCAGGAGAGGATTGCGCCTTTGCAGCCGGAGAAGGTGTAGGTTTGCTTTTGGGCTAGCTCGACGCCGAAGAGTTCTGCGTGGCCGTTTTCGACTTTGATGTTGTATTTTTGGGAGAAGGCGACTTCAAAACGCCATTCCTGTTTGGGTTGGAGTGTTTGTAGGCGTGGTGGTTGTGAGTTTGATTGTGCGCCTGGGAGTGGCGTGGACGCTGACGGTGTCGCTCGTAGTCCAGGGAGTGAGAGACCGGGAAGTGACATTTCTTTTGCGATGTGTTGTTCAATGTCAGGTGTCACGAGACTGTGTTGATGTTCCTCGTATACACCTGGTGGATTAGTCACCGTCCTCACATCCGAGAGTAGCGCATTCGACTCTATTCTTTCTTCCGTGCTAGCAGAAAGATGTATCCCAGTTCGAAATCATTGGTGCGACAAAAACATACATAGGTGGTGCAGTTACACGGTGAATATAGAACCAATAAGCCGCATCCTTATTGCCACTTTATTTTATGCTAAGCTTTCCCCAACTGTAGCATCCGGGAAACACCTTACTATAACTGAAGAGTCTACGACAACATTAACCTCTTTACGCTACAGAAACTCACTTTATATTGCAGATGGCGATTAGAGAGCGCGACGTGACTAACAACATATCTATTCTTACTGTAGTTTATGCAAGCGAATTTGAGCCGGCTTGGCAAGGTGTTCCGATCGCACAGTTGGGCCTTTGAGCCGCTCCGGCAGTGTGTCTTGCGTGGAACGTGATCACCTCATGCATATGCATGACCCCACCTCGTTGGTCTTGGACAGGCAGAGGCAGATAACTACCGGAGATCGAGTTGACTTGGAGTGCATGGAAGAAGCATGTCAGCTCCTGCTATTCATGATCCCGGCCAACACCCTCGACAAGCATCAGCATCATGACGTCCATCGCGCCATCTATAGCACCGCTGCTGTGCTGCCACCACTTCTCGCCCGCCATCTCCCCTGTCAGCACCCCGTCCGACAGCAGACGACAGACCATGGCCGACTACGACGAGACAGCGGGGCCGGCGAACCCAATGGCGTGTCTGCTGGAACTCTCACACGAATTGCTTCATTGCATCCTCACCGAGATTGAGCCTGCGGACTTGGCGGCTGTCAGCCAGAGCTGCAAAGCGTTACACGGCTACATTCGTGGTAATAGGTTACTGCATAAGGATTTATACACCCGGCGGTACGATGAGCCCAAGATACTCAAGGATGAGCCAGATTGGGAGGCGGCGGTACACCGCCTGGTCAAGATGGAAAAAGTGCTCGATAGTGAGGACCGAGAAGTGAAGAGGCAGCATCTGGGGTTCGTGTGCAGAGAAGTCGACAGCCTAGTCGAAACAGCCAACACTACACAGAGAATGGAGGACGGCGAGGATGGAGAAGGTAGCAGGAACATTGAGTTGCTGCGAGAGAAGTTTGCGGGTATAGACAACGTTGATGCATTCCTATGCGCAAGCAGTCTCTTCGCCAGAGCAGGAAGCGACGATCAGGAACCGGCAGATACCGAGGAGCTTAGACAGGCCAGCGCCAAGTTGCACTGCCTTTACGGCGTGCCTATTGATGTGCTTCCAAGTAGAAACTTCTTCAGTCTTATGCGAAACGACACGCGGATCATCCGGCCACCGGCAGCGGGACCTTCAGCTCCAGCCTTGTCGACAAGGAGTCAAGCGAGGCCACTCCTCACACACACCATTGCACGAAGCAAAGTCTATGATCTGCGCGAGTACACGGAACATACCCTGTGGGGCCCTTTTAAGAACGATGGCCAGCAACGGGTCGACTGGGAGAAAGTAGAAGCCGTCATGATCGTCCTTGGCTTCAATCTCCGCAAGTTTACTGAACGTAGTGCCGGCCGGTTCCCGATGGTTTGGAAAGACACATGGAGCGGAGCATCGCCGAACAGCTACAAAAGTCATCCTCGTATGGCCGGAGCAGTGAAGGAGCCCGACGAGGAAATGTACAAGATTCGTGAGCTTGCTCTGGCGTTGGATGCGCAAGACCCGTACGGTGTAAGCGGCAGCTGGATGCGGGTTGTCTGCTTCCTTGACTACAACGACCTTTACGCTTTCAACTTCAGCGAGCGTATACCGGACGACCAACCGAGGGATGCTATCGACACTGAAGAAGGTTTGATTGACTTGTGTGAACGTATACGCGCGCTCAACTAACTCATATGACTTGATAGCAATTCGACTGATTCGTATCAAGCTGCAAGTAACAAAAATCGACCCACCTGGAAGCGGTGATGAGGATGAAGATGACGATGGCCTGGACTGGAGTGACTTCACCGGCGAAAGGCTACCTGTCGTCCACTTCCGAGGCACAAGTAGAAGTCTGCACGCAAGTTGGGATCCCAATGCGAATAGCAGGATCCGCGGCACTGTACGGCAGACGCCAGAAGGCGAGATCAGATGGACGACATTCTCGATCTTCCACGGCGAAGAACGATGGCGAAGCGAAGGCATCCAGCTCGGAGGCCTGCGCTCTGCCCGGGGAGTACTTGGAAACTGGTTTGACAAGGACTACGATCTTCACGGACCCGCTGGACCAACAGCCTTCTGGAAGGAGACAGATGAACTCGAGGAGGAAAAGTCTAGCAGTATGCAACTTGCCTTTTTCTGATTCGGGCCCTCTCGCGGGTATGTAGGATGCTGACGATGACATCTCACAGGAATTACATGGCTACCGTACGGCAACAACACGAACGTATATGACGATTTGATCGAGTTGGCTGATTTGTTGGGTATAGATCTTTCGGATGACTAGATGACGGAGACGGATTCTGAGCTACGGCTGACGGATAGGATCTGGGAACCGTCTCCGGCCAAGGTACATTCAGGCACTGGATGGAGTGTGTGCCTTTTGCATCGTTATGCAACGAAGAGGGAGAAAGTGTGATGTGGCAAGGGCTCGCCTCCGGGTAAGGAGCTCAAAGGACTGCCTACAGCGGCAGTCAAGGAGAAAAGCGCGAGAGGAGCATAAGCTGTTGTACAGCAGCATATGGATGATTGCATGTATACCACGGCGGCCGGACTGCTATATTGTGGCACGATCACTTTGAGAGAAGCACCTCACGTGCTTGCTGCAACGGCTGGTTCCGTCATATGGGCCAGGAAGACGATGCCGAGGCTGGCACAGAGGGAGCGGAGATGAAAGATATGAACAGCACTCTCCGCAGAATCTTCGTATAGACAGTTCAATAGCAATCAATAGCAATCAATAGCAATCAATTTCCAGACGATTTTGAGCTCCCATGCTACTAATATCACGTCGCACATCACGTACAGCTCCAGCCAGCCGATAATCGTAGTAGTGCTGCACATTGATCGGAATCATCAGGGTCTTGCATGGGGCACCCTCCGACGTATCGGTCGAATTGGGCACTTCATCAGGACAACTCGGTTCAACGCCAAAACACCATTTCACGATCGCAACGCATTGCTACACTGCCAGAGAGATCCTGAAGCACTGCAGACAGCCATTCATCGCGGAGACTCGTACAACTTCCCGCCACCACTAGGGACCTCCCGCCATCTCTCCACCTCCACATCCATCACAACCACCCTCCGCCCCGTCTCCGTCACGAGCGAAATTGACACGACACCACGGCAACGACTCCCTTTCCTGATTGTACACACCTGACTTTGGCATTGTGATACAAGAAGCGAGACGCGCACCCGTCCCCCTTTGACCACGGCACTCCATCCCACCGACTGCGCCCGCTGGACTTCAGAAGCACCACCCACGCCTGAGCGCGACGACACCCGCATCGCGCGCCGTCCGCAAGGATGGCAACGGCAATCCGTCGCTACACCGCCGAACAGCTCCATGGCCTGCGAGAGTCGCCCCTCGTTCAACGACCGGACAATCTACAGCCCATCGAGTCGTATTTAGAGTATGTGTACGTGGAGATTGACGGTGTGCGCGAGAAGCTAAGGATACACCACAGTGAGGGCTCGCCGCAAGCAACCCGCAAAGAAGAAAATGTGAAGCAGAGACTGCCCAAGCTGCCTGCTGCGGCGTTGGCCTCGACGGGACAGGACAGTAGTCCGATGGGGAGCTTCTCGACTGGGCGGCCGACTTTGCCTGCAAGGAGCAGTGCAATGAGGGGGACTGGTGGTGAGTTGTGTGAAGAGAAAGTGGTGGAGTGGGCTGACCGAGCTGTACAGATGATGTGTCCCTCGGTCCACCAAGGACAATGTTTCCCAGCAGCAGGAACGTGCCGAAGCTGTCTGACGTGCAGGGAAAGTCATCGCCAGAAGATTCGACACCAGCAGATGAGAGCGAGAGTGCACGAAGCCGTTTCTTCTCCGACCGCCAGATTAATAGGCGCAGCATGAACGAGAAGGACGGTGCTGAGAACAACAGCGGCAGAAACTGGGCGAATGTCCGAGAACGCAGAGGACAGCGAGACGGCGGGAGTAGAGAGGAGAAAGACGATGGGGACCGCCGCAATGGCTATGGCACTCGACAAGATCCTCGATGGGGCGGCCAACGAGACGACAAGCAGAATGGCGAGCGACGAGGAGGCTGGCGAGAACGAGAAGCGCGGCGTGACAGAGATCAAGACCGTCACGAGAAAGAGCCAGAGTGGATGGATGAGCCCGTCGTTAAGCAAGAGAAAGAGCTTGGTCTTGGTATGGCTCGTACACAGGACGAGTTCCAGAAGTGGAAGGAGAGCATGAGCAAGAAGAGCAAAGGCGAACCAGAGCAAGAGGAGGCTCCTACACCGGCGCCGGAGCCGCCTGCGCCAGCATCGAAGCCTGCGGTGGCGCCGTTGAAGCTCGAAGGCTTCGATTCTAGTCTGTTTGGTGGTTGGGGTGGTGGTACTACTTCGACGCCGCAAAGCGCGACTACGCCGTCAGCTGGTACCGGGAGTATCAAAGTCGCTACGGTGAAGGGAGGGAAGACAAGTCGGTTTGCCTCGATGTTCAAGCCTGTTGAGCCTGAGCCGGGTCCACTGCATCCGCCAATGCCAGTGGAAGAACCAGTTCAGCAGCAGGCGAATGGTACTAATAAGACCTCTGCGGAGGATCATGAAGGTACGTAAAGGCACTGCACGAGGCACATCTCCCCTTTGGACGCCAGTTCTGGCCCATTGGCGTGCGCGTGTCGACTATAACTGACATTATTCGGTGTGAATAGGCTTCAACAGAGTCCTGGCAATGCTGGGATCTGCGAAGATTAGCCAGCCGCCACCCCCAGCACCAGCACTGCCCGTTGAGCAGGCGCCAGCGTCGCCGCCTCCTACGAGCAAACCTGCGGGCACGAACGGGACTATCAAGAAGAGTCGCTTCAAGGATATGTTCTCGCAGAAGAGTCCTGAGAGGCTGCAATCACCACAGCAAGGTATGTACCATTGGAAGGTATCAGGCGTTCAGCCGTGTCCTAGACAGCGTCGAAGTCTGGGAGGCATCCACTGCACGGCGCGCTCACGCAATATTCGAATACAGCTAACACTCTGACAGGTGGGGTCCAGCTCGGCGATAGCTTATTTGGCAGCGACGGTCGTCCTACAAGCGAAGAGCCTAGACACATCTTCCATGGAGCGCCGCCACAGCAACGCGAGCAGCAGATCCCTCGCACGCAAGAACAGGCTGCAAGCATGTCACCCGCTCCCAATGGCATTCCCTTCAACGCCATGCGCGAGCAGCAACCACGTCCATCGTCTAGCCGGAATCAAAAAGAGATGTTCGACTCGCCTTCTCGCGGCGCAGCATCCCCTGATGTCAACATCCAGAACCTGCTGGCACAGCGACAGCGGCCGCCGATGCAGAGCAATGATAGCCAGAAGCTTCTGAATCTGCTTAAGAAGGATACAGGCTCGAGGCCGCAGTCGCAGCAGGCGTTGCCAAGCCAGGGTGGCATTGATCAATTACAGCTCCAGCAGTGGCTTGCGACTCAGCAGCCGAGCCCTATGCCGCAAGAACCGCAGGTACGTTGAATCGTATTAGCCAGCAGACGGGAGCTTAGAGTCCAGTGGGATGTTGCAAATGTGCCGCTGCACGACGCGCCCTCTCCACTGATCTTGCGACTGATGAGCGCTTCTCGGCCATAACTGACACAATTTTCTCGTAGGCACCTAAGCCGAGAGTGCCACAGCAGCCGCCTGGACACTTCGAAGAGCAACTCATGCGTAACTACCAACCAGAACAGCCGCAGCAACCGATGTATGGCATGCCAGAGCGTCGTAGCCACCAGCGTGCTCCCCCTGGCTTTGGCGTTCACGATGAGCACTCAATCTTCTTACAGCAGCAACAACAACAGCAGCTCCGCCGTCAGCAGCAATATGGAGAGCATCCGCAGCCTCGTCGGGCTAGTGGACATCCTGGTCTGCCGCCAATGCAAATTCCACCACAGCAGCAATTCCCACCCGATCTTCACCAATTGTCTTCGCCTGGTGGAGCACCTCCTCCAGGTTTTGGACCACCGATACCGCGCCAGGTCTATCCCCAGCACATCAACCACTTCCAAGGTGCTCAGCAGGAGCAACGCGGCCCACCACCGCCACCTGGCTTCGCGAGTCTACAGTCAACTCAAGGTAATGCGCCGCCTGGGTTTTACGGTGGCCCACAAGGTACGTACTGTGCGACGCGCTCATTCGTTTGCGACATCAATGTTTATGATACTGACATGCGCTCGTCGGCCATTACTGACACACTTCCGCAGGTATGCCTCCAGGATTCCAGCAAACGCAGCAAATCCGCTCGCCCATCGACGGGATGCCACCCATGAGATTCAACCAAAACGGCAGCATGGGAGGCGGACGGCCAATCTAGGAGCGGCCTTTAGAGACCTTCCATGAAGCACGCGGTCATGGCAGAGCACTTCGCATCCTCCAGAACTTCGCAAAAGAGAATCCACAGAAATGGAGACACCGCAAGATTCGCCAACGTATGGGACGATTCTGGCGCCTTGACTGTGAAGCAATGGACAACCAAGTGCCAGAAAGGATCTTAGACGTTGCCGCGAAGATAGGTCTGCCGTAGGTCGGTGAGCACGGTCTGCCTTCTCCAGGTACGGTGGATACCGTCGAGAAAATCGTAGATGATGTATTGAAGCAGGACGGCATTGATTGGGGATTTGATGCCGTAGAGGAGTGGTGTCGGGCAGGGGAGCTGGACTAGAAAACTTTCAGGGAGGAACGGCTGCAATATGGTACTGTTGTTACGTACCAGAAGGCTTGGGAAGTTAATGAGAGGGGAATGAGGGTTGTGGATGGACGATTCGGTGTGGGTGGAGGTTGGAGAGCACTGAAATCGACCGATCTGTCGCTGTCGGTCGAGATGTGGAGTGACGGCGAGAACTGCTGGGGAGCATAGTATTGGTAGGCTAGGCTGTAGGCACCGAATGTGGAGATGAGCGTGTGGAGAGGCCTTCTCTCTTCCTGGGCATGGAGTTGGAAATGTCGGTTGTATCGCGTGGTCATCGAAGGAAGACTTCTGGGAGCTTTTTCGAGGGGAGAATCTGTCACGTATGCATACAAGGATGCGGCTGGATCGTACTCTATACGGTGGGAATATAACGGTGCAGGCGAATTCTTGTGCCGTGGAAGCGCGGCACGCTTTGACGATATCAGCTGAGTCGACGGCGATGGGACGCGGTTACGGAGATCAGTCATCATTTGTTGTTGATGTTGGTTGATGGCGTGGGCGGCGATCTCTTCTGATGTGCGGGAGAAAGCAGGATACCGATGTTAGGCAGCCGGGATGTCCATTCATATGTCTTGGAAATTTTGTGATTGAGGTGGTTTATGGAGAGGAGAGCAGCCTTTGCGCCCCCGAACCCCTCGGAAGTTATACCAGACCTGTGTCTTCTGGTCTGATGCTCTGAGGTCTCGGTGGATGGATTATCCACGACGATAACGGCGATACTGAATGCATGGTAGGAAACTTGGTATGCCGGAACATGGTCATAGGAGATGTTGGTTGGTTGCTACGTTCCAGATGCTGCGCCCTCTAGCTGAACACGCAGTCAGCGACCGGATCAGGCGCCCAAGTCTTGTCTCGACGCAGATGTTCTGGACTTCGTTTACAGTATGCGGCATCGCAAAGCAACAGACGTACGGGACAGAATCTAGTATATCCCGAAGCATAGGTATTTGAGACTCTACCACGTGGCACTTTCAACCGGGATTCATTTGAAGAACGGATGAAGACCACTAAAGTCGACCCCTTCATTAGCCCAATGCCGCCGAGTATGACCGAGAACAGGCAGCAAGACATGTGGCCGCCATGCAACACTTTAATACCGCCTGAACCTCCTTACCGGTACCTCAATGTGCAGCCCGATTATTGCCACACGCAGGGAACATAAGCTGTTATCAACGTACTACGACAGGCTTCGACGATTCTCATATGCACCATCTGCCAACCAGAAATGTGCCAGATATCTCCCTCAGAACTGCTTTCACCCACATGGCCCATGCTTCATTATTCTTGCTAGCGCCCGAGCCTGGAGCAAAGACCTCCGCGGACACGTCAAGATCTGTACTTGTTAGAACACCGCAAACAAAGTGCATTCATGCCACGAGCTACAGATATACCAGTCCCAGCCAAAGATGTCCGACCGTCGTGGCCGAGCTGCGTCCGTTGACACTGCCATACGGACTGCTGACCGTCGTCGCCATCTTGAGCTTAGCCAGCAGCCGCCTTATGCACCACTACCACTAACTCACAATCGCCTGAATGGGTACATGAATGTGTTACAGTCCGACAATGCATTTTCCCCTGGACAACACAAGCCGAACATCAGCAAGTTGCAGGCTCTCGAGTTCAACCAGGCACGACGACAGCCATTGGCAAGCTACTTCAGCTTACCCACCAAGCAGGAGCGCAACGCGCTGTTGATCAACGCTCGTCGTGCTCGGAGTGTAGATGCTCGTTATGCAGCCACAGTCGATACCCGCGGCGACATCGCCAGTCCGCTTGCACTCCATCCAATGCATTGGACATTCTCCAGGCCGCTGTGGACCAAGGACTTGTGGCCCGGAAGCTACACTGAAGAGAGCTCGGAGGTATGTGGTGGCTTTACATGGGCAAGAAGATGGAGCTAATAATGTCACAGACCCGTGCAGGTCTCTTCGAGAATGCCACTCAGCCCGAGCTGCGTCTACCGCATAAGGGCGCTTCAGTAAACCCGACTGAGCCCGCCACGGCGGATTCGGAAGCGTTGATGGAGGGACTCTTTGACTTTGATGGCGCGATTGAGAGTATTGAGACCATTGGACAGGCGAAAGAGGCGGGACTTGCTATTGGTGTTGATGGAGGCGGTGCCAGGGATACTGAGGGTGACGATGTGATGCAGGAGCTGTAGATTTCGCTGTCGATTGGGGTGCGATAGTATGGAAGGACTGTCTCAAAAGCTTCGCAACTCCCGCGCCATAACTCGAGGAGTCATGCAGCAGCTAGCATGAACGAGCGGCTTTGTCGGTAGGCCAGGCACAGCCAACCAAGCGAGCTGCGTCCTTCTATGTATACTATCGCATCGACACGCGGACAATTGAGCAACACTGATCGACTTCTATGCCCATATTGATCACTTTGTCGTTTCCACAGCGTGGGGAGCTTTCCCTGTGACAAAGCCCACATAGACACGGGCAGTTTCACACTTCACTTCACTGACATGGTCCGTGAATTACATCCTTGCTAGCCTGCGCCTTGCCGGCGTCCTATCCCGCAGGCACACCATCATTTCATAAACATTGACATTGAATCAATATATGCACCTCGCGCAAACGCAGAAAAGAACACCACGAAGACAACATCCGCCGTCACCATGGCTGATAAGAACACTCTATCCACTACCGGTCACCCAGAACCACCTTCGCCAGTTCAACGAAATCTACCATTTCGAGTGCGCCAGACAGATTGCAGGCCACTGCACGGACACGGCAGCGACTAGCAAACATCACGTTTCCTGGCAGGCTGTGGTTGACGCTGAGGATACGGGGATATGTATTGCAATGAAGAGGCTGCAAGATCTTTCCAATATCCGCGCGTCATTGATCGCAACTCTTGACCAAAGTCAGCCACCTTCTTCTGCCCATCGTGGATACTCCAGGCTCACGTCCTCGCAGTCGCTTGCGCTATCGCAGCAGCCAGAGCTTTATCAACGCTATGTTGTTCTCGCCGCCTTCCGCTCGAGCTTCCTCTCATACACTCAGTATCGTCCCGGTCTTGCTGATACCACGGCGACGGAACATCATGAATTCGAAGTCTCCACATACAACACAGAGCTATATTGACCACCGCCACTCCTCTCAATGTCCCACCACATCCGTGGACAGGCGAGCAAGACTTTTCCCGGCAAGCTCGTCTTCTGGAAGCACCCCGCCCACTTATCGGCCGGAGATGATACTAGACTAGCTCAGAAAGCTCTTAGCCTCTCCCGCCGCAGAGGACAAGGAACGGGTCAAGAGCGTGGGCCCCCTATGGATCGACTTACTCGCAATACAACGTGGCCATTCGATGCTTTGGATGCTCGCATGATCGCGAGGGCCCACGAGGGACAGTGTAGGAGATATTTTAAGAGTCTTTTTGGGATCTCGCTCAGTACGTAAAGACTTCTGGTATTGCTGCTGAGAGATCGGTAGTCTATCCGCATCACCTTGACGTTCCGATGGCGTCTGCTCTTTCAGCGGCTGCGATCTCCGGCGGAACCAGCTTCGCCAGCAGAGGCGGGATATGGAATTCTTCTGGGACCATGAATCAGCCTAAGCGCGTAACAAGACTACTGACGCTTGGAAATGCTCTGAAGACAATGAATGGCACAGCCAATCCCAATCCAGCGATAGCTGGCAGAGCCCAAAACGGTGGCATGATACCTCGAAAGCCGTACAGGCCAGCAAGCCCAAAGCCGAGAAGAGTCTGCGGCCAGAAGACGCGGAGCGTGTCATACCAGCTGGGACCAAGTCGATCGCGGTTCTCAGCGTCCCGAGTGGTGGATTTGCCTCGGACTTAGTTGACGAGGAACATTGTGATTGCCACGGAGAGGATCGGTGTTTTGATTGCCATCATCTCCATGTCGAGCAACACAGAGACGATATATCTGATGCCGCCACCGTGAGGCTTGGCCGACACACTCGCGATGTGGAGGACTCCGACCAAGACGGGAAACACAGCCATGATGTGTGAGATGACCTGAGGACCAACCTTAGTCTCGTTGTCATCGCCAAGCAACAATGGAGCTGCCGAAGCAGAGAAAAACACTGCCCCTTCTTCTGGTAGGCGTGCTTGGGCGAGCATCCGCGATAACTGCTATCGTTCACAGCAAATAACCAGACCTGGGCTAGAGATGCCCGGCCGTGGCAGCAACTGATCCACACTGTCGTGGCCACCTTGTGAACACATGGCCAGTTACCGAGCCACCTCATCGTATCGGTCCCACAACGCGCGAATATGGCCACACCCCCAGCCGCGGCCATTGATGCCTTAGTACTAGCCTGACAGCGACCTCGTATTAAGGGGTCCCCTCGGCTTCCTAGGGTCATGATCAGACTGCTCTGACGTCAACCTCTGTGGCCACCGCAGGAGCCATAGGTGGTGGGTACACATGTGGCCATGGCGGTATGAGCAATTCACAAATGGCCACACATCTCTAGACCTAGCGACCCCAGGAAATCCGTAGACTTCACCTGAGCTGAGAACATGACACCAACACAGCCTTGCGCACAGGCAGAGAGCAGGAAAGTCGACACTTGTGCGTTCAATGCCGCTGGCACCGTGCCTTACAAGATAGCCATTCATCAAACTCGGGTACAAGTTGCTCGCGACGGCATTAAGTTCAAGGCGCACCATCCGTGCCTGTCGAAGCTATAGCGCAAAGAATGATCTTCAGTCCTGATGCTTTCTAAAGCCACCAGATGCCATGGAGGACAAGCGCTGCTATGAAGTTTACAGTGTTCGAATCCGCGAAGATGGCCACACGCAATGAGCACAGCCTCGATGGGCCTACGCAGAGACCAAATGCGGTGCTTACAGAGAGCATCGTGAATGAGAAGTCCTGCGGCATAGCGGCAAGAAATTCCGAAAGTCACGGAGTCGCGACCCGTCAATATCGTGATAGCGGTCGCTTTGAACACTGAACATTGCTGAGCAAGCTATGGTGTCTGCGATAGCGCTTCGGAGTAGTCTCCCCTCAACGTCGTTGTGGTCAGCAGGTTGCATCTCATTCGGATTCGTCCAGGCTCTGTGCGGCGAACTCGGTGCCGGAACATCGTACAATACCGCTGCCTCACTTCATCGGGAGGCTTGAGTCTGCGCCCCGTCGGTTGTTACAAAGTCATGATGCCTTGCAGTAGCCTTGCCCTCTCACAACTAGAAGGCACAGTACGCATCCTCATCATTCCTCCCTTTCCAAGAACGACGGATCCAGCTCAACTTTCTTCTCAAACTTCGTCCACCAGTCCTGGAAAGCCTTCAGCGGAACAGTATCACTCCCGAAGCTAGCCAGAAAATTGAAAGCGTTACCAATGATTCTCTGAGCAAGAACTTTCGTGGTAGCCGGACTTCCAGTTCTTGCATTGGCTCTGACCAAAGCGGTGCTCGTTGGATCAGCCTGACCGGCTTTGAGCTGAGCAAGCTGTTGCTCAACTTGAGCAGCAGACTCTATGGAGATACCGACAACGATTTCATCTCCTGCGGCTGCGGCATTGGCCATGGTATCGTCTGCCATAACATCGCCGTCGATATCTGTAAGACCTGAAGATGGGAGGCCAGAGACTTTGAAGATGGCGGACTCCTTTCCGGGTCCTATGCCACCTAGCAGCTTGAATTCCTGAGAAGGTGGGATCTGAACGTATACTGATGCTGCCATTCCTGGTGGGAGCTGTACGCCTGGGAGGATGAAGACCACGATATGGCTAAAAGTTGGGATTGTCGGAATTTTGAAGGCATACTGTGCTTCTGTGATGACCTGTGGCGCGGCATCGACCGGACGGCCTGAGATGATTAGACCGAACATTGCTGGAAGATGTCGATCTGCGTGGTAGATGAATGGTCGAGTTCTCGGTCACCAGGAGGCGTTTGATGGGTGAAATTTCGCTGAGGCTATGCCGCGTGGATGAACGTTCACGAGATGGAATCGTGAAGGACTGTATGCGACCTCATCGCCCTCTGTATGATCGAGATATGTTCGTGTCGTCGAATATCTCGACGCGACGCGAAACTTCTCGTTGTGAAAGCATTTCGACGTCACATGCCGAGGAAACGCCGATGTCTGCCCCTGCGTACAACCAATGCTTACTGGCACAGTCTCGCTCATTAAACATCCAGCTCGTTGCCTGCCGTGCCACGACGGGTGCTACTTCTGCTCCCACCACTCCGCCAGCACTACTTCCGCCCCTGCACCAACATGGCCTTCAACCTCAATCGCCTCCGCGACCTCCTCCCCAAAGACCTACCCCGCCTCCCCAGCTGGCCCGCCCATAACAGCGAAGACGACTCCAGCCGACCTGTAACAGCGGGCAGCGTCGATACCGACGCAATCGAACACCGTGACTCCATAATAATGGACCTCGCCGACCCAGTCCCGTTCCACAGCGGCCCCAAAACCAACCTCGACCTAATCAACGAATGCGATAATTTCCCCTACTACAACACATCCCCCAAACTCTTCTTCGCACACATCAACACCTACTACGCCCTGTACGTCCGACAGTTCCCCGATACAGAGCTGGGGTACATCCTCCCAAGCGTCGCGGAAGTGTTTCGGGGACTGCCGGATTGGCAAATCGACGATGGGGAGAGGAGTCTTACATTGATGACGGGGGAGACGGAGGAGGAGAGGTCGAAAGTCGTGGAAGCGACGATAAAAGCAATGCATGCGACAGGCCACTTCAAAGTTCTGAGCAAATGGCGCGATGAGCTCTATCCCGTCTACGGCCCACAAGGACAACTGCTCTTCTCGATGGAGAGGAGCGCATCTGCGCTGTTTGGGATAGTCACGTATGGATGTCATATGACTGCGTACGTGAAAACGGCGGTGAACAACACAGACTCGCCAGAAGATACCGAGGAGATGAAGATATGGGTACCCCGGCGGGCGGCGGATAAGCAGACATATGGTGGGATGCTGGACAATACCGTGGCAGGAGGGATCGCGAGCGGGGAGAGTCCGTTCGAGAGCATGGTGAGGGAGAGCGCGGAAGAGGCGTCATTGCCGGAGGAGCTGGTGAGGCGGCATGCGAAGGCTGTGGGCACTGTGAGCTATTTCCACATCAGGGATCACAGGGCTGGTGGGGAGACAAGACTATTGCAGCCGGAGGTACAATTTGTGTACGATTTGCAGCTGAGCGAGGATGTAGTGCCGAAGCCATCGGATGATGAAGTGGAGGGTTTTGAGCTGATGACAATTGACGAGGTCCAGCAGGCGCTGAGGAATGGCGAGTTCAAGCCGAACTGCGCGCTGGTGTTGCTCGACTTTTTCGTGAGGCATGGGATCTTGACGCCGGAGACGGACGCGGGATACATTGAGATTGTCGCGAGACTGCATCGGAGGCTGGACTTTCCCGTGCAGATTCAGACACCTTGAAGGTGTTGGTTTTGAGTTAGACAGTTTTTAGTCTGTATCGTGCTGCTAAGGCACGTTCTCATGATACCCATGTAACGCCTTGACGCAGTTTGTCTATCTTCTCAGGTCCCCAACGCCTCGCTAATCGACTTTTGGCCAGCTTGTTCTTCGTCATGCGCTTCTCGTCCTCAGCTCTCTGCTCGTAGCATACTTCGTACTTCCAGCCGCACCAATCGCATCGAGCTCTTGCTGCGCGACATCGCATATTGTCCCTCATCTCCATCCTCGAGACGCCCGCACGCGACGCGCCATTCTTCATATCGTCCTTGTACCCTGCCCATATCGATATCGCCCTACTTCTTCAACAGAAGATAGACATAATCAATCTTCAACGGACTCAGCTTCTTGTACGGCCCTTGCAGACACAACAATAGCCCTCCAAAAGAGATATACACCTTAATCTGATCTCCCTCTCCCACATCCTCCACGCGGTATACCTTGCCATAGCAAACATAGTCCCACATATCCGCTAGTGTTGGGTCCGCGTCGCGTTTGCCTCTCCACCTGTTCCAATATCTTTTTGTCAGCAAGGCGTCCCAACGCCCGTTATTCTTCGCGCCTTTCTTCGCGCTCCACGCTCAAGCAATATCTTACCCTTGATTCGCCTCATCTTTCGTGCCGTCTAGGTTTAGAGTTGATGCAATGAGCATCTGGAAACTCTCGTTCGCGGCGATCGGGTAGAGTTCTGAGTTGACATCGAGGGTGAAGGAGGTTGCGTTGTCGTGGGAGGTTCCGAGGACTCGGTGGACGCGGTCGTATGTTTGGTCGAGGACTTGGGTTGCGGCGAAGGATTCTTCGTAGAGTTGTGCGTCGGTCGCCATGGTGGCGGGAGTGGTAGCGAGGATGTGAAGAGGGGATGGATTGGTGGTGAGGTGGTGGTGGTGAGAGTAAGAGTGGTGGTTGTAATGGAGAGGAAGAGATGATGTTCAAAAAGTTCATTCATGTGAGAAGCAGAATGCGGCAAGTTGCGGCCGAAAGCGGGGCGTCTTGCGGCCTCAACCTTGATTCACGTGACATGCCATTGTACAACACCTTCATTACCAAGTCACAGTCCTAAACCTTAACTCCCTAGCATCGAGTAAGTAGTACCCGCTCACTATACACCAGCTTTCCTCACTATACTCCAGGATCTCGCTTCCATCACGCGGGTGAGACATGCCGAACGTTATGCTGTTTCTGCTCCTCGCCATGTGGCGCTCTATATCGGGATATCGCCATGGCCATCTGGTTGTTTCACGCCTCCAAGCTGACTGAACCTCACCTCTGAGCGGCGAGGCGAGGCGGATCCAGAGTCTCTTGCCGTCGTGGCTGCAGTATCCTTGCCGCATGATTTGCGACACGAAGGATCCCAATCACGACGTCAAGTACTGGCCGCCTCGATTCTCGATGTTGCGTCTACGACGAAGCGACCTATCTGGAGACGCACGTATCGAGATCCTGCCGACGGGATGGGCAAGGCACGGCGGCGGATTGCCGTGTTCGATACTATTTGAGTCTTGAGTCCAAAGGTAGGGAGGCGGGGGCGTGAGAACAGGCAGAGACTGACTATAACTTGACAGCACGCAAGCAATATGTGCCCGGTCGGAGACAAACTGCTCCATGAAGGCGGACGAACAATACAGTAAAGTGCTTCCATTCATGCCATGCCATGCCATGCTATGCTATACATTTTCCCACCTGGTGTCGTCCCTGCCGTCAAAATAAAAAAAATCCGTCCTGTCATCCAGATAGAAAACAAACACCATCTAGGTGAGAGCCTTAGGGCATCCAAGGTTGGCAAAGTCAGTACCAGAAAGCTTGGTCGCAACAAAGCTCAGCGCATCAACCGAAGGCGTAACAACACCATTAAGATAAGATGGCACACGCTCAGTGAGCATCTGGTAAAGGAAGCAAGCACCAACCTTTGGATCCACTCCCGCATCAATCTTGCCATCCTTGATAGCGCCAAAGTTGACAACGTCGAAAGTACCCGCAGCAGTGTTACCACCGAATTGGACTGGGTGAAGGAGATACATCTTGAGAATCTCGGAGCCGACCTTCATGAGGTCGTATGGCTCGACGCGGTTGGTCCAGTTGTCTGGGATCTTCTCCCTGTTGTTGAAGGAGTACGTACCATCACCGTTGTCCTGGGCGCCGAAGAATGAGGAAATGGTGGGCTTGTCCGGGATGTAGTTGGGGCCTCCTGGCATGAGCTCGTACAAGAACGAGGCGGCGCCGAACAGCAGCAAGCTGAAGGGACCGAAGCTAGGGGCAGGTTAGTGTGGGCGTCTTGGAAAGTCATGCACACGGTGACGCTTACTAGAAGTTGGGGTTCTCGACTTGAGACTGGTGGTAACGCTGGTAACGGTACAGGGCGAGGTTCTCGAGGTTATAGAGGCCCCCAGTGGTCTGGGTCATCATGCCGAAAAGGGTACCATTGAACATATAGTTGTCACCGTTGTGGGTGAAGTAGTCGTTTCGGGTCAAGGAGGTATCAGACTCGAACTTGTTGTGGCCGTCAAGACCTGGCTCTGAACCGGTCAGAACTGGATTGACGGATGTGCGGGTAGTGGCATCGCATCCAATGGAGAGCTTCTCGGTGACAAGGTCACCATCGGTCAGGGTCAGACCGAGCAGCGCAAGAACGTTGGCCAAGTCGTAGCCAACATTGTAGACATTTTGTTGAGCGTCGACAAGCTCGTTGAATGTGACAATGCCGTCTCTGGCAAGAAAATTGTGGTTGCTCGCGGCATTAAGACCTGGGCATGGGCCACGGATATCGTTTGGTCCTGGAGCAACGAATGCGTGTGCCTTGTCGTTTGGATCTGGAACAACGTAGCCACCCTTTCCGTTGCCTGGCTTGCCATTCTTGGCATTATTGTATGGGTACTGGCTTGTCACAGGCGCGGCCGGGACGTGGTTAGCGTTGAATGGGCAAGTTGCTGCGCTACCTGGGCCATTTGGGATTGCTTGTTGTCTGCGCACGCGTTGTCGCTCTCCTGCGAAAAGGCTCGTGTCGACACCGGGTTGGTTGGCCACGAAGGGGAAGGCAGCAGCCCCCGAAAGGAGAAGTGAAGACACAACCAAGGACTTCATCTTGACGGTTGCTATGAGAGAATGTGTAGTTGTGGTCAAGCCTTGATGGCTTATGTGCTGAGCTTCTTGGAAGAGCTTGGAGGGCTTGGAGGGCTTGGTGGAGAGAAAGCAGGTTGATATGCAGATCGCGGGAGGCCTAGTTATATCAGTGGTGAAGACTTCACATTGCAAGTATGTACGGCGCCGAGGAGTCCACAAGTTGACCTTCTATCACGCCACCATAGCGCGATATAGACTTCACGTAGCAGCGACGCTCTCGAGAGTCAATATGAAGAACGAAACACGATGCTGAACTAGTGTCATCGCTCGATGGAACAGTCAAAATCTGGGGTGCGCTAATTCTGCGCCTTTCGTAGTCAGGTTTTTTTGGGTATCAGGTGCCCTACAACATAGAGTAGAAGAACTGTTACTGGCGTGCTCAGGGGCCACCATCAACGCGCCTCGGCAGGTTGCTTAAGGAAGAAGCAGCATGGCGAATGCGGCAAAAGATCATCGTTAAGCTTGTTTTAGACTTTCTCCACACAGAAGCCTCGGCGACCAGCAACAGGTCGCAAGTCGCACTTCGGCGGATGCCTCCATCATCGGGCGTCTCGAGCACAGGAGGGTACATCAGTGGCGCTGTTCTGCAACTTCCATTTGAGATTGAGTCCAGTTCCTGGACCACGGAGACCGATCACCAGGTAAGGGTCTCGCTAAAGTACGGAGGGAAAGTCTATTGAGCTCATGTGGCAGTAATCTTGCATAACGTGGTGTATGCCCTGTGTGCCCACGCTGAGAGCGCAGCCGGCATTTCGTCGTCTGTCGTACTGTAGGCTTGGTGCGAGCGGAACGTTACGTCAGAGACTGTTGCCAGCGAACATAGGGTTACTTTCGGCGAGGTGTTGCTCGTATGGCTCGGCTTTGTCGAGCTGTTCCGGGCAGCGCAAAACAAGCAAGGCGGCGAGTTCGAGATACCAATATGGAATGACGTTGATCTTGCAGCTCTGCTCTGCTCCATGTCCAGTACTGAGCGTAGCTCTGTATCCTGACGGACAAAATATGGCAGCCACACAAGTCTTGCGGCACGCGGCAGCGGAAATGAAGCAGGCGTAGGACAGCCCTCTTCGTATCAACTATCAACAAGCAAGATATGCCAGGAGGTGGATGTCAAGCCTCCGTGGCTCCACGCAATGGTGTTTGTGGTTGCTTGGTGATCTTGGGCGGCTGTCTTGGTTCGTGCACGGTGTGGGGCCGAGAGTAACGGCGCGAAGCCAGCCGCTGAGAGGTGGCCGCTAGTCTGGGGCAGGCGACGAATCACAAATGATGTTTTGGTAGTGGGACCGAGGCGTTGCTGCACGATCAAAGGTAAGATCGACTACTGCAGGATTAATGCCACGCTTGCTGCTGCGTTCGTCAGACCCGCCTGCATGTAGGAGGATGTACCCCGAAGCTGGTAAAGCAACATAGTCAGAGTAAAGCCATCCACCACGGCCATCTGTGGGGACCAGCAGTGATTCAACATTCGGGAAATTATCCTCGTAGGAAACCTCCGACGGGGCTCGGGAAGCCCTCCGCTATTCTACCTTGAGCAAGTCATGCGGCTGGAGAGTCAGCTGCACGGCATTGATATGCCTCAAGGCAGCTTCACGCCTCGAACGCCTCCCACGATGAGGCGCTGCCGCAATCAGCATCTCTCGAACACCCGATAGAGGCCCTTTAGATCTGCCACCTCGATGGTGCCCTTCAGTAAGCTTCTCGTGGCAATGAGGCGCTGTTTGAAGGCTGGAAACAGTACATGCTCGAGAGCGCGAAGCAAATGCCTTCTTCTCTCAGCGACGTCGATGTCTTCGACAGTGCCATCTGTTGGCGGGGGAGGCAGTGATTCCGGCGCATAGAAGCTGGCTAGCTCTCTCAGGAAGCTCTGGAAACAGCCTTTCTCGTCGCTCCAATCCACGTGCGGTCCAAGTCGTAAGAGGAAGTTGGGCAACTTGGCCATCGAGGGCATGTAGCCCTTGACAAGAAGCGGGATGGTGAGGAGTCCGCCATCGTCCGTGACTTCCATTCCAAAGTATTCAGACAACATGTCCTTGCGGGAGATCAGCTGTTCGACTACGGCAGTTACCACCTCGTTCCAGTCGATGGCCATGTTGTCAGGCTCCATGGCTTTGACTTGGGCGACGGCGATCTCCAGCAAGTCGTTGATGGCTAGAGGAGGGTTAAAGCGAATAGTTCCGAAGTTGGCAAAGTCAGTCAGACCCAGCTGATAGAAGTATTCTGCTGAGACCATGGCGTAGTCGACGAGGAAAAGCTTGACCCCACTCTGAATAGCTGCAATGCGTTTCCTCGCGTCAGCGATACCAATGAAGGTGTGCTTGGCGAATGTATCGTTCAGCTCGTTGTGCATGTTGTCCCTTACCGAGGCTCGAAGGGCCTTCACAGTGGTCAGGCGAATAATCGTAGGCTCTTTATCGGTATACTTGTACTCGATACCATCCGAAGCAGGTTCTCGAGACGATGAAGAGGCTCTCTGAGCAGTGGGAAGCATTGCAGTGATCTTTCGTGACTTTGCATCGGTGCGAACAAGGTTGTTCTCGTATGTTCTACGCGTGCCGGCTTGCGCAGTAGACGGCCGTTGACTGGCAGGTCCAACCGATGGTGTGATAGCTTCTGGCACGATGTTGGAATTGGAAATGCTGGGCGTCATTACGCCGCGGAGCAGGCTCTGCGTCGTGAAGGTCCTGCTTGTGTCGACCTTTCCCAGGCGCGTGCGAACTTCCTCGCAAACCAGTTCGATGATCTCTTCTTCGTTGAGGAAGTTGACCTCGCGCTTTGTCGGGTGGACGTTGACATCGACTCGGGCTGGGTCGATCTCGAGGCTCAGATAGATGAACGGCTTGCCTCCCTTCGGCAGGAACGCTGCATACGTCTGCTCGACGGCCTTCTTGATGGATGACGACTCCACTGAGCGATGGTTGATGAAGAGAAGTAGAGACGTGCGTTTCCCAGAGTAGTTGGCATTGCTGACCAGGCCATCGGCTTTGAAGCCGTACTGTTCGTTCGTAATCTGGTATTCGATCAGGTCGCTCGCAACGGAGCTGCTCTGGGTTAGGCGGATGCGGTCCCGTATGCTCGCATTGGCAGGCACAGCGATAGCAGCACCACCCTCGCCATGTTTCTTGCAAGAGAAGGCGACATTTTGACAGTGAACTGCATACTTGCCGACTAGCTCTGCTATCTTCGCGAACTCCTCGCTTGCTGATCGGAAAGCGCGACGACGTGTAGGGACATTGTAGAAAAGGTCCTCGACTGTGATCTGTGTGCCTTGTCGTCCAGCGCAGGCCTTGGGATCAGCGCTCTGGCCAGGCTTTGCTGGCGTCAGGTTGCCACCGGCATAATGCGCCTTCCAAGCACAGCTTGACTCGGCGGTCTTGGTCGTGACGGAGAGATGCGCGATATGACTGATACTGGCAAGGGCCTCACCACGAAAGCCATACGTACCGATGGCCTGCAGGTCTTCGAATGCTTTCAGCTTCGATGTGGTGAATCTTTCGCAAAGGATTGGGAGATCGTCCTTGTTGATGCCACACCCGTTGTCAGTGATCTGGAGCAGCTTGAGACCACCTTCCTTGATCAAGATCTCGAGGTTTGTGGATCCTGCATCAACGGCGTTTTCGATGAGCTCCTTCAAAGCGTGTACAGGAGCAACAATGATCTCGCCAGCAGCGATCTTGTTCACGACATCTTGGTGCAAGGCACGAATCCGGCGAGGCGGCTCGAACTCATCAGCCTTGCGCTTCGTACCGCGTGGCGGCGACGATGAGGTTTGAACGTCCATTGCTCATCTTTGATGTTGATGTTGTTGTCGATGGGAAAACATTTATTACAAGGCAGACGCGACGTTGGAAGGCGCGTTATGTACGGGAAGATCCGTAGGCGTCCCACTGGTTGTTTCGCTACCTAAACCTAAACCCTAGCACTGGACTTGTAGGATCATATCAGGTCCAGGAACAGCTCAAGAGTAAGTGCATGCAGTTCTGGATTGAAAGAGATGTCTCAAAATGATGTCGTGTTCGCATTGTCCCTCAGTCCAAAGTGTCGACCATAATGTCACTTCATTCATTTTTCCTCATCCCTCGTTGAAGCACACAACGTCTTGGCCCACGAGCGTTGAAGACCCGTTTTCCTTCTGCGTACTCAGTTTTTGCGAATGACTCCATCACCAGAGCAGAGTGGGCACCACAATCACGACGGTATGCAATCACAACGAGAGCCACGGCTTGAGATATAGTATAGTACAATTGACCATTTCTACATATCGCTTCCGCAGCAATAGTGCTACTCTATAAGCTTCATGCTGCATCCATGTCATACCAGAGTGTCTAGCACCGAAACGTTGGAGAGATTGCGCGATGCGTCTAAGTCGCCTCGCGACGACGCTTCCTTCTCTCAGCTTCCCTGCGCTTCTTCTCCTCTTTTTTCTTCTTCTCATCTCTGACGGCGCCTGTAACGACATCACAATCCGGATCGCAAGAGGAACCGATGCACGCGCAGAGGCGCCAGACTGGCAGTCTGCCCTTGCCACGAGGGCTGAGTAGCCTTCGTTGTTCAGGGGTCAGCATGATGCCGCCACAACTGCTGGACCGTCGACGCCGGTGGCCGCCAGTCTACGGGGCCTCCCAGTCGGGGTTCTGCAAAGAATGTGTCAGTGTACTGTTCCCTTGAGAGCACATGCTCTACGCCGCGCATTGTTATGGCTTTTCACACACCTTCTTCAGTATGCACACGCCTTCCATGACGTTTGCCATCGATATCCACTCCTCGTCCTCAAGCTCGGCACGCTCTCCATGACCAAGTAGGACAGGAGTATTCTGCGTTTGCCAACCAGTAATTGTCTTGGGACGACCTGCCTGGCCAACAACGTCCACAGCTTGACCGACCCGTACATTCACCTGCAGCGGCTTGAGGTCTTCATCAAGCGTGATGAGAAACCTAGGGTGCATTGCAGTCACCAAATAGTAC
Source organism: Nothopassalora personata (assembly GCA_033816765.1). Taxonomy (NCBI): domain Eukaryota; kingdom Fungi; phylum Ascomycota; class Dothideomycetes; order Mycosphaerellales; family Mycosphaerellaceae; genus Nothopassalora; species Nothopassalora personata. Next base: position 329,662 of record CM066295.1, read on the forward strand.
AGTAGGTAGTGATTGTCCTGGAGAATGAACGCCTTCGGGTCATCAATGAGCGCCGTCGCCACAGTCAACAAACCAGCGGCAGCGACTCTCGACAGCACAGACCGATCTGTGTGGAAGGGGTTGATGGACATTGTGCCCTTGCCCATGTGCAGCAGACCTTGTGCGATGCGGACCATGAAAAGCGCGTTCGGATCGCGGTGGTAGTATGAGGCAAGCTGTCGAAGAAGCTGTGCAATACGTGCGTTGTTTGTGCCAGCGCCGACCATGCCCATGGCGAAGATTGCGTTGACGGCGACATCGATGTCGTTGTCGTGTGAGTATCGAGATACTGTGTCGTAGATCTTCATCTGCGGGTTGGACGGGCTGATCAGGCCCATGGCGAGAGGTACTGCTTTGCGAATGTTGGCCTCTCCGTAATGCATCAAGTGGCCGAACTGTCGGAGAACCATTTCTTGCCCGACATCTTCACCCATTGCGACAAGTGACAGGCCAAGAACGGCGTAAGCTTGCACAAGTTGCTCACCAGCAATGTCCTTCTTCGGCTCGTCATCCTTCTTGTCCTTGTCCTCTTCATCTTTGTCTTCCTTCTCCTCAATGTGCTCGTTGCAGACGTGTAGAAGCTGCTGCAGCTTCAGTACAGCACCAGTGCCTGCCCATGCGCATATCTCGGCGAGAACAGATGCTGGCTTCGACATTGGGTGATCGATGGCCTTGAGAGTCTCCAACACGACGTCGACCTCTTCCTGCTGACCGAAGAACAGCATACCAAGACCGAGAGTCATGAAGCGTGTCCACTTGTCCTTGAGCTGCTTCTGGCGGTCGTCGTCCATCAAAGTCTGAATGATTGCCTCGCTGACATCGGAGTTAGCGGTGCCGACGAAGATCATGCCAAGAGACAGTGCTGCAATGGCAGAAAGCTGCATCTCAAGGCCAGAGTCCGAGACGATCGGAAGCAAGATGTCGAGCAAGTCCTCCTTGTTAGAGCCAGCGTATGCGAGACCGAGACCCATGATACGTGCGATCTTCTCGCTCACTGACTTGCCCTCCAAGTCGCCCAAAAGCGCCATGGTTGGGTCACTGTCGAGTCTGACACCCGAGTTCATGATACCCATGGCAAGCGCGGCACCTGCCTTGATCTGGTCTTCTGGCACGTATGTGTAGGCGTCAATCTTATCGAGACCCATCTCAACGTCCCACAACATAAGCATACCTGCCGACGCCGCAGTCGAGACCATGCCCTCCTCTTTGACTTTCCAGATCCAGCTCTGTTTCACGCCTCCTTCCACGAGCATCATCTTATCATCGCCGTATCCCGCATTCACGAAGGCGTTGACGAAAGCAGATGCGAGGTTGTGTCGCGCGGAATCGGTATTCGTAAGGCCCGCCGTTCGGCTCGATTCTAGATGTGACTTGTAGATGTCCTCCACAGACTTGGGCTCGAGCACGTTCAGCTCCTTGGCTAACGACTTGAAGTACTCGGGCAGCTTTGTGTTATTCAAGCACTCCTGCAGCTCGGTGTCATCCGCGTCGTCTCCCTCGAGGTCCAGGCATATTCTCTGTCGGCCAAGGATGAGGGCGAGCTGGCGCTTGACGGCCTTGTCAGTCGCGGCGTTGAAGTCAGACGTGATAAGCTCCATGTCGTTCAGTCTGATGGCCAACGAAATGGCTTGTGTGAGCTGCTTGTAGTGGAGGTAGATGTCGTGTGCTGTTCGGAGGAAGCGATCGTTGTCGGGATATGTGAGGAGAGGCACCATGGAGACCATGTAGAGACACACTCTGGCGTATGTGTTCTCGTCCAGGTACTCCTTGATCTGCTCGATCATCTCCAGCTCGGACAGCACATCGACCGCATCGGCCTCTGCGTTGTGTGAAAGGAAGAAAGGTACGAGGGAAAGGGCGAGCTGGGTAATGTCATCGGTGTCCTGCTCCTCGTCCAGCCGCTTCGAAAACTCCTGTCCGATCTCCAAGGCAAGATGGCGCATGTACTCGTGGCCCCAGGACCCGATGTCGGGGCCTGGCGCCAGTAACCGGTATTTGAGGGTGTCTCGTCGGTCTTCGTCGTCAGAATACGTCATGCCCAGCACGGAGAGGGTGTCTGCCAGCAGGTCCTTGTCGCTGCCCTTGGGCCACTTCTCGTGCGCCTCTGTGAGCTTCTCATAGTGCGGCCGCAGGAACTTGAGCGGCTTGGGCACCGCCGTCATCGAACTTGTCGCCGTCTTGATGCTCGTCTGAATGTGCTCGAGCGATGACTTGTACAACGACGTGTCCGACTCTGTGAGGCGCTCGACGAGCATGTCCAGCTCGTCCTTCAGCTTCTGGTCCTCCTCGTTGAGCTCCTCCGGCGGCAAATCGACGTCGCCGTCCTTCTTGCTGTCCTTTCCATCTGCCTTGGCGCCATTTGTGCCATTTCCTTGCTTCACGTCCTCAGCCTTGCCCTTTCCCTTGTCCTGCGTTGCCTTGGCCTTCTCTTCCTCCTTCGCCATCTGCGCTGCGGCTTCGGTGCTGTGTAGTGGTTGGTTATCGGAGCTCGCTGAAGGCGGAGAGGTAGGATGTGCAAGAATCGACGGAAAAGGTGGTGGTGGTGTGGAATCAGGACACTCTATTGTAATGAAAGAGATGTCCGATGGCCGCTGGAAGTGTTGATGGTTGATGATGAAGCGTTGGACGCGTTGCAAGTGCTCGCCTGCCAGTGAGCTCACCGAGCCAGTCAAGCAGCATGCATGCCGAAGGTACGGCCGGCCGACTGACTCAGCTCCGCCGGCTTGACCACATTTTGTGCACGCACATGCGACAGAACGTACACCATCGTGAACTCTGCCCGCACTACATCGCTCTGTTTATGTGCAGAACGGCGCAGAGTGTGGAACGTGACATACAAACTGTCCGCCTGCCATTATGAAGTTGGACACCAAAGCCATTCGCTACCTTACTAGCGAAGACTGGCGAGTGCTCGCAGCAGTACGTGCATCACGTGTCGGGGCGCAAGCTGCGTGCCATGGCTGACATGAGCTAAAGATGTCGGTAGGTTGAACAAGGTAGCAAGAATCACGAAGTCGTCCCCACCCCTCTCATCTTGTCCATTGCTGGTCTGCGCGGCGGCGGTGGCGTTCACAAGAACATCTCGAATTTGGCCAAGGTTGGACTGATAGGCAAAGTCAAGAACGCAAGATGTAAGCATATCAACATGAAAGTTTTGAGGAGCCTGGCGCTGACGAAAGGCTAGATGATGGCTACCGTCTGACATACGGTGGACTCGACTACCTCGCTCTCAACGCACATCGCAAGTCCAACACCATCTTCAGCTTGGGCAACCAGATAGGCGTCGGCAAGGAGTCAGACATCTACATCACAGCAAACGCCGATGGCCGACAACAAGTCCTTAAGCTCCATCGACTGGGGCGCATCTCCTTCAGAACCGTCAAGGCCAACCGCGACTACCTTCGAAATCGCCAGACCGGATCATGGATGTATCTTTCTCGACTCGCAGCTCAGAAGGAGCATGCGTTCATGCGAGTTCTGTACAGAGAAGGCTTCAGCGTGCCTGAGCCAATCGCGTGGTCACGCCACACCGTGGTGATGGAGTTTATCGATTCCTTCCCGCTGCGAATGGTAGACAGCGTGCCAGACCCCGGCAAGCTCTACGCAGAGCTGATGCAGATCATCGTTGACCTTGCGAAGCGTGGTCTCATCCACGGTGACTTCAACGAGTTCAACATTCTGATCAAGGAGAGAGAGGATGGTGGCAAAGTCACGCTCAAGCCAGTGCTCATCGACTTCCCTCAGACTGTCAGCACAAACCACGCCAATGCTCAGTCCTACTTTGACAGGGATGTGGCATGTGTCAAGCGGTACTTTGAGCGGAGGTTCAAGTACGAGTCAGAAGAAGATGGCCCTTTCTTTGCAGATGCCATGAAGGACGCAGATCAGGAGCGCAGACTCGACATTGAGGTGGAAGCAAGCGGCTTCTCCAAGAAGATGGGCAAGGAGCTCGAGAGATTCGTTGAGGCAACGGCTGGTGGGGCCGGCGAGGCCGTGCAGGATGAGGGAGATGTGGATGAGAATGCTGGCGAGGATGAAGGAGACGACGAGGTGGATAGCAGCCGTGAAGAGGAAGCTGAGCTGGATGATGAGCGCGAGACAGAAGGAAATGCTCAGATCGACGACCCAACCCTCGCGGCGGGTCTGGGTGAACTTTCAGTCGAGGACGACCTGGCAGCCAACCACTATGCAACGGCAGACTTTGGTCTACAGCCTTTGGAGCTTAGCCACGAACCTGATGTGGTAGCCGAGAAGGTGCGGTCGAAGAAGAAGGCCACCGGATGGGCAATCTAGCAGGCTACAAGCAGTGTGCTCCGACCTCCCACAAGCAGACTATGCTACCGATGCGCTCGAGCGTGTCTCATATCTGGCCCGCGTCCTTGTATCCTGAACTAAAGGAGCGATGAACCATACTCCGCCGAGGTCCTATTGAATGTCCACGAGACGATGCTTGGATGTTTGACGATTTCTTTGGTGGCAACTTCCCGCACTCGAAGCGTTTGAGCCGCATCTTGCCACCACCGTGCTCGTGTCACCAAATCTCGCGCTCGCTGCTTGGACCCACCCACAAACACTGATTCCCGATCCTTTTATATTCAATCGCAACAACAGACACCCGGACAAAACTACCACTCGCAATTGTCAGACTCACACCACACAACCATGGACGGCACACTGCAGCACGTGTACTTCTTTCTTGACGACAGCATGCACGCCAACAACAAGCGCAAGGACGCGGCAACCAGATCACCCGCGCCGAAGAGCAGCGCGTACAAAGTACCACCCTTCGACCCGAAAGAGCGCGCAGCCATGAGCCGGTGCACCACTCACTGCGATGGGTCAGAGATCAGCCCTGGCGACCGTACAAGTTCATGCTCAAGGTACGTATCGCGAACCCACGTAGTAGCGCCTCGGAGAGCTGCGATATACTCGGGAGGGCGCTTCATGCACAGTTGCACTGCGTGGCACTTGAGCTCAGCATCGCTGGCTACGACACTCTGACATATCTCTTCGACGGTCACTGACATGATCTCTTCAGATCTGCCTCCGCCATCCTCTCTGCTACTGCTGCGCCTTTTGTGCCACCATCTCGTTTGACCACCGCCGCGGACCTTTTCGTAGTTAGACCGGCTCCAGGGAAGGGTCTTGGCACTTTCGCAGCGAAGTCCATCAAGTGCGGTACTCGGATCATCTGCGAGGCACCTCTCCTGCGCATTGCCAGCAACGACCCACACTTGGTTTGTGAGCAGTACGAGAAATTGAATCCACAGGCACGCCGGGCGTATGATCAGGTATATGACCCATAACTACAGACCATCTCGACTGGAGCAACGAAACTGACCCACCTGATAGCTACACCGATTCCGCCGTTGCGAGCTCGGCCTCGAACTGGAGGCGCGCCTGCACCTTCCGGGCGGTGACATCAAGAGCGTGCAAGCTCATCAAGTCGCCACCATGGAGCGTTTCTGCGCGAACAACTTCATGATCCGCGGTGGCGAGCATGCTATCTTCCTCCACTCGTCTCGGCTCAATCACTCATGCCAGCCGAACGTCTTCCAGTCCTTCAACCCGACCCTCGGTACGAAGACCGTCCATGCTATGCGCGACATCCAAGCAGGTACGTAAGTTGAGAGTGACACATGTCGCGCGGTGGCCCAGCCTGGGCTTGAATTTTGTGAGATGTACTGTACGACGCGCTGCCTCCAATACTTTCTTTATCGCTGCGGTACCTACACGCGCTTGTCGACTATAACTGACATCACTCTATCTGTAGGTGAAGAACTAGTCACCAACTATCTAGGCCGCGAATGCCACTACCTGGTCCGTACACAGCGCTGGGAGATCTTTCGCTCCCAATGGGGCTTCACGTGCAACTGCGCAGCCTGCGCCGATCGCACTGGGAATTCAGACGCGCGTCACAACCTACTCGCCAACCTGTTCTACGGTCTCGAAGCATTCGAAGCCGGCGACGAGTCAGACCATCCGTTCGTGCCCTCCAGCACCTCGGCCGCCCTTGATATGGCTCGAGACGTCCTCAGCCTCTGTCTGGAACAGAATATGTTTGGTATGGAGCTGGTTACTGCGCACCGCCTCATCTCTTCTTTCGCACTCAAGCTTCGAGACTACGAGACCGCCTGGGAAGCTGCTCTTAACGAAGAGACAGTTGAACACAACATCATGGGTACAGAACTGGACAATCTCAAAGAGAGGGGAGCTGGAAGCGCTTTGTGAATCGCCCACGTTTGGAAGGTCATGAAGAAGGCTGGATACATCCCCGAGTACCTCAGAAAACCGAAGAAGGGAGGTAGGAAGCACAAGTTGCAAGAAAAGAAGGGAACGAAGGGTGGCAGCATTGCTAAGGCTGCCTAAGAAAAAGTTCAGAGAGCGCCGCTGTTTTTTTCTTTTGCGTACCTTTGCAGAGAGCGTAGTGTATAACCGCAGCGTGGGGCTATGGTGGCGCGTGGGTTTGTATTCGATGGATCTTAACACCATCTCTGGCCTATCAGCATCCTCTATGCGAGCGAACGACACTGTCAGGAAACAAGTGGCGGCTACGGCCTCGAAGAAGTGCAAAATTCCGAGATCAGTGATGGTCCAGTTAGAGACTACGAGGCACCACAGCAAGGAGTCACGGGGTCGCCTCGTTTAGATTTCAACGACAAACCCGAGCATCTTAGCACCACACCTCCCACCTCTCAACCCCATCTTCTACGCAAGCAATGCGTACTTCCATCCATGTCAAACAGACAATCTCTTCCCAAAAGGCGTAGCAGCCTAAGACAAGTGGTAATCCCACCAGCCTATCACAGAGCTCAGCGAGGTAGTACAGTATACCGTATGTCTTACTCACCCAGTAGCACAAAGGAAAAAAAGTCTTCGGCCCATCACATCACACACATCACATCACGTTCGTGGCATGTCAGACGACACCTCTGCCCATCCCAACAAGTGTTTCGTTCGTTCATTTCCTGACGAGAGGGAAAACAAAGAAAGGCTCATTCATCTTCGTTCCGACTCGCTGCCACAGTACAGCAGGCTTTACTGACTTGACCTTGACAAAAACTTCCGCTAAACATCCCACCCATCCCTTACAAAGACGTTTTCCCTTATATCCCGATTTCCTCGACGCAGCGAAGCCAAGCCAAGCAAGACCTCATTCGATCAAGCAAGGGGTGGACCGACCGCAACAGCAATAGCAACAACGACTGGAGCGAGCACTCCCACGATCAATCCCTTCCCCGCCCCAGAGCTCAACTTTCATATGCAGGAAAAATCCCCTACCCCAAACAGTATGCACAACGCCCCCCCCCTTTCCTTCATCTCCCGCCCATTCTCACCTCACCACCTATAGCAACAACATCTCCCACCCCCACCATCCACATCGGCGCTCCAACCTGTCCCAACTGTAACGGCGCCGGAAAAGTCCCCGGCCACTGCGGAGTCTGCAAAGGCTTCGGCGAGTATCTCTGTCCCAACATCGATCGGGGGAGACATGGAGATGGCTGTATGGTGTGTTGGGGCGAAGGGAGAGTGAAGTGTTTGTGTTTGCGGAAAGGGGATGTGCCGTGTTGGTGTACGGAAAGGAGGTATTCGGTGGGGGGAGGTGGAGGGGTGGGTTGAGATGGAGGTGTTTGAGGAGAGGGGATTTCGGGTAAGGATGCTGTTCATTGAGGAGGACTTCTTCCTTGAGTCTGTGGGCCGGAGTGTGACAGAGGATGCAAGCTTGAGGTACCGGTTCCTTTTACGGATCCGAGATGAAATGCTAGGAACAGATAAGGTATCTTAACTGTACAGGCGCGGACCAGCTCTGCTGTGATGCCAGCCAACACCGCTTCCTTCCCGTCTCCTCCAACCCCATCTATTGCTCGTCCAGATCTTGACCATTATCGCATCTCGCGAGCCTCTTAGCCAATGACCAGGGCATTGTCATCTGGGAAATCATACGCCGGCACCTCCAAATTCAGCGGCGCAGGCCCCTTCCTCACACGTCCAGAGATATCATAATGGCTTCCGTGGCATGGGCAGAACCAACCTCCGTAATCACCAGCCTCGCCGATGGGCACACAACCCAAGTGAGTGCATACACCCAACATGACGAGCCATTCGGGCTTCTTGACACGGTCGCTGTCGGGTTGAGGGTCGCGAAGCTGCTTCCAGTCGTAGTCTTCGGCTTCCTTGATTTCGTCGCTGGTGCGGTGGCGGATGAAGACGGGCTTGCCGCGCCACTTGATGATGACGTTCTTGCCTTCGGGGATGGAGGCGAGGTCGACTTCGACCTTGGCTTGGGCGAGGACGTCGGCAGAGGCGGACATGTTTACTAGGAAGTCTAGAGGGCGATCGATGATCAGCCATTGTCCGCGAATCCACATCTCTCGTATGTCTCAGATCTCACCTTGTACTGTGTTCTTTGCGCCCAATGCCGAGAGACCACCAAAAGCGCCGACCATGAAGTACTGGAACATCTTGTTGCTGGTCTCACTGCCGGCACGGTACTTGGCAAAGCTGGGGACGACGGTAGTGTCCTGCTTGCCCGAAGCACCTCGGTGGAAAGGCGACTTGTATTCGGCGTGTGAAGTTGAGGCATCGGTGGCGCTGCGCGTCTGCTGGACGATCGAGGTGGAGGAGCGGAGTGCTGGGACTTGCGAGCGAGTGGCGGATCGCAGAAGCGATGACGTGGCCTTGGAGGAGAGCGACATGATGGACAGTGCTTGCGAAAGGCGGTGGTGGCGGAGCGGGGAGGCAATGGGTGGTGGTGGTGGTGGGTGTGGGTGCTCGTCGGCGCGATGGGAAAAGGGTGCATCTTCATGATGCTTCGTGCTTTCTTTCCTCGGGAAGAGCCGGACATTCGCGCCTTCCGCTCAGCAGATGTATGTGCTTTGTGATTGGTCGGTGCATGAATGCCCCAGGCAGCAGCGGCTCATCGATATAATCATTTAATCATTAGCAGGAACAACAAACACTTCTTGAATCTCGAACACAACACGCCACATATTGTGTACACCAACATTGCGAAGAGATGGGCGACGAAGATGATCCTTTCAGATTCGTGATTGATGCGGATGGTCGTGCCAGCGTTGTCAACCTTGGGCCCGAACATGCCCATGAGCAACAGCCTCGACCAATAGGTGGGAATAGAAAGAGACGATGCAGCAATGACCATCCTCCACCAGCAACGCTCGAGGAGCTGATCCAGGTAAGTCACTTACTTCTCCGGCCGAGTGTCTTCTTCCGCACCAACGCGAAAGTTCTGTTGCACAATCTTCCCTCGCAGCAAAAGGCAGACCAATAGTCGTTTCTGGATCGCCATTCCCCAAGCAGAGTATACACTGACTGCCGGTCCTCTAGAGAACTCGACCGACCTGCTCCGAAAAAGACCAGACCAAGCTCCCTACGCTCCAAATCATCAACAAGACCGGCGATCTCTTCACCAACGCCCAGAACACCGTTCTCGTCCACGCCTGCAACTGCCAAGGAGAATGGGGAGCGGGCATAGCAGCAGCATTCAAGGAAAGGTTCCCCAAAGCCTTCGACGCATACGCCGAGCACTGCAAAGCGAATTCCCCCGACCAGCTCGCCGGCACAGCACTCCTCATCGCCCCTGAAGAAGGTCAGCCCTGACCACCAGCCCTCTCCCATTCCGCCGCGACTCCTACTAACAAACCTCCCCCGCCCAGACTGCATCTACACAGATGAAAACTCCAACCTCATCTCCCCACCCTGGATCGGCTGCCTCTTCACCTCCACCCTCCACGGCAAAAAGAAAGACGGCGAACTCACCATCCTCTCCAACACAATCGCCGCCACAAAAGACCTCCTCCGCGCCATCCTGGGAAAGGACTACTACAAACACCCCACCACCCTTCAAAAACGAGACGAACCATACGTCGGCACTTCTTCAAACCACCACCCAAAACTCCGCAGTCTGCACATCCTCGCGATCAGAATGTGCAAAATCAACTCCGGCCTTTTCAAAGTCCCCTGGGAAAAGACGAAGTCGGTACTGTGGTGAGGACCGGCGAATTCACGGAGATGGAGGTGGTGATTCATCCTGAGGGTGGTAAGGGAAAGAAGCAGTCGAAGGTAGCTGGTGTGGCGAAGGCAGCCAATGACGCAAAGGCTCCTAAGCCGAAGACTCTCAAGCCGAGGCAGAAGACTTCATCTACCCCTGGACCTGCCAAGCGCAAAAAGAAAAAGGACCAAGCTGCTGACTAGGCTCATAGAAGATGGGGAGGGAGAGAAGAAGAACCTTAACCAAAGAAGTGTCAGCGAATAGCTCCTAGGATCGGGGGACACTTTGCGTCAGGAAACGGGTTCAAAACACATGCATGTTGTTGGGTATTCTTCTGTAAAATGCTGGAGAGAAAGAAGTGTGGATGGGAGGTTGAGGGGCCTGATGAATCATGATGATGATGATTCTGGTTAAAGACCATCAGCCGCTCTTATGGTCTGGTCACGAAGTGCAAAGTGCAAAAGGGAAAGAAGGAAGGGTATGGGTAATGGAGATGGATACTTTACAGAGAGCGTGGCGTGGCGTGGCGTGGCGTGGCGTGGCGTGGCGTGGCGTGGCGTGGCGTGGCGTGGCGTGGCGTGGCGTGGCGCTTGAAGTTATGGCGCTTGTGTCAACAGCATGAAATGAAGTGTAGTCTTACAGCGTTCGGAAAAGACATTGCACAGACATTGGCGATCAGTGATAGGAAGAATCATGGTCATAGCTGTTCTCACTTGCTCTCTCTGTCTCTGCATCCAGAGGTAGCCAAGAATCCCCAACTTCCTCTTTTCCACAACAATCGTTTTCATCATCGCCTTCTCCTCTCGGTTCCCCTCAACCAAGCAACTCAACATCCAACCCAATCGCCCTCATAAACAAGTTCACATCCTCCAACCTCTTCAAACTCATCTCCTCCGGCAAAGTCTTACTAACTTTAACCGTCTCCATAACCCGATCCTTCACGCCCAACACGAGTCTCTGCTGCTGATCCGGACTAGCACCCACCCCCATCGTCGCCAAAAAATGCCACACGTGCACATCATCACTCGCTGCCAGGTTCGTGTCGGTGGGAAACACGAACGGCAAGACGGGCTCAATCGTATCGAACAGTCTGCCGTAATGACTGCTCCAGTCCTCGCTGGGGCCTTGCTGCTGCGTGACGAGCTCGGCGCGGTTGATGAAGGATGTGAGGATGAGGATGCCGATTTTCGTGCGGACTATGGCTTGGAGGTGGACGCGGTCGAGGACAAGGCCGACGAGGCCGATGATGATGTTAAGGGGTGCTTCGCTGATGTAGCTGTAGAGGGGTGGGAGGACTGCTTGTTCGAAGGTGAAGACTTCTTCTTTGGCGCGAAGTGGGATCGGGCTGTTGTCGGCGGGTGGGTAGGCGTCGCGGATGACGTCGAGGATGTCTAGGTGGATGGCGATGAGGGTGAGCATTGTTAGGCGTTGGTTGTCGTCCAGGTGGCGGAAGATGCGGGGAATGGCCTTTTTGCCTTTGCTGTGGGAGAGGAGCTGGATGAAGGGATGGGGTGTTGTTGGGCTGGATTGTCAGTTATTGTGCTGTATGGAAATGATGTTGTGGACTTACTTGGGCTGAATAGGCTCCATGACCTTCAGTGCCTCCCATAGCTGCTGGTTCAACTCCTGCATCTCACTACGCCATCTCATGTGGCCTTCAATCACATCTGGCGGACTGTCCTCGTTCGGAGGTGGTGGAAGCTTGCGTTCGTGGTCCTCGAGTCTCATCAACGTCGAATACAGGCTCTCGATATTCCTCAGAGCAGTCTTGCGGTCTGCTGGCTTTGGCGGCCGCATCTGAGGATGTGCCGAGTCTGGCCGCTTGATGTTGAGAAGTGGTCGGGGCGTCTTAGAGTTACTAAAGGCGATCTTTCCAAGGCTTCCTTCCATCACCAGCTGCTTGTTCTTCGGTCTGGCCTTGGCCGCTTCCACAGCTCTGGCGACCTGCTGCTCCATTCTCTGAACATGATTATCGCCACCGCGGGGATGATGCCTACTCCGTCCATAGCCGTAACGGCTGCCGGTCTGGAAAAGATATGTCTGGGCGAATTGGTTGAGCGGCTGACCAGGACCGCTCCGTGGTGGACCTCTGATAGACGCGTAGACTTGGTAGTAGAAATCTTCGGCGAGCTGCTCCTCGCTGCCTTGCTCATTGTCGATGCCACCAGTGGCCGTGAGCAACTGCTGGAGCTGAATGCGGGTGATGAAGTTCTTGTCCTGAGGAGTCATGAGGCCATTGTTCTTGCTGAGGAGGAAGATCTTGTGGTTTCGTTTGGCGCGCTTGGCTTCTTCTGCGAGGTATGCTTCACGTTCTCCGGGTGCCATCTGCATGAGTTGCTGCGCCTGTGTTATAGGCGGGCCGCTATACGATGGACCACGATTGTGACCATGCTGCTGGTGGTGCTGCTGTTGATGTCTGACGTGAGGAGGCTGGACGTGATTACCGCCTCTATGCATACTTGGCAGACCTTGCTGAAACAGTGGCTGTCCATTGAAGTCCTGCGATTGAGGTCTGGCATGAGCTGGAGATTGCTGTCGCTGCAAGATCTGCGGTGCTCGGAGGATGTGGTCTGGCTGGGGCTGCTGGGGGTCCTGTGGTGGTTGTGGGCGTTGTAGAATCTGCGGCGGTCTTTGTTGTTGCTCGAATGGTTGCTGTGGCTGCTGAGCTGGCGGAGTTGGTGCACCGCTCGGAGGACGACCCAAACCGAGCATGTTCTTCAAGCCAAGTGTTTGAGCATGAACATCGAGAGTTGGCTGCTGAGCTGGCGGAGTCGGTCTCGCCTGGGCGCGCATCATGGCTTCTACTTCCTCCAAACTCATCATCTTGGGAGCACTTCCGACTTGTGGCTGCTCCGGTTGTACCTGTACCTGTGGAGCCTGCTTCTTCGTGACCGACGTACCCCAAATGGAAGCGTCTGCTTCGAGCTTGGGCGTGTAGTCCGGCTGCTTGTATGCTTCATATCCAGTTCTCGCGGGCTTTGGTGAACGAGTCTGCTGCATGGGTTGACGTGCCTGGTGAAGCACTTGCTCTTCCAGCAGAGTGTCGCGGATGTTGGCAGTCTGACCGGCGAAGTCGAAGTCCTTACCCAGAGCATCGCGTGTGACTGGCATATCGCCGCCAAAGGTGTCATCGTTGAAGTCATCGCCCGTCTCTTGCAGCTGCTGTCCTAAGCCATCGTACGTCTGGTCAAAGTCCAGCACCTCTTGATCACCGCCATTGCCAAACCCACCGAAAGGATCCTGCCGATCGAAGATGCCCTGACCGCCGCGCTTGTCCCCGGGCAAGTTCGCGTCGAAGCCGAAGAACGACATGGCGAAGGACGCCGCTCAGGGAGGATGTTCAGTGCTGTGAAGCTGTTTCCAATTGTAACCTGGTAGTGATGGGGATAGTGAGAGCGCTCGCGCGCAGTGAGTGATCTGGTGCCAACGACGCCGTGCTAACAGAACGCTGTCACAGAGTAACTTGGTGATACGAAGTGCGGCGGCGGTGGTGGTGGTGGTCTGGTCGTGTTCACTCCAGACAGACCCAAAGCTTCACCCTCCATGATTCAATCGCACGGAAGCGCCGGCCCGCGCCGACCTTGCCGCGCATGGAGGATGAAAATGCGCGTTACAAGAAGCTGCTAGCCCAGCGGCGACAGGAGAAGTTTTGCAGATGTATCGTAGCAGATGGCGCAGTATGTGCTGTACTTGGAGTACGTACGCCGCTGAGTATGCGAATGACAGACAATACCAATTTTGCTGTGGCTGTTTCAGTCACGTGACATGACCGAAAAGAAACATTGTTGGTGTTGTGAATCAGGTGACCAAGGTCCATGTTAGTCAGGACTTGGCACACACACACTATATCACACTGTTTTCTGTAGCTAGATAGTCTCACACCTTGTAGCAATTTATAAGGGTTACTAATCTACCCTATCGTTTCAATCTAGAAGCTTGTACTCGTTAAATACCTAATTATAATAGGTTATAAGCCCGAGTGCTCCTCTGCCTATCCAATTTAAAACCTAAATCGTTATCGAAGCTCTAATAAGGATTAGCTTACCTTGCTAGCGGACTCGACCCTATATTTGTTTTACGGACAACTACCTAATCGATTTAAGAACTACTATAGGAGATCGGCACTAAGCACTAGTACCGTAGTATAGCATCTAAAAGAGCTAGACTAGGTATAGAGTTTAGAAACAACACCTCTAGCAACCTAGTAAGATCCGCTAAGGACAACTAGGTGCTTAGGAAAGGCGTGTAGTTCTAGGCATAGAAATCTATGCTAATTAGCGCACTACTAGAGAAGGATCTAGTTAGATACGTAATCTATAATCTAGACTAGGTTAACCTAAAGTACGCTCTAAATAGGGCAGCTTATAATTAACCCTAAGATATAACTAAGAATGTCTAGGATAAGACTGCCTAGAATAAAGCCCCTTAGGACATTACTAGTAGTGTAGGATACAAAGCTGCCTATAAGCGATAGAAGAAAGAGGACATATAAGTATATAGCATTATTATAGCTAGATTGGATTCTACCCTAAGGCTAAACTTTAGAGATATAGATAAGTTAGCTAAGGAATTATATAATTTAATTAAGGCAACATATAAGCTAGTTATTACAATTGATCTATATAACACTCTAAAGGCAGTTAGGCACATTAAACTAGATGCTGCAAGACCTAATATATTAAAGTACTATAAAGACTTTTAAGCGTAGGTAAATAATAACAAGACTACTATAGAGCAATTTATTAGATCTTCCCTAGTTAATAATAAGTTAAGGCTCAAATCCTCTTTTGTCCTCCTAGATAGCATCTACAGATTGTACTTTATTAAAGGTCTAAACTATGTCGAATAGCTTAGGACATAGAGACACAATAATCCCCTAGAATTAACTACCCTAGAGAGAATGTTCACAACTCTTAGGAAGGAGCAAGGACCTACTACCTACAAGCCTAGCAATAGCTTTGTTAGAGTATTCTTAAGTAAGAATAATAATAAGCAGTGCATATAGTACTTACATAAGTACACTAACGCGAACTGCTATAAGTAGCATCTAGAGAAGAATCCTAGGAATAGGTCTAAGAAGGGCAAAGACACCCTAAAGGATAGGGTAAAGAAGGTAAAGGGCAGCAAATCCCCTAGGAAGAGGATTGCTATAGCAATTAATAACTAGTTAGACTTATTATCTAATTAGGAGCATAGCTCTAATAGTAATAGGGACTAGAGATAACTACATAGGAGGTCTAGAGTAGCTATTGTAGTTGCATAACTAGTATATATAGGAAGGATAGTAGCTGCCGTATTAAACCTAATATTAATAGACAAAGTCTATAACATAGGCACATCCTTCTATATCTATAATAATCTTGTAGACCTTTAGAATGTTAGGCTAAGACTAAGACCTATATACTTCTTATAGGCCGTTAGGCAAGGATCTCTTACGACTAAAGGAGAATTAGAGTAGGTTATAAAGAACCATCTTAGCTAAGAGACTACCCTCCTCCTTCGCAATGTACTTTACTTACTAGAGTTAGATACGACACTAATCTCTATAGAACTCCTATACAAGAAATATAGAGTTTACCTAGATAGACTATCTAAAATGCTATTCTAGAAGGATAAGCCTATAGGCTTAGTTAAGATAATAAAAAATGTTATTGTCTTTAGGAACCTTAGGGTAAAGAGGGGTTCTAGGAAGGATAAAGACAGATTAGCACTAAAAGGACTTACTGCTCTTATATTTGCTAAGCTAAGAACTAATATAGTTAGATAGCATTAAAGGCTTAGGCATATTAGGAGCACATTACTCAATGCTATAAAAGAAGTAGTTAAGGGCCTAGAAGATGTTAATACTATAGAGTTAGGGCATTGTAAGACTTATAAGCTTACAAGGTTATAAAGAGTTGTTTTAAGAATCCCTAGGAGACCTATACTAGAGGCATTAGATAAAATCTATACTAACCTAGTTAGTCTAATTACTCTACTCTCTTATAATGGTTACGTATATTGCCTTATACTTACGTGTGCTAAAACTAGGATAAGATAGTGCTTGCCACTTCTAAAGAAAAGTAATGCTCTAATAGCAATTAAGACTTAGCTTACTATAATATAGAACCACTACAAGAAGAAACCTAAGATCTGGTTCTTAGATAGTAGTAGGGAATTTAACAACATTAAACTTAGAACATATGCCTAACATAAAGAAATTAGATAGGATTTTATATTACTATATACACCTAAGTAGAATGAAATTGCTAAAGCTTCGAATAAAGTTATTATTAACAAGGCTAGAGCTATACTTATAGACTCTAGCTTACTATAGAACCTCTAGCCCTAGGCTATAGATTTTGTATGCTATATTACGAACCGCCTCTTTAACTTAACAATAAAAAATGTACTATAGATTAACTTTAAGAAGGACCTAGGCATTAATATTAAAGAGATAGACTTAAGGAATGTAAGGAGGTTTAGATGTAAAGCATACAAACATAGCGATAATTACACTAAGTCTAAAAAGTTCTCTATAAGGGCGGACATATAGTAGCATATAGAATTCTAGTGTAGTTTATTAACTAACTACCTGCTATAGAAGCTATAGTAGGAGAAGGGAAAATAGGTCTACAAGATAACCTATTCCCCCTATGTAACTTTTAATAAAGATTTCTTATAGAACTCGTAATACTAAATCCCTATAGGCAAGTAGGTTGCTTAGGGGGAGTAGATAGGGCAGACTATTAAGAGCTCCTAGCTTGCTGCTAGTAATAAGTATACTGTCCTAGATAACGAGATTACCTTCCTTAGACACCCCTATAATAACCCTAAGGACCCTTACTATAAAGGTATTTATATGCCTTATAAAGGGCTATACGAGCTAGAAGCGAGTTACTAACCCTATAAATCTTTAAGGGGAGCTATGTAGCTAGAGGGGGAGCTATAGTAGCATAGTAACTAACCTAAAACATAAAGGGCTTCGTAACAAGACTCCCCTAACTAAGGTTAGTCTTAGGGGGAGTATAGGATAGAAGATTTACGTCTACTATTTAGAGACACATCCCCCTAGCTCTAGGAATAGTCTCCTATAGAGCATACCTAGCTCTAGGAACAATCTCCTATAGAGTACACCTAGCTCTAGGAACAATCTCCTATAGAGCACACCTAGCTCTAGGAACAATCCCCTATAGAGCATAAGCCTTAGACTTTATAGTCTAAAGAACTACACTAAGAAGACATAGCCCTAGCTATGTAAGAAGACCCTAATTAGGCTATAACACTATTCTACCCTACCCTACACATTAGTAAGAGGAAGAGAGATAGGACTTATAAGCTTATAAAGACTAAACAAGTTAAGGTCTATCCTAAGCTAACTAGGAGAAGTTTAAGATAGAATAGATCCTATTATAATTATAGTAAACTTAAGAAAGTATTCGCTATAATAGCTATAGATAATATAAAGAAGGGGAAGCTTATAGATCCTACTACCCTAACTAAAGCATTAAACAGACCTAATAGAGCTAAATGAATTAGGGCAATTAGAAAGGAATTTAACTCCTTAGAAGACATAGAATATGTTATATAGATCCTATTATAGAAAGTCCCTAAGGGTAGGAAACTACTTATAGGAAAATAGGTCCTACACTACAAGTATCTTCCTAATAGGTCCATTAAGAAGCGTAGAGCTAGATAGGTAGTAAAGGGGTTTACTTAAAAGCAAGGGACAGACTATGTTAAAACCTTTGCTCTAACCCTAAGGCTACTAATAAGTAGGATTCTCCTAGCCCTATATACAGTTCTTAGCTAGAAGAGGAGATAGATTAATGTTAAAATAGCATTTATAAACCCTAACATTAACAGACCTTTATATATTAAACTACTAGAAGGGGTAGAACTTATTAAGAAAGATCTATCTAATAAAGTCCTAGAAATTAAGAAGGGACTATATAGATTAAAACAAGCTGCAAACCTCTAGTACTATAATACTAAGGAAGCTCTAGAAGAATTAGGCCTAAAGAGACTTAATTCTAATACATGTCTTTTTTAGGGGGAGAATCTTTTAGTTCTCCTATATATAGATAACTTTTAGATCTTTAGCGATAGTAATTAGAAGATTAAGAGGTTTAATGCTGGACTAAAGAACAAGTACTCTATTAAAACTGTTAATACTAATCTTTTCCTAGGTATATAACTAAAGAGTGAAAAGAATAGAGATCTCTATATCTCCTAAAAGCACTATGCTTTAGAGAAACTTTAGAAACATAGCCTAGACTTAGCTAAAAGTGTTAAGTATCCCCTTAACCGCCTGTATAAAGCTTATAAAGAGCAATGCAACATATAGGATTACAATCTGTTTAATACATTAATTGGGGAACTCTAGTACCTAGCTAACTAAACTAGGCTAGATATCTCCTATATAACAAACTACTTAGCCAAATTCTTAGCTAATCCTATAGTAGAACATATTACTACAGTAAAGCATGTTTAGAGATACATTGCTAGAATAATTAACAAGTGCCTAATCTTTAGAAAAACACAATCCCTAAAGCGAGAGATCTATATAGACTCTAATTTCTCTAGAGATCCAATAGGCAGATCTACCTTAGGACTCCTAGTTAAAATAGCTAGAAGTCCTGTTATCTAGAAATCTAACCTATAGAAGGAGATAGTGCTATTAAGCACTAAAGTAGAGTATGTAGCCTTAACTAAATGCTACAGGGAAGTAATATAGTTAAGAAATCTACTCTATAAAACCTAGAACATAACTAACTATAAAGCTTAAGCCTTTAAGATCTTTATAGACAACTAGTCTACTATTAAGCTAGTTAGAGATTACACTAACTATAGAAGAACTAAGTATGTTCGACTAAGGAACCACTTTTATAGACATGTTTATAAAGAAGGCTTAATTGTAGTTAAGTATATCCCTACTATATAGTAGCTTATAGATTAGCTTATAAAGCTAAAGTTACTAAACCACATTCTCTAAGGGAGGCTTCTAGAGACTAACTACACTTTCATTTATATATAGCAAGACCTTTATTTGTTTATAAGGATTCAAATATCTCATTTGTTTAGAGATAGTAGAAGAAAGTTTTTATTTATTAGCCTTAAGGGCTAGATTTATTTAGGGTATCGCATATCTTACTATGCTTATACAACTAGACTGTAGAGAGGCCTACTTTAGAACTGCCTTTTAAGGTAAGATCTAGTTTATTATTATAGACTCCAATTTAGGGGAGCTATAGTATTAAAACAAAAGGAAATAGAGAAGTAGACCGCCCTTGCTTATAACGGCCATTTTATCCTTTAGCCCTAACTAAATTACTAAGACCTAATATAAGTACACTATCTAGACTACTACTTGCTACTAAAACTACTAGAGCCTCTAGAACCCCTCTTATAGGAACTCGAGTTTAATATAGTACCCTCCTAAAAGTTATTATTAGTGCCTAAGCGCTGCAGGAACTAACGAATTAAGGTAGTAACCTTATCCTAAGAGAGGGAGTTAGAGAATAGGAGGCGAAGCTCTAGGAGGACAGTTCTAGAACTATTACTAGGAGCCCTAGGGATCCTTAGGCGCTAGTCTACATCGCTAGGAATAAGCTAGGTAGGTAGCATCTAAAGACTATATCTAGAGGTACTTATGCTAGGAGAGTATAGAACTAGAGATAGGAAGCCCTTACGTAGAGGACTGCTACGCATAATAGGAGGAGATCGACTATACTATACACTACCCTAGAATGCAGCACTAGCGGAGCGAGTATAACCTACACTAGGCTGCTAGTAGGTTCTAGATAGACTAGCGGCACTCTACTATAGGGTCCGTAGAGAGAAGAAGCTACACTTATCGTAATAATTGTTAAGAGCGTAGTTAGTATAGCAGCCCTTAAACTATCCTAGAATAGTGTAGTAACTAGAAAAGGGAAGGTTAGATCTCTCCTTATAGCGGTTGTAGGCGCTGCCGAAGTGCTAAATAAGATAGTCTATAGCGGAAGCCTATAAGGCAGGAAGGTAGTTCTAACTACTATTAAGGTTTATAGTAATAGTGTTAGAAATACGACCTTAAGGGTCGACTGTTATATAATCAAAATCCTAGGTAGCCGCGTTAATCTAACCCTAGTTTGGCAGATTAGTAATACTACCCTTAGTAGTTAGAAGCTTCTTCTTATAGAAGGTAACCTTAAGGGATGCTATAGTAAGCTATAAGGTTATATTCTTCTTAGTAATCTTGCGCCTACTCTCGATAATCTACTTAACTAGTCTAAGTGCCTTAATAAGGGTCTTACGCTCGGAGATCCTACTAGATGTAGGTAGACCCTTTCTACTATTACTAGGAGGACGCTTATTAGGATCTTAATCGTTACTAGAGCTAGATCTACTACTAAAGACATTACTAGTACTACTAAACTAGTTTATAGGAGTCTACTTAACAATATCTACTATAATGCTACTTATAAGTTAGCAATACCCTTAAAACACTATTATATATATAGCATACCTTACTAAAAGCTTCTTAAAAAGCTTTAAGAATAGGTATGTAGTAGTTATTAGGGTGTATAAGTGTATATAGTAGTCTAAAAAGGGGGGAAGAGAGGTATAAAGTAGTATAAAGTAGAGAGAGTTGTTTAGTAAAGAACTAGCTTCTTTTATGCGTACCTACGAGGTTTGTGCGTTACTACCTAGCTAGACCTTCTTAAGCCGAGAGAACCTTCTATTCACTTCTAAAAGCGGAAAGATAAGGCCTAAGTGTGTCTAAGAGTAGGTCTCTTACATATACAAATCTAATAAGATTACTATCCTTAGTATATACTTGCTTATAGCAGAAACCTAGTATCTAGAACTAGTAAAGGTGTTCGAGACTAATACAGCAATATAGGTGATATCAAGTTGATTAGACTGTCTTTATAGTAGTTAGTCTAAAGGGGGAGTGTTGTAAATTAGGTGACCAAGGTCTATATTAGTTAGGACTTAGCACACACACACTATATTATACTGTTTTCTGTAGCTAGATAGTCTTACACCTTGTGGCAATTCATAAGGGTTACTAATCCACCCTATCGTTTCAATCTGGAAGCTTGTACTCGTCAAATACCTAATTACAACAGTTGGTGGTCTGGGAATATAAGGAGGGTCTTTTCCGTGCTATCGTCAATGCAGTCAAGCGGGAAGCGTTCCTTGCACGGCGAACGCGCCATTCAAAAGAAATATTCGAGGGCCGACGGTGTGACGGCCTTTTCGTGTTCCCACGTTCTCCCGGTCCATCCCCTGCGCGTCGTGTCGTTTTGGTTAAACGTAGTCCGGAACGTGTGAAAGCTGTTCTCTGCCTCGACAGCTGACGGCTGATGTGACTCCTGTACAATACAACACAATACAATACAAATCAATACAATACTCACACCTCTATCTATCCCACTCGCAGTCGCTCTTTGGGCACATCACATCTTCACCTGCTTCCTGCGCTCTGCCGCACCCGGTCGCCGACACGTTTCAGCCGAGGGGACGCGTCCTTCTACTGTAGCACCCGTCCGTATCCCTGGACTGGTGGCCGCACTCCTCAACCACCACCACCACCACCACCACCACCATCGCAACGTCATGGCCGGCTCAACGCGATACCTACGATACATCCTCGCTGCCTTGGTGGCAGTGGTCTTCATCTTGACCCTGTCATCCTCTTCAACACGAAGCATAGGCCAGGAGCATCTGACATCTGCGGCGGAACTGCTTAAGCAACAAGGGATATGGAAAGGCACAGAGTCTCTGGCTGCGGGCCAGAAGAGCTCCTTTGCTGAAGATTCGGACCTGAGCCCGAAGGGGAATTCAGCGGTGGGAAAAGTCGTCGGTGATTCTGGAAAAGTCGGCAGCACCAAGGACAACACGTCGCCCAATCCAGTGGTTGGCCAGACCACGTTCGCCTCGACAAAGGCGCCAGGCCCGCGCATGAACGCAACCTTTGTGACGCTCGCCCGCAACGGCGACGTCTGGGAAATCTCGCGCAGCATCCGCCAGGTCGAGGACCGTTTCAACCGCAACTACAACTACGACTGGGTCTTCCTCAACGATGCCGAGTTCGACGATCAGTTCAAGAAGGTCACCACCGCCATCACCTCCGGCAAGGCCAAGTACGGAAAGATCGACAGCGAACACTGGGGCTTCCCCGACTTCATCGATCAAGAGAAGGCGAAGAAGGTGAGAGAGGACATGCACGAGCGCAAAATCATCTACGGAGACAGCGTCAGCTACCGGCACATGTGTCGATACGAGTCCGGCTTCTTCTTCCGCCACCCCTTGATGCTCGACTACGAGTGGTACTGGCGCGTGGAGCCCTCGATTGAGCTCTACTGCGACGTTGGCTACGATCCGTTCAAGTTCATGGCCGACAACAAGAAGAAGTACAGCTTCGTCCTTTCGCTCTACGAATATGTCGAGACCATCCCTACTCTCTGGGACAGCGTGAAGAAGTTCATGCAGCAACACCCAGAGCACATTACCGGGGACAACAGCCTGGACTTTCTGTCGGACGATGGAGGTGTCACCTACAACCACTGCCATTTCTGGTCCAACTTTGAGATTGGCAACCTCAACTGGCTTCGCAGCAAGCAATACATCGATTACTTCAACTTCTTGGACAAGGAGGGTGGTTTCTTCTACGAGCGCTGGGGCGATGCGCCAGTTCATTCCATCGCAGCCGGCCTCATGCTCAAGAAGGACGAGATCCACTTTTTCAACGACATCGCGTACTACCACGTCCCATTCACGCATTGCCCGACCGGCGAGCAGATGCGACTGGATCTGAAATGCCACTGCAACCCCAAGGACAACTTTGACTGGAACGGATACTCATGTGAGTTTCACCCCATCGGCACCATGTCAATGCAAGCCTTTGCCGATGCAGAAGCGTTGTGTCTCGGCACATGAACGCCAGTTTTTGGCGCGTGCACAACGTTCCGCAGCCACAAGATCCTTCCTCAGGACAGCCACTGACAAACTTCACAGGCACGAACCGATGGTACGACATCAACAAAATCGCCAAGCCTGAAGGCTACGAAAAGGAGCAGTGACTTGCCTCCAATTACGAGTTCATCGCTGACGAATACCTCTGGCCGATCATCATCCTCGCCACCCTCATCGTCGTCCTCACCATCGTCCTCTTACATCATCCTATATCGAAAGCGTACGATCTCATCAGCAGGCACGTCAGAGCACGTCGAGCGGGTCGTTTCTCACAGGACAGATGGGAGATGGCGCAAAGGAGGCATGGACATGGCTGGCAAGATGAAGGGTAGAGCGTGATTCATCACACTTCTTGACTGTACTTTATGGGATGGGTTTCCTTGTATGCGATATCTGAGTCCAGAGTGCGAGAGGACCGCAAGAGCGAAGACATTGCTTGGGAGTTCAAGCTGGGGAGGAACATCGAAATTGGGACCGCGTTGAGGTGCCTGCGTGCTGGTGAATCCATCCTTGGGGTATGGATGGCGCTTGCTGCTCTTCTTCCGAGAGTCAACCGATTAGGGTCCTAGGGCTGCTACGATATCTGCTATAGACACAATGATACCGAAGTTTAATGTTCCTCAGCAGCCACCACTCAATCATAACCCAGCCTTCTGTGCTCCAGCCTGGCAATGGAGCTGAACAAGTGAAGCGAAACGTGACGTCAACCGCATCGACACGTACAGTACCCGGCGCAATAGCAAGTGTCTGTATATAATATCCAAGGGACGGACCTTCTCAGCTACGTACGTACCTCTTGCAGCGCGATCTTTTACAGAAAAAGCAATAACAACGACGACGTTGACACACCTTTCTCACTTTCAGCTTCAGAGCCTTTGTGCCCCGTGCCACCGGGAAAATTCAATCACCACCATCGCCACTACCACCTCACAGACACCATTGTGGTACTATACAGTAGTACCGGTACACGCACACCATGCCTCGCCACACCATGAGGCTCCCATCTGTAGACGGCCATTTTCCGCACCGCCGCCGCTGCTGACCAGACTCAATCGCCGCCTTTCTCGGACTGACCGGTAGCCGAGTGGATGGATGAAAGAATGAATGGATACTCTTCAAATGCTGCACTCTCCGACGAGGAAAGACGAGATGTGGATCAGGAGGGAGGGTGAAGCTGAAGTATGGATTGGTGGTTGGGAGAGTTGTTCTCAGAATTTCATGAGCAGCATCAAGCACGAACACATGCTCAGCATGAAGTGAGCTGAGGCTAAATGCGTTGGCACGCTCCAGCGCCGCGATACACACGCTGGCGCCGTCTACGACTTTCTTTCTTCCTCTTTATCAACTTCCTCACCAACACCACACACCATCACAGGGATCATCACCACCAATTTCATCTCAGCCTTGCAATCTTCAGCACCAATACCAACACCCACGCAAACACAAACATACGTGCTTGACCACCCTCGCCTTACATGGCCCCATTGTCTCTATCTAAGCGCCTGGCACCCTACTGTCACCAGTCGGAACTCCAAAAAGAGTAATCAGAGCGCGGAGCAGACCCATTGCACTGCCGCTCGAAGTGTCGATGTATTCACCGGCAAGAGGTCCAGCAAAGACTTCGAGAGAGAACATCTGCTTCTAGGCATCTTTGAGGCGCTCGTGATGGTCCTTCTGGCTGGGTTTTGCACCTTCTTCGGAACTCAGGCAATGGATGTTGAGACTTCGGCCCCTGTTGGGTACTTCGCGGTATTCTTGTCCTTGTCGATGTCGGTATGGTTGTGATTCGCAGCTCAGGAGTATTGACCGCTGATCGATTGCGTGCCACTGGTTTGAGCGCTTCCGCGCGTCGAGCTGCGGAAGGAGATGCATGAAAAGCATCTGGAATTCAGTATATCTCCCATAGAGAGACTTTGCCATCCTTACTCCCAACTGCCAGCCAATGCGTAGTCTTCGCAGCCAAAGCCCTTCGCTCTGCCACCGTGAGCTCTCCTCCACCATCGCCAGCACCTCCTAAACCACCACTCGCGCCACCATCGCCACTCCGCTGCAGCACCCCCGCAAACGCCAGCGCATAGCATCCATCCTTGTGCCACTTTAACACCGCCAACTCCTTCATCGTCTTCACACTATACACTCTGACCCTCGAATCCCACCCTGCAGTCGCGAAGATCTTCTCATCATCTCTCACGACCAAGCCCTGCTGTCCCGCATGCTTCGTTTGGACAATCTTCGCCGGTACCGCTGCCTTGCCGAAGGTATGCCGCGCCACCACAGCATCCGCCGAAGATGTGAAGAAGCAGGATTGCGAGGACGAGATACCCAGTGATAGAACCGGCTGCGAATGATGCTTCTGCGTATACACGAGATTCCATTTTCTCGTTGCTCCTTCCTGCTGCCATACACATGCGTGGCCAGATTCATAGCCAGCTACAACGAGGAGTTCTTTGACTGACATTCTTGCTCCGTTCGGCTGGAAGCGAAGACCGATTGCCATGACCATACCAGTCTTGATGTCCTGCGGAGCTGGGATTGTTGCGATTCTCGCTTCATCGGGAAGAGAAGTTACATTGACATGTCCGTCCTGCACGCCTGGCGTCGCCACCAAGAGCCCGTCCGCGGGGAGATGGTTATGGCCGTCCGGCTTGAGCGGAAATGATGCAAATGCGCAAAAGTTGAGAGCATTTACTCGAAGACTGTGCAACAACCACGGCTGTTTTCTCTCGGTCCCGGCGTCGTCGATGGGAAGGGAGGTCGAGAAGTCACTAGACTCGGCGCATCCGGGCAGCTGCCATACGAGGAGCTTGTTATCGCGTCCATGCGATATGAGTTTGTCGTCATGCCAGCTTCCCAGTCCCAGGATGGTGGTGGAGTGAGGTCGCCACACCGCCACGGCGCGTTTGCCGGCGGTATCCCAGATGACGACAAAGCCATGCGCATCGCCGGTCAGCAGGCGTGTATTTCCTCGACAGAAGTGCACAGCGTGCACTTGGGCCGAGTGTCCGCGAAGGACGTATGCGGGTTGTGCGGAAGGTTGTTCAGAGCTTTGGATGCTGGTGTTGTGCGCCATAGTCTGTGTGGTGTTGTTGGTGGTGGTGGCCTGGGATCCGATCTTAACCTCGAATTTGCTTCATCTTTCTTTCATCAACCCCCGCCCTCATCCATCAGGTTAACAATGCGATCGCAGACGGCCTGGAGGTGGCGATGGTGCCTCAGGCAACTTCATCTTGTCACATGTTCACAACCATCGCATCTTGCAGGCAGGGTAGGATATCACACTTCCAACAGACGCATCCAGAATCATGTTCTAAGTGATACTATATTGGTAGCAAGACTTGAAGTATCGATTCCTCATATTCGACATTTCTCATTCCTCGTCTAACCATATATATATATATATATATCTCTACAAATGCACTGCGACAGTATCATTCATGTACTTGTCGATGCCCCAAAGTGCCAGACAAGAGATGCATGCCAGCACGCCCCATGGAATCGACACCAGGTACAGCAACGGGAAGACGTTGCTGTAGAGCTCCTGCCCAGCAGCCACTAAAGTCGCAAGCTCTTCTGGCCCCTGGATCTCTGGGAATAGAGCAACATAGTGGCTTAACGGTCCAGCAGTCATGGTCGTGACCAACTTAGTGATCCGCTCGACGACATCCGGACCACCAAAGCCAACTGAGAGAGCTGGAATGGCGATGATGCCCGCCGCCTTCTCCTGCAGCTCCGTCTTGAAGATGTTGTAGAACATGGACTTGCCCACGACCTGACCGATCATGCGAATGACGAGCGATAGAGCCACGCTGGTACCGATCAGGTCGTCTGGAGAAATGACTGAGAAGACGACTTGCGAGGGGAGCAGGACTGCGCCGACGCCGATGAGGCCGAAGATCATTGGTGCCCAGACGGAGTTGATGTTGTTCGGGTCGAAGAGAGACATGCAGGCGATGCCTAAGCGAGGTCAGTATCAGTCTCATCATGGCAACCGACGACGAACTTACCGACTGTCTGCATGATGCAGAAGAAAAGTAACAACCACTGGATGTGCCTCTTGAAGATTGTCATGCCAATGGCAGCAATGACTGCGCCACCAGCGATGCAGAATCCCAGCGGCAGCAGCCATACGCCTGCTTGCGAAAAGCTGGCTCCGTAGACACTGTACGTCTGAATCGTCCAGAATACCGTCAATGGAACATAGTTGACACCAGAGGTCAAGCAAAGCACCGACACTGCAGCAAAGTGCCTCTTGCTCTGGATGAGTCGTCCTGGGAACATGGGATACTTGCAGAAGAAGCGCTCGTAAACGCCAAAAAGTAGGAGCGTCACCACACCGAAAACCAGCATGCACACAACCCTCGCAGAACCCCAGGGATAAGTTTGACCACCCCAGTTGATACCGACCAGGAACAGCACCACGCCCAGGATGGAAAGAGCGCAGCCGACATAGTCCAGACGTCCAAGAAGCTGCATCTTCGTCAAGCCGATCGCGGCCTCTCTTGGTGGTGGACGGTAAAAGATGAACAGGACAACGAAAGAAATGGCCGACCAGATACCAAGTAGCAGGAAGATCCACCTCCAATCCCGTTCGGCAATCAGCTGTCCGTACAAACTCGCAGCGGCGAAGGGAAAGAATCCGATGACGATGTACCCAATCGTCGCTCCTCTCTTCGCCACCGAGACCAGTTCTGATGCCGCCGCGATGACTGTCAAGAGTTGGATTCCGATCGCCATTCCCACGATGACCTGTCCAACCAGGAACACCGCGAAGTTCGGTGCAGCGCCGAGCATGATGAATGCCACTATCGCCATTACCAGCGAGGTCAGGATGATTCCACGGCGACCCAGCAGATCCGACATGGCCCCCACGAAAGGTGCGATGGCTCCGGTCGCGATGTAAGGTGCGACGACGACCCAGATGACTTGCTCGATGGCGTCCAGATCGTACGCGATGACGGTAAAGCAAGTTACCAGGAAGAGAGGTGTGACTTCGGCGACGATGAAGGCCATGCTGAGCCCCAGCATCGTCATGAAGAAGCTGAAAGTCATCTATCAAGCATATCAGCTTTTGCTCTGATGACAGGCCACACTCGGGGCCCACTCACCTTATTCTCGCGCTGCGGCTCAACGTCAGAACCCTTGCCATTGCTATTGGTATCGCTCGCCTCGAATTTCTCGAGCTCGGTCACCCCGCGTTCTTTGTCAAGGGATGCCATATTGTCTTCTCTTCCCCTACGGAACAGATCGCGATGATGGTAGTTGGAAGATTGAGGGAAGAAGACCGACGACCTCAGCAAACGTTCAACAGGAGGTAAATATCTATATTACATATAAACTGGTGGTAGTACCATGTGGCACTGGCCAAAGGTCACGATGCCCGCCAAGCACCTCGGTTCTGTTGTTCCCGTCTATGTGCCGTCTTCGTCCTCCTGTCATTGGCGTTTCGCGTGTGATGTGTGTACGTAGCCAAGCAAATCAAAGAGCGAAGCGGAACTTTGTTTGCGCCTGCCAATCCTCCAGCCCGTAGCTTTTGCTATGCATCACCCCGGATTTGCCCTATGGATACAGACTTGCAGTCTTGGAACTATCTTGGGAGCCCTGGCTGTGAGGGGTACAGCGGTGGTGCATCACGGGCAGGCACCTTTCTTTGTACGCGATGTTAGAACGTGGAATGTCATGTGTCGTACCCGAAGGGAGCGAGGTTTGCAGCCGTCGTGTTCTCGTTCCTCCTGTGACCTTGCACGAAGGTGGAGATCGGTCGTGGCGTTGACAGTGTCGAGGGGAATCAGACTATCAGTTGTGCAGGTATAGAGGAGTTGCCACCGCCATTGCTTTGACAAGACCATAGCGCGCCACGTCAAGCGGATGCCAACGTTTCTCGGACCTCCGAGGTCTGTGGAAGTTGCCGAAGGGAGTTCTGTTTGATACGTCTGTTGAACATCTCCAGTGGTGGCATCAAGCAATCAACTTGATCTGTTTTGACTGCTTGCTTGACAAATTGTCCCTTTAAGTCAATCAAGCAAGGTAGTAAAACACCTAAGCAAGTAACATGCGATGTTGTCAGTCAAGTCAAGCAAGTAAACAAGTACGTATAATAGGTATAAACATGTATAAAGGTATAGCTTAGCCACAAACTTAGCCGCTATAGCCCACGATCCCGTGACCCTATGGCCCCGTGATCGTGACCACGTGACCGCGTGACCCGTGAACCGTGACCACGTGACCACCGTGAACCGTGACCACGTGACTACGTGACCCGTGACCCCGTAACCCCGTTACCTCAGCAAGCTCAGACGCTTCTCCTCGGCTCGGCACCCTTTAGCTCCGTTTAGCACGGTTTAGCACCGTTCAGCCAATCGGGTGATTCCGCCCCAGCGAGCCTTGGCGAAGCGTCTAAGATCGAATAGGGCGTGTTTTAGTGTACCTTATTTTAATATAGCCTTACTACTAGATTTCACGACGCGATAGTAACTTACTACTACCTCCGAACGAGCTCCTACAGATTTAAATAAGAGCGCCGATAGTAGAGATTACGAGGGCATTAACATCGAGATTATACGGCAGCGCGTTATATACGAAGTACATCCTCGAATGTAAAATCTAACATCGCCTACCTCGATCGAATATCGTCTACCGGCCGAGTAGAGCACGCTATACCTCCATAACCACTTTTGTTCGATGCGCGAGGGTAAATAAGTAAGATTTACCTATAGCAAAAGCCCTATACTATAGCGAGTTAGCGCGTTAAGACCCGAAATAAGCCGAATATACACCTATTAAGTCTATTGTATAGCGCGCAATTGCCTATCGTGTCGTATACTACACCTACACCCTCTTAGGTAATTGTGCGCATCGTAGTCGCACTAGTGTAGCTATGTCGTCGTAGAGCGTAGTGTACGCCGTGTTTTCGATACTCTATTCACTACTATCTATACGGGTCTTAACGGGTTAGCACCCTTTTGCACCGTTTAGCTAATGAGAGCGTAGCGCTAGGTGCTATATAACGCGTTATTTATAGTAGGCGGTGCATAAAGTAGTCTCTACCGGCTAGTATTGCTAGGTATCTATCTTCGTAGCTCGAAGGCCGTCTACGCTCTCTCCGCGACGATTGTATACGATTGCATATGCTTTAGCACGCTTTAGCACGCTTTAGTACGCTTCGAACATGCCTCTAGTAGCGAATAGATCATCTAGAAAAGCCGATAGGAGAGGTAAGCGGGCGAAGGCGAAACGCTTAAAGCCGTACACGCTAGATACGACGACATCCTTAGCCTCTCGTCTCTATGCTGTTCGACACCGATACGCGTGCTAGCATACTTAGAGGGAATCCGATATAATCCTCCTCTTTATCGCTATCTAGAGGGTTAATGTCGACGTCGGAGTAGCCCTCGGATAATCCTTCTAACTCTACGTCTTCGAATGCGTGTAATAAGGAGTAGTGTCGCGCGGACGGTAATTATAGGACGTTCTAATAGGCAGTGGACGCTATTGTTAATTCAATTAAAAGCGCCGAGCGTGCGCTGTCGAATGCAGTAGTTATTAAGGCGGTAGAGTAACGTGGTAATAGAGATGTATACCTTCGAATGTAATAGTGCTTGTTTATATACAGGGCTAAATTCGTATACACTAAAACAGCCCCATTTAGTCTTAGACTCGCCGCGCGAATTGGCACTCCTAGCCCTCTAATTGGCTGAACGGTGTAGAACCGTGCTTAACGGAGCTAAAGCGAGCTTAAGCGAGCCTAGCGCGTGCGCTAGGCGAAGCCAAAGCCAATTCCTACGGCGAGTCTAAGTTTACTAAGGTAATAACCCCGTAAGGTGTAGACAACATCGGATCTATACGTCCTATATAGTCTACGATTACACGTACTATCTCGTACTTAATCGTAGAAGATATAGGGGAAACGACCTACCCGCGAGGGCTCCGCTAGGTCTTCGAATATATAAATAGTGCAAAAATCTTATATTTTACCTAGTTAAGCAAGTCAAGTCAGTCAAGTATAGGCCCTTAAAATATCAGTCAAGCAAGTAACTAGTCATTTATCCAAGCAAATATCGCATTTTGCGTCGGTCAAGTAACTTGATTGCTTAATGACAGCACTGAACATCTCGCAAGCTATGTTCTTCATCGCAGTGCCATGTCGCTCTAGCCTGGTGGCCACGAGGCATATTCCACGTGCCACGCGGCGGGGCGCCGTCAAGTCAGGGAGTCCAGGCTATGTGCGATCGAGCAGTAGTTCGTGATGAACTCCACGGGCGAGTACAAACCTCTCCCAAAAATTCCAGACCCGATCGCTGATGAGCGCAGAATTGTCGTGATCCTTGGAGCGACTCCTGTCCAGAAGACCTTCATGCCTCCCTTCACCTCTTCTTCTTCCCAGACCCAACACCGGTATGCTGCCGACTCGCCGCCTCCTCAGTCGTCAAGCGCCCACTATCCAACCACGCCTCAAACTCCTCACTCTCCATGATCTTCGGATGCGCGAAACCATGCGCCTCCTTCAGATGATCCTCAAACAAGACCCGATCGTTAAAGATCGAGATCCGCTGCTCGCCACAATGGTCCCAGATGCACGAGTACGTCCCCGAATGGCTCCCGTGGTGACCATCCGTGCATTCGATCTTCCAGACGAAGCCATGGAAGTCGATGGCGTGTTGGCGTAGGTCTCTGCGAGAGTTGAAGGGCACGGACTGACAGCGTTCTTCGGGGCAGCAGTAGGTCAGATGCAGGGCGAAGCGTTCCCAGCGTTCTGTGCGGGCGCGGGCTAGGCGTTTGGAGACGAGGATGGAGGCGCATTTGTCGAGGTTGGAAGAGACGGTGCCGTTGGCGAGGTAGGTTTGGACTGCTTCTTCGATCTTCGTCTTTGTGAGCGAGCCGTTTGTTGGCGGCTGCCATTCGTCCAGGCTGATGTCTGCGATTCCTGGGACGTTGAAACGGAAGTATGAGATTTTTTCGCCGTCATCCAGCTCGCTGTTGCGGTCAGAGATGTGACCTTGGAACTTTGCATGGATACGCTCGGAGTCTGTGATCTTCTGTTTCAGGTCGTGAAAGTCTCTAGCCATGCGGACCAGGTGCTTGAGTGGGCGGAAGATTGAGTCGGGTTTCCACTGGTCAGCGGTCTGCACGCCTGTGCCAATCGATAAGACGAGAAGCGGTTCACGCTTCAGATGCATCTGTTTGACTTCATCATATGCCAGACGGACTGGGTTGTTGGCACCCATGCCACCGTCTTCGAAGCGACCATCGCCAATCTTCATGATGGAGAAGTACCCCGGTGCTGCGCTTGTTGCTCGTGCTGCTTTCCAGATAGCAGCGTCTGAGGCAGGTCCGTGATTGAGGTGTAGGCCGCGATTCTCTCCGGCTGCCGGTGCAGGGTGGTCGAAGCTTCGGAAGAGGTATGTCTCTCGTTGAGTGTGGCCGCCGTTTGACACCACAACGGTTCGTGCTGCGTCTGGATTCTCATTGCGGAATCGTACTCCCCTGGCCTTGTTCTTGAGTTGTGTTACGAGCAACTTCGCAGTCTCGTCCAGTCCATGCCGTGCTTGACGTTGACTGACAGATGGCAGATCGATGTGGAAATCTTCTGTGCGAGCGAGCTCTGGTGCAACACCTTCCAGCATGGCATCTTGGACAGCGTCGTTCATGCGGCTAGCTTTGTATCTTGGACAACCCAGGCCCATGAAAGTCATCTTCCGCGGATGGCCAAAAACCTGGTTACCGACGATGTCGTACTGCTCTATGGCTCTGGGCACGGACATCTGTAGTCGGCCCAGCATGATGGCGCTCAAGCCACCTGTACTGGTACCGACAATATAGTCAAAGTATTGATGTGGTCGACATCCTTTTCGATGCTTAGGTATGTTCGATTGATGCTCGGGGTGATGAAGCCATGGATAGTCGGAACTGTTTGCTGAGGGTTCTTGAAGCTCAACCCTTCTCATCAACTCCCTCATGATCAGAAGCGAGGCATAGCCTCTGATGCCGCCACCGTCAAGAGATAGTATGATCTTCCGCGTCCAAGGGCTCTCAGCGCTTGAGTCGGAGTTGAAGCGACGGCCCCATTCTGGAAAAATTCGACGGGCCATGGCACTGTCAGCTCGTTGATGGTTGGAAGTGGTGACACTCGAATCCATGCTGGCCTGGTGGTCCGCCATTCCCAGGGTCTCCATGGTCGCCATCGATTAGAGTTGTGGTTAAGGAAACACATCTTGACGGCTCGTTACGATGTATATGTTCTTCCTTAGGTTGCGGCCTCTTCGATGACTGTGCAGGCGCCGACCGCCCTCTCGAGTCCCATGGGGGCGAAAGAACATCGCCACCTTGCAGAGCCTCAGGCATTGCGCAGGCCAATGCTCTGCACATTGTCACCGGGGTCATTTTGGTGTGCAATGCAAGTGGTTGAGGCCTGCACGCATGGTCAAAAGGTGCATGAGCACTGCCATGCAGCTGAGGGCCCAGCCGTGTTGGTTCATGCAGACCGGTCAAGGAACGTTACACGAGCGTGGAGCAGCATTTCGCTGCACGAAAACCCTCTTGACCTGACGGTAGCAAAACACTCAGGAGACATGAAAGCTGGGAGATTCGTAAGTTGAGGGAAAAGTGTGAGAAGCATAGTCAGATCATGCCAATGCCTAAGTCTAAAGCTGGGAGATTCGTAAGTTGAGGGAAAAGTGTGAGAAGCATAGTCAGATCATGCCAATGCCTAAGTCGTAACATGCTATGCAGGAGCGACTGTGGAAAGTGCGATTCGATGCACGATGCACAGCCAAGCTGAAGTCGTACGGCTGCGTACTTGTGATCAGTCCGAACGACGACAATAGGTCAGCCCTTCCCGTCTCTACACGGGATGAGTCGAGTGACTTAACGCCGTGGCTCAGAGCATGGTTGCCTACACCTCAAGCCATACATATCCAGCTAGACAGCGCTGGACACCTCTCACCGGAACTTTTTCGTGGCGCAGTGCGACAAAAAAGGAAACATGTACGCAGCTGTCAGGTCCAGGCTGATCGCGGATGCGAGACACTTCTCGAATATATGGACCAGCTAAGGGCGCCAGCTGGGCATTCTCAACATATACCCAGCCGCGTTTCTTTGTCATCGCACCAGGTTCTTCCCGCCGTCTCGGAAATATGTCGCCAATCCGGAGGTCATCTACTATCAAGAGCGATGCGAGCGAAAAGTCTGATGGGAAAAACTTCTTGGTGTATGTAAAGTCAGACCATAGTGTGTCGTTACAGCCAAGCAGAGTCGTCCGAAGTGAGTGAAACGTCCCGATCGAAAAAGTGGGCTATACTTACGGACGTCAGGTCAATCAAATCGTCCGCTGTGCGAAGAAGATATCAGCCGAATGCCTTGGAAGACTGAGCAGAAGATCAAGGTGCCATCGAGGGATGGCTCAGTAAGATCCAACGAATCTCTCGCACAGTCGAGTCCAGACGAGACCTCCGCGCTGGCAGCGGAGTCAGATACCTATACTTCAACGTTGATGTTTGGAAAGATCGCAAAGCACATGGCCTGGAAGCGTATGACCGGCGATGTGAGAAAAGTATTGATCTTCGAAGAGCCCTTGTCGATGACTTCAGCTATGCCGATAGCGGTTTGACGAATCTGAGAGTATTGCCAGACCTGCAGCGTCAGCGCGAGCTCTTGAGTGGGTAGTGGTCTGCTAGGTGATAGATGAAGATTGGTATTATATGAGCTTCCCTCATAGTTCGACCTTTCCAGGTATTGTGTTCTCCAGACTCAACGCATCAAGCGTAAGCTTCATCATGGCAATCCCACCGATGACCGCGAAGAATGTCAGGCCAACCGCAATCAACAGCCAGTCTGGCGTAACAGCAGGTCTCGGCCCATCACTCTTGACCAGTTTCTGCACCTCCTGATCAAAAGTGTGCGTCATCTTGGTCTGGCTGAACTCGCTCAGAACCCTTTGCCGACCTTGCTCGCCCATCTTTCGTAACGTATCAGCACTTGATGGTATCAATGGCTTTCGCATGACTTCAGTCCACTTCTCGACCTGCTCCGGATTTCTCAGCCATCCGGTCCGGCCTTCGTAGATTGTTTCAAGTGGACCACCAGAGTTCGCTGCCAAGACTGGGACGCCGAAGAGCATGGCTTCCAGAGGCACGATGCCGAAGTGCTCGTTTGCTGGAGTGTAGATGAGGAGTCCGGCGGTTTGTAATAGGCGGGTTTTGACCTCGTTGGGAATCGAGAGGAGGAAGAGGACGTCGACGTCTTCCGAGGTCATGTTGGTCGAGGCTGTGTCCTGGTTCTTGAAAGTGGCGTGGGTGAGACCAAGTGAGTCGGCAAGTTCTTGCAATCGCTTGTGTGTGATACTGTTTTCTTGATTCCGAGGATCATAGCCACCGGCCAGTACAAGTCGGGCTTTGCTCCTTTCCTCTCGTGGTATCTTCGCATACGCTCTGATGGCCAAATCTAGTGCTTTCTTGCCCTCGAAACGATTGATGCTGAGCAGGATCTTGCGATCAGACTGAGGTTGCAGTGATGCCTGCACGGCACCAGCCTGAGAGGTGTCCACACAAGGATATATCACCTTCAGCTCCCTCGATCTCATACTCGGAAATGTGGCCTTGAAAACGCTCCTCGTGAACCTGCTGTTGACCACAATGCCGTCGGAGCAGGCTGTGCTCCATCCTTCCAGCGCATCGAACGGTATACGATATAGTCTCTTCACGCGCCCACGCAGGCCCGTCTCGCCCTTGACCAGTAGTCGATCGGGGTAATGGCCGTAGAACAGGATCTTGGCTGTCGGGAATAGAAGTCGGAAGAAGGGCACGCAGACACTGAGCTGGTCGACGATGAAGACATCGGGACCGATCTGTGCAAGCTCGGAGGAGAGGATGCCGACACTGGCGACGAGGGCGAGTTGCCGCAGGATGGTGCAGAGGATGTGTAGGCGTCCAGCTATGGACGTGGGAAAGATGGCATCGCCGCGGACTCGTACATCGAGCGTTCCTTGAATTCCGTCTCAGCCTTCGTTCTCTTAGCCGACCTTACACCACGTCCGATGGAATGAATCTCATGTACTCACCGTCTCGAGTTTCCTCGAAGCAATGGCTCGTGTCGCGGTACGAAGTGAGGATGGTCACTTGGTGGCCCAGCGACTGCAAGCCGACTGCTGCATCTACCACGAGCCGCTCTGCTCCTCCAATGCCAAGATCCGGATGCACGAAGACGACATGGCGTGAGTCGGATGTCTTGGCGTCCGTGGCCATGCTGCGTGCTTCTCACGACAGCGCACGATCGAATCGTGGCGTGTGAGTTGGATATGTATCGTACGTCTAGTATTGTACTGCTCGCGGCATTTCGATCTAGCCAGATATCGACATCGTTTCACGATAGGACTACTGTCACGCTTGCAGGGATTATGAGCTTGTGTAAAGCGCTAGGATAATGCATAGGCAGCCGGTTTTAAAGGTGATGAAACCGGACTAAGAAGTGTAATCACTAGATTTAGGAGATTGTGTTAGGTACCTAAATACGAGTGCTAAGGGCTAATTATAGGAAAGAAGCCCTATATAAGTACTCGTTCGGTACTAATACTTATAATAAATATAGTTTTTTATACTCTAACATCTAGACTTTTTTATAGACTCCTATATCTAGATTTTTAGACTCTACAATTTTATACTTATGCGCCTAAACTAGGGAACTAAGGGTTTCTATACGGTATTATACCTATTTAATTACTAAATTTAGATCTATATATTAGACCTTAAGTAATATAGTTAGGATAACCCGTCTACTATAATAACTAAGGAGCTAGACTACTATAATCCCTTAAAGTTTAATAATTTCTATCTTTAAACTTAGGTAAAGATAGTTAGACTAGACCTAAAGAAGTATATAGAGGGTATAATAACTTAGGAAATAGATATTAATTATAAAAGCGACTTTACTAAAGAGATTAAAAAGAGTAAAGGTACTCTACTTGTTAGTAAGAACTAACGAGCTACGAATATATAGTATAAGGGGATAGTTATTATAAGGGTAGCCTATAGCTAATACTTATATATAATATACGGCTACGCCCGGCTTAGTAAGCCGTACGTAACGCGTATACGTATATAAAGTAACGCGTAATACGTCTATAGAAGAAGATAAGATTTAGTTTATCTATAAGTATAAGGTCGTAGGTATACTATATATTATAATATTTCCTTATAGTTCTAAATCTTTCCCTTATTATAATCTATATATACTTTAGAGCCTAATTATAACGCGGGCAATAGTAAAGCACCTATAGCGCCTCTAAGTCCTAGAGTATAGTAGTAGGCGCGTCGCGTAGCCTTAGTTACGAGAAGAGGCCTTACGGGCTAAGATAGAAGAGATAATAATAATAATAATAATAATAATAATAATAATAATAATAATAATAATAATAATAATAATAATAATAATAATAATAATAATAATAATAATAATAATAATAATAATAATAATAATAATAATAATAATAATAATAATAATAATAATAATAATAATAATAATAATAATAATAATAATAATAATAATAATAATAATAATAATAATAATAATAATAATAATAATAATAATAATAATAATAATAATAATAATAATAATAATAATAATAATAATAATAATAATAATAATAATAATAATAATAATAATAATAATAATAATAATAATAATAATAATAATTCTATTAACGTGCTTTATGAGTCTAAGACTATATAATACGGGCCGTTGCTAACGACTAAATTTAAATATAAAGAGAAAAGCCCCGCGTACCCGGACATAAAAACCCTTCGAAAGGAGGGATTCGCGAGATAAATGTCGAATATATTGCTGCGGTAGTACACCGCGCCCCGGTAGTCGTGTTTCGTGTTTACGATTGTAGTTACATTCTCTTACCGCCCGAGGTAGACGGCAAATTGCGCCCGTGTTTCTTACGCCCGTGTTTCTTGTCCCCTTGCCCCGGGCGAGACAAGTTTTGCGCCCGTGTTTCTCGTCCTTTAACGCGCCGGATAGTCCCGTCTTACGTACTCCGAGTTAAAATTAAGAGAGAGAGAGAGAGGCAGTACCTCGAATAGCCCGTACCTCCGTAGAGTCTTCGACTATCTCGTACGTACGGGCTCCGAGGTTTTAGTTCCTCGTAGCCCCGTAGTACCTAGGTCCCGTAGTTAACGTAGTTTATAGCCTCTCTTAGTTCTAGCTATGCTAAGTAGCAGTTTACGCGGTTTACTACCTCTCTTAGTTCCTATAAGCCTAGGTACTTCGATAGTCGTCGTTGTCCGGAGAGAGAGTCCGCCGTATTCTCCCTCCTTTCGTGCGGTATCGAGTATCTTCGTTAATAGGTATCCGGGCGTGTCCTCGCTTCTCCTCTCTTCTATTCTCTTCTTTATATCGTAGTAAATGTATTCGTTACGTCGTAGGCTTTAAAATAGGCGTCGCTTATCGAGTGTTTCTTCTATTTTCGATAAAAAACGTCGCGTTTCGAGAGGGAGTTTCGAGAGGGAGAGTCTTAGTTTCTCTTTGCCGTAACGAAGATACTTACGCCGTCCGCCGCGTAAAGGCGCTTTTCGTAGGACGACGATAGAAGAGTATAAGATATAGCGGGAGATTAAGCGGTTAGAGATCTTATATACTATAAGCGCGCCGCCTCCGGAGCGTATAGGAGGACCGGCTAGAAAAGACTACTTCCCTACTATAAATTCCTACCTCTATATCTATAGCTAGCTACTAACGATAATATTATAGTACGAGGCGCGGCCGCGGCGTATACGACTCAACCGCGCCTAAAAGAGCCGACGCCTTTTAGAGGGGACTCGATAAGGAAGGTAAGGGTATTTCTTAGGAAGCTCTCCCTTATCTTTATCCTCTTAGGTACTATATATATAACGGACGAGTTAAAGGTCCTATATAGGGTTATATACCTTAGCGGAGAGGTAAGTAAGCGATAGTACGCTAACTATAGCGTCCTTAACCTTATAAGGTATATATACTAGGACTTTAAGAGGTTCTATTAAGACGTATACGGCGATCCTATAAACTACGTACTTAACGTTATATTAGAGTACGAGGTTATAAAATAGAAGGATAACTAGATAGTATAATAGTTTACGACTAAGTTAGATATTATAGAAGACTAGTTAGGTAACTACTCGGAAGGGTAGTATATACGGTACCTATTAGTAAAGCTTACGCCTCGCTTACGGTCTACTATCGTATTACGGTTCGGATTAAAGGACTACGTAAAGACGTAGTATAAGGAAGAAGACTAAGAAATAAGGACTAATCGCTAAAGAAGAAAGAGGGTCGCTAAGCTCTAATTACGTATACGACCGTAGGCTTCGTATATAGTCGTAGACGACCGTAGTAGTAGTATATAGTCGAACATGACTAGACGACTAGACGACCGGTCGTATAGACGGTCAGACATCTACTACGAGCTAGTATAAGAGTCTCCTTTATATTTAGGAACGCTAAGAATCCCTTATAGTTTCGATACGTTTAACTTACTGTTTAATCTTATTGTTTAGAATATAACCTTACCTAACTATTACCTTACTACTACTTTAGACTACTCTCCCTCCTACTCCTACTTAACGAGAACAAATCTCGATCGAACGAAGGTTACCTAACTTATTAGTTAACTTAGTAAGATTATAGGTTTAACTAAACCTAATAGCTTTAAACGCCCTCTAGAATAGGAGATCGATAGAGTACTCGGGGAATTTCCGCCCCTAGTAAAGTAGATAGAGGCACCCGACTACGGACCGTAAACGATACTATTAACGCCTTAGCTACTTATATAGGCAACGAATCCCTTAAGGTTAGTAAGCTAGAATTCTACTATAGCGACCGAGACAAGTTCGATACTTAGGTTACTTAGATAGATATATACTTCTTATTTAACTCTATAGCTAAGAATCTTAAGCCTATCTTTACTACTACCTTCTTAAGAGGACGAGCATAATATTAGGTTAGACTATTCCTACGAAAGTACCTAGACAGTAATAGAGAAGACAACGCCGATAGGGTCTTTAAGTCCTATACTTACCTTAAGTATACTATAAAGAGCGTCTTTAAGATCTCTAACGAGATCGCTACTACCGTTTGTGTTATATAGTACTTAACCTAGAAGACGTCTACCGCCGACTATACTACTAAATTCTAGGAATACGCTTAACTTACTAATTAGGACGACGAGGCCTTATAAGTTATATACTAACGTAGCTTAAAGGAATATATTAAAGACGAGTTAATACGGGACGGTCGGAAGATCGATAGCTTAGGACGGCTTATCTAAGTTACGATTAATGTTAACGATAAGCTCTACGAGAGAGCTCTAGAGCGACGATACGACTCTAAGGTATCCGGAAAAGCTAGATATATACTAGGCTACGACAATCAAAACAATAGAGGCTTCAGTAACGTTTACGATAATAACAAGCTAAAGAACTATACACTATACTATAGACTATAGCTAATAGAGCTCGACGTTACCGAAAAGGGTCGTAAGATTAGGAATAGGGGCAAGTTTAGGCCTAAGAGTTTAAGAGGAAGTATTACCTACTATACCTATAGTAAAGAAGGCTATATAGCGAGGGACTACTACGGTAAAAAGAAAATAGTGTGCCGTAAGCAATTTAATATAATGTAATAAGGAACTAGTAAACTCGAGAGTAGCGTTAGATTACTAGGTAATACCGACTATACTCGAGGAGTAGCGGAGAGAGTTAGTAAGGGAAGCAATATACCTCTCCTAGACCCCTTAGAAGGACGAGGAGGACACTATAGACAGCAAATAGCGGTTATTCTATTTAGGCTATAGAAATAACTATAATAGTTTAATATAATAGTACGAAGAGTTAACTACGAGATTAAATCTAGATCTCAAAATAGTTATAGAAGCCTTTATTAGCGATTCTATTACTAAGACTCGTATTAAGTTTACTACTCCGCGAAATTAGGAGTAGGGTACTAGCCTTAGTAACCGCGAGAAACCCTAGGAGCGACGTATAGGTAAAATGCTACGCTCCGAGAAGTAGACATCGACGAATCCTACTTTAACGACGATAGGAGCGATAAGGAAAACTAAGACCTAGGGTAGAATAGATCGTAGTTACTAGAACTATAGGAGTAAAGTTAAGAAACTACCGGGCTAGATACTATTAAGGAAGACTAGGATCCGGAAGAATTAAGTAAAGAAGATTCCTCTAAAGGAGAAGAGAGCGATACTAACGATAATAACGAATAATTAACCTTTACTATAGACGTACTAAGGAAGCTCTACGATATAATAGTCTACCTATAATAAAGACATAAAGAATTCCTACTAAAGATATCGGGACGACGAATACTATACCCTTACGAGTTTAATAAAATACTCGATACGCTACGAGCAATAGTATAGAAATACCTAGCTATAAGTATTATAGAAAATCTCGCGATAGCCGTTACTAAACGACCGCCTATAGGAAGTAGAATAATAGGTACCGGATACCTTGTACTATTAGGAACATTTAGATTAAACAAATTACGTAATATAGTGCAATACGTACGCGCGCTCTACTTAGAAACGTAGAAGATCTAGGAACGTTACTAAAGACAGATACGGATATAGAAAGGATCGCGCTAGGTTTAGGCGGAGGCCTCGAGACACGAAGTACGACGTTCTATATATAAATAGGGAAAAGGATTAACTCCCTAGGAATAAGTAACTAAAGGGAGTTATATAATATAGAAAATGCTTAAGTATTACCGATAGTAGGAGCAATCTTCCGAATATAAGTAATGGTTAATAGTTATAGGACTAAGGTTATAATTAATTACAGAGCAAGCGGGAATTTTACCTCCGAAACATTTATAAGGACTAAAGGGATTATAACCCGAAAGAAAGAAGAAGGGTATAAATTAATCGCGGTAGACGGATTATCCTTACCTAGTATAGAGCGAGAGACGATACCGCTACTACTAGTAATCTAATAGTACTACGAGGAGATTATCTTAGATATTACTAATATAGCTAGTTATAATATCGTACTAGGTATACCTTAGTTAAGAAAGTATAATCTAATAGTTGACTAGAAGAGGGGAGTACTTATATTTAGGGAATACGATTACGTTATCGACATTTAGTCTACGTAGTAGTAGCGTTTACTAGTAGATAAGGTAAGGAAATAGCTAAATAAGATATAGCTTACGCCGACTAGAAGGATAGAAGAACTACCTTTAACTAGGATAGATACTAGCGTAGGGCCGCCGGGTTACGAGGTTACTAGTAGTAATAGAAGTAACGCACTATCGAAGAATACTAACATCTTAGAGTTAAGTATTCCTAAGGAGTATCGTAAGTAGTCGCGACTCTTTAAAGAGGAGAGAGGTAAGGACGCCCTTCCTAAGCACCGCCTATAGGATTATAAGATTAATATTTAGCTAGGGAAAGAGCCTCTATAGGAACCCCTATATTAAATGTCTAAGAAAGAGCTATAGACCCTACGAGAATAGCTAAAGGAGAAGCTAGCTAAAGGATAGATAAGAAGATCTACCTTAAGTATAGGAACTCTATATATGTTCGTTCTAAAAGCAAACGGGAAGTTGCGACTCGTATGAGACTATAGGAAGTTAAACGAGATTACAATTAAGAACCGATACCCGCTACCTAACATTAAAGAAGCATAAGATAGATTAACCGGATTAGACTAGTATATAAAGATTAACCTACGAGATGCCTTCTACGCTATACGAATAGTAGAAGGAGAAGAATAGAAAACCGCCTGTAGGATAAGATATAGACTCTACGAATTCTTAGTTATACTAATAGGATTAACTGACGTATCCGCATCCTACTAGGACCTTATTAACAAAACACTTAGAGACCTACTTAACGTATACTTTATCGCCTATATAGACGATATACTAGTCTATACGAAAGGATCCCTATAGAAATATGTAAAGCAGGTCTAGGATATATTTAAACGGCTTACGCGTTTAGGGTTTAAAACGGCACCCGAGAAATACGAATTCTATAAGGAAGAAGTTAAATTCTTAGGGTTTATTATTAGTATAATAGGAGTAATAATCGACCCTACGAAAACATAGTTAATTAGAGAATAGCTAGAACTAAAAACAGTTAAGGACGTATAATTATTCCTTAGACTAGCAAACTATAACCGGAAATTTATTAAGGACTATTTAAAGATAGTAGCACTAATAACGATACTTACGAGAAAAGACATTAACTAGAAATAGGGAAAGGAATAATCTAATACGTTTAATCGACTTAAGGAACAATACGCTTTAGCCCCTACGCTTCGACTATTCGATAGTAGTAAGGAAGTCTATATCGAGACCGACGCGTCTAATATAGCAATAGGCGTATATCTAATATAGACATATAATAGAAAAAGACACCTAGTAGCCTATTACTCCCGGAAAATAACTATAGCGGAACAGAACTACGATATCTATAATAAAGAGCTTCTAGCTATTATTACCGCTATATAAGATTAGAGAGTATATATCGAGGGCCTACTAAAGTTAACGATTCTTTCTAACTATAAGAATCTTACGTACTTTACAACGACAAAAGAACTTACCCGAAGGCAAGCCCGCTAGTCGGAGCTACTAGGATAGTATAAGTTTAAGATTAAATATACTCTAGGAAGAGAAAACGTCTACGCCGACGCGCTAAGCTAAAGAAGCGACTATATAGAAGGAAAAGAACTAGTGTAATATAAGATACTAAGAACGAGCCCCGACGGAAGACTTAGTATAAACATAAGAGAATTTAATAACATCGTACGAATCCTAAACGATAAGGAAGAACAATTCCCTATATCGTAAGGAAGATATTAAGTACCGAAGGAACGAGAAGAAGAGTATATACGTTAACATTACGACGAGCCGATATATAGACATCCTAGAACGATAAAAACAATAGACCTTATATAAGGTAGCTTCTTATTCCTATAAATAAGATAGAAGGTATTACTCTATATTAAACAATGCGTACACTGCTAATAAAACAAAGCTACGAGGCGTACGAAATACGGTTACCTATAGTTTAGGACACTACCGACGAAACTATAGGACGAAGTTATAATAGACTTTATTACGAAACTCCTACCGTCGAGAGATTAAG
Organism: Nothopassalora personata; assembly: GCA_033816765.1. Lineage (NCBI taxonomy): Eukaryota > Fungi > Ascomycota > Dothideomycetes > Mycosphaerellales > Mycosphaerellaceae > Nothopassalora > Nothopassalora personata. The sequence goes on from CM066295.1 coordinate 373,782, forward strand.
TTACGAAACAACTATACGATATAATACTAGTTATAGTTAATAGACTCACGAAATACGTATACTTCATTCCTACATTAGAGACATATAATAATATAGAATAGCTTAGATACCTTATACTAGATAGACTTATCCAATACTACGGATTCCCTTAAGCATTTATAATAGATAGAGACAAGTTATTTATATTAAACTACTATAAAACGCTTATAGGAACGATTAGAATTAAATATAAGCTATCGATGACGTACTATCTAGAAACTAACGGATAAACTAAACGGATAAATTAAACGCTAGAGTAATACCTACGACATTATATTAACTACGTATAAGACAACTAGGCTTCGCTACTACTAATAGCGTAGATCACACTAAACAACTATAAATCGGAGACAACTTTAACGACACTATTTTATGCAAACTTTAGTAAAGATCCTAACCTATTCGGAACACCTAGATCCTACCTATAGGCTAAAAGAGCAATCGTAACGACGGATACTCTTAAGGAAGTGCATAAAGAAATACGTAAGGCGATCGAAGATATATAACAAAAACTATCTCGATAATAGTAGGACACGAGAAAAATAGTACCTCTACTAAAAAAGGGGGATAAGGTCTATCTCCTTACTAAAAATCTAAGAACAAGAAGATAGACTAAAAAGTAAGATTATATTAAGGTCGGACTATTTTTTATCGATAAAGTTATAGGACTAGTTAACTATCGCCTACGACTACTACCTAACGCGAAAATCTACCTAGTCTTCTATATCTTAAAGTTAGAACCCGCGGACGCTAGAACACCTTACTAAGAGAGCTTCTATTTCGAGCCGGAAGTAGAAGATAAATTTGAAGTCGAAAAGATCCTAGATAAGAAGGGTTAGAGATACCTTATTGAATAGAAAGGATACGACGATTAGAAAATACCTAGGAACTAAAAGAAAATCTACGTAACTATTAGTAGAAGATCTAGGAATACTATAAAAAGAAAACTAGTAGTATAGGAAACTAATATATACGAGTATATTAGTTTCCTATACTAAATTAGCTAAGATAGGGATTAAACCTACGACCTCGGGATACCGTTAATAAACTATTACCTAAGGGCAAAGCAAATTTAATAATACGTAGGAAACGCCCTAATACTCTAACTACTAAGCTACCTAGCTAGACTCAATAAAGGGATAGGAACTTATAGAAAATATATCCCTTACGACGACGTAGAAAAATCGATAAACGCGCTTATCCGCTAGAAGGACCGGAAGGCGAGGAAGCCGCTATAGCCTCCTCTAAAGTCGGATATAACTAGAGAGCGTTATCCGGGATTAGTAAAAGATCCTCCTACGAAGGAATTAGTATATAGAAAACACCCTCTAATTCCTCCGGACTTCCTTTAGGAACGGCCGTCTACGGAGAGCGTCTTTACGCGGCGGACGGTATAAGTACTATCGTTACTACGATAGGAAACTAAGTCTCTCTATTACGAAGCCTATATAGCGGCTAGGAACGAAAGCCGTACGAAACGAAATAAGATAAGATACGCGCGCCTCCTACGATACAACTAAGCGACCGATATATAAAACATAATATACGATACGATACGATACGACGGCTACAACTAAGCAATGCTACCGCTTTCTAGTACACTCCCTTAAACCGGCTACTTAAACCGCGATAGAACGGCGTAGTAACCCGTTTCTAGAGCACCCCTCCGAGAGAAGAGACTTAGTAGCCTTAGTTTCTTAGATAGAGGGCGTAAGGGGCACCTATACGTATTAGGGGCACGTAAAGACAAGCACCTACGTACCTAACTGTCCGGAAAGGATACGAGTAGGAGAGACGTAAGGGAACAGTAGTGTTTTACATTTTGCAATATACGGGTTACGTACCTAGGGCTTAGCGGATTTCGAGGGCAATTTTACGAAAGTAAGAAATAATAACGAGCCTACCGTAAGGCGTACGGTAAAGGCGAGTAATACTACGTCCGGGGTAGTATGTTAATAAGCAATATAAGATAAGAAAGATAACCGGATACTACGACGTTCGTCCGATCTTTATAGCTATAAAGGAGTACGAGCTTTAGCCGGCGCTCGTAAGGCGAGAAGGCCTCCCTAATATCTCGAAGAACGAACTATTTATACTCTTAAGAGGTTTTTCTTAGCCGTAGGGCTTTTCCTCTTATCTCAAAATTTTAGTAGAGTAATCTACCCGTATTATATAGTCTTAGACTTATATAGTACGTTAATAGAAAAATCAATTAATTAAATCCCTTTAGGAACGAGAAGGTACGACGAAGGCGCGGATAGAGTATCGACGCCCGTACTTAAGAAACTCTAAAGATCCTTAAAGTCCTTCGATATCGCCTTCTCCTCCCGATCCTTAGTAATACGAAGTTATTTCCGAAGACGATACACTTTTAACATTACCTCGGTTACCTTCTCTTTAGCCTTATCGAGCTCGCGCTTTAGCTTTCGACGCTAATTACGGAACCTCTTCTACTTAGTCTAAGTAATAGTAATATTATACTTAATACCCTTATAAACATACTCTAAACAATACCTAAAGCGTATATCTACTATATACCGCGGACTCTTCTTCCCCTTAGGTACCCGGGCCTTTTAATAAGTAGAATAAGGGGACGGCATTTCGCGACCTTCGGACTCGATACTATTAACGACTGATTAGTTGTGTTAACCTTAGGTTTAGTTGTGTCGACCTTAGGTTTAGAGGGGGGGGTTCCTTAGGTCTAACTTGCCCCTATTTCATTTAGGTTTAATTAGACATTTAGGTAAGCTAGCGGGACTAGTATAGCTGTTAAGATATATACTACGCAGTTGAGCATTGTAAGCGTAGCATTAAGGCAATAATTCAATTCATACCTCTCGAGTAGAGGGCATAGGGGTTTAGGTCCGCTAATCCTCTTGTTTTATCCGGCTACTACGCTACTCGTTACGTGACCTAATTTCACGGTCCCGGGACCGGCAAATACCTCTGCTTACATAAGCGCCGCTCTACACCACCATAACTTAGACAGGCCTACACAGGGTGGTTAGTAGACATTATTTTAGTAGTTAATAAGGGGGGGTATTAAGTATACACCTGGTAGCGTATTAGCATCTAGTTTGTAAGGTTAAAATCACGGTTTAAGGTCTAAGGTTTACGGTTAAGGTCATTACTTAAGGTTAAGGTTTAAGGTTAAGGTTTAAGGTTAAGGTTCAAGGTTAAGGTTCACGGTTAAGGTCGACTAAGGTCGAAAACACTTAAGGTCTAAGGTATTTAGCAACAATCACGGTTACAAGGTCCTATTAAGTAACAACTAGTATTAGCACATTCTAGAGTAAGTACTACGTAACAATAGATACGGCTACATTACTAGAAAAACTTAGCACCTTTACCGATATAGGTAGAGGCTACGAACAGCCTATGAACCCCACGAAAATAGAAGGGGTCTATAGGGATTCTGTCCCTTATAAGGGGATAGAGGAATCGGAGGAAGGGGAAACACCTAAATCCAGTAAGGAAGGGAGAAGCGGAACTAGCGCCGCTAAATTGGGTATAGGTGTAGGAACGAATAGTACAATTGGAATAGATACTATAACTGCCTTCTTTAGACGATTGGTAGTAGCAATAGAAAACGCTAGCCCTCGCTTTCTACCTCTAGGAGGTGCTAAGAATCCGTTCTTTAATAGCACTAATGCTACTAAGTTCTAGGAGCGGTTTAGCGACCTAATGGACTAGTATCCGCCTCGGGCATCCATTAAGAAGGATGATTTCTAAGGTAGGTTTAAGCGCAATTGCGAAACTACTATCCGGCGCGTGGTTATAAGGCTACCTAGGTGGCTCACTAACAAGGCACGTTTTAGGAGGGCGTTCTTATTAGAGTTCTTAAGGTTTAACGCCTACTCGATATTAGGGAGTCGGGAATATCTTAAGGAGATTATTAGGGCGTAGTAAGGCAAGAGGCCTAAAGAACAAGATATAAAGGAATTCATCCGCCTGTTTGTATCCTTAAGTGACCTAATTAAACCTAAGGATTTAGATAACGGCTCCCGGAGTCGCCTCCTCCTTTAGGGATTGCTAGAGGGAGTCGCGAAAGCAGTCTATAAGGCTTACGGGCTTTACCTAAAGTAACCTAAGAAGTTTAGGGACTGTTAGAGGATCCTCGATGAAGCTGCTAGCATCGTAGATAGTAAGGAGGGATAGAAAGCTATATATACAGATTTCCCTCTTACTTTACCTTAGCTACACCGCTTAGTCGTGAAGTAAATGCCGCGCCTTAAGCCTAAGATTAACACGCTTAAGAAGGCCACTTCTAGGACTGTTATTAATAATGACCTTATCTAGAAGGTAGCTAAAATGAGCATACGTGTATACTAGCGCGGTCGCGTCGCGGACGCGGGTGCCTTCTACCCGAGCGAGAATTAACGCTCTATATAACCGGAGAGGCACGACCTAGACACTAAACTGTAGGTTTACGTAATATAGCGTCCCCTATCGTAGAATCGCGAACAGTCTAAAGCGATAGATAGTTATTACTATAACTATAGCAGTTCAAAGTACTAGGCTAGTAACTGTAGGGCGATAAGGTCCTTAATATCTCGGGGCTACGTATACCTCGCCCCAAATAACTAGTAGTATCTAGGGAAAGAAGGCGATCCGCGTCCTACTAAGTTCAACTTTCGGAGGGACTATAGTAAACCGAAACTGCTCTATATACTCCCTCTACTCGAAGAACATTATAGGCCGATCGAGTTTAATAACTAGTATAAGATTTCTGCACTACGTAAGCAATGGATAGGTAGGGACTATACTAGGGTAATAAAGGTTACGCCTCCTAATTATTCTAAGCCCCCTCCTAACTTTAGGCATTTAATAGAGTATAGCCCTTAGGACGTACGGTCTAGCTAAATAGAGAAGGCTACTAGTATATATTAGGTCTTATTCGGAGAAAGTGAAGTGGAGTAGGCGGTCGACTTAGGCGAGCTTAACGAGGTATCTACCTATCCTATACAGTCTAACAAAGTGAAAGGGAAGGCACCCGTAGGCATTCTAAAGAATCCGCACCCGAGAACCCGGTCCTTAGCCTAGGATCTACGAGCCCGAGCTAAGGCTACTAAGAAAGTTCGCCTACAATTAGAATAGGAGATCCGGTAAGCTAAGATTAACCAGTAGGAGGTTGAAATGATTAATAAAGTCAGTACTCAAATAAGCAAAACTTAATCATTAGCTAAATCTAGGGTAACCCTAGGAAGGGGAAATAATACCTAAGTGAACAGATTAGGGAACGATGCTAATAAAGGACTGCCTAAGGATATGCCTATTAGTCTCGTAAACGCCCCCTTCGCATAAAGGAAGCGTATACAGAATGCTAAGACTATAAGGATTAACAACTACGTCCGACAATATAGTTTAGCTAGTAATAGCCCGGTTACAAAGGAAGAGGGTATTATCTACTAGATTGATTAGATCCTCTAGATAACGTTTCCTAATGTAAACGCCTAAGATTAGTTTCGATATAGTCGCTAGTTCGAGGCTGCCCTCTTCGGTCGCGTTACTAATACCCCCGCTCTTTAGGAGAAGCTCGCTACAGTACGACGCCTTATAGAAAAGGACCCTAAGGTTCGCACTAGACAAGTAGTTACCTATAAAGATAAACCTAAGTATAATAAGGAGGTCTTCCGCGAAGATAGTTAGGCCTAGTATATCGGAGTGTATTTAACTATGCTTTACTCTAAAGGAGCGGTCCCTACTACTAAGCTCTATAAGGACGTTAAGAAAATCGGGCTCTCTAGTGTCCTTAACAACTTTGCTATAGTCCCTAGTCCTTAGGTAGTAGCGGAGTTTGGGATAAATAAGGACTAGATTAGGTACCTAATTAACGAGGGTTCTAAGGTGAATATTATCGGCTAGAGGAACGCTTATAGATTTAGGTTACCGGTAATGTCGAGTGCTTAGCTTACCTTTCGAGGTGCTAGAGGGCGGGCCTAGTTTAAAGGTGTTATAGGCAATTTGGATGTTTAGGTATTTAGGGTTCACTACTAAATAGACATGTTCATCTTCTCGGATCTAAACTCACTAACAATCCTAGGACGTCCGTAGGCCCGCAAGGTGCGACTTACTACCCGTAACTGCAATGATAGTTTATGGGAGGGGACTATTACTAGCCGCAAAGGTGAAAGTGTCATGTTTACTACCCTAGTTAGCTCGGATAGGTGTAAGACCCTTTAAGAACTATTAAAAGCGTCGGGAAATGGAAGGGTAGGTTAAGTTACGGCGCTCAACCCACCGATTTGCTAAAGCCGGATTTAATAAAATTAGTAAGGTTCTCGCACTATCTCGGAAAACCCTCGGACTTTAATTTACCGGTCCCGGGACCGGTAAATAGCTATAGTAAGGAAAACGGATACGACTACGACACGACGCATCTATAGGACGATACGACGCATCTATAGGAACCCGGCAAGGCTCTAACGCCTAGCAACCATTTAGCTCACTTATTAGGATTGCTTAGGACTGCTAGAGTAAAGGAACGAGTTATAGAAATTGGAACAGGCGCGTTTAAGGGAGATTCTATTACTAACGTTTATTTAGTTTAAGGGGATTAGCCTTCCGAGATCCTAAGGCAATCTACATTAAATGCTTAGGCACGAAAGTAATAAGTAGGCTAACATATAGCTAATATTAGGATGCCGTAGGTCTTTACGATGTATAAGCGTAAGGCGGATAAGAAGAAGCTAGTAGACGCGAGCGTTTACGAACGCCTAGAATCACGAGTTAAGGGAGATATAGAATAGAAGCGTAGGGCACTGTACCTAGAATCTAAGATGCCTAAAGGACAAGGTCCGTTCGATAGGAAGTACTTAACTAAGAAATTCTTAAGTATTAAGCGAGGTAGCCGAATCACTCTAGAACGACTTACCTTAATTAAGGTTAGCATTAAGCTATTACTAATGGAAAGGGCCTTATTCGATAAGATGCTCTATAACCGGGAGGCAGTCCTCGCTTAGGATTTTAGTTACATAAGGCAAATTAGGCACGACGTCGTGCTACCTTAGAAGGTTAACACGGTCCCTTATAGGCTATAGTAGGCACGCCCTATCCGGTTGTACCTAAGTCTTGAGGCAATCGTTAAGCGCATAATTAGAGCCCGGATTAAGAATAATATCCTAGAATACTTATAAGGGGCATACTCTAATAGCTAGTTCCTAGTCGTAAAGAAGGTTAATGCCTCTAGAAGCAATATGCTATATCGGTTAATTAACTTAGCTATGCTCCTAAACGAGGTTACTATGCGCGATGCTAACATTCCACCGGACACGGATAGCTTCTTAGAGGATTTTACCGGTTGCCGAGTCGCTTTACTTATAGACCTGTTTTTAGGTTATAATTAGATCACTTTAGATGAGTCCTACCGGGACTTAACAGCCTTTATGACCCCTCTTAGCCTAGTACGCAACACGACTCTACCTTAAGGGGCTACTAATTCGGTTACTTAGTTCGTGTGTACGGTAACAAAGATTCTACTTAATTATATCTCGCATCGAGCAAAGCCGTTTCTCGATAATATCGGTATTAAGGGACTAACTAAGGACTATAGGAATGCCGAAGTAGAGCCTAGGCTAAGGAGATAGGTCGTTAAGCACATCGTCTCCCTAGATCTAGTTCTTGCTAACCTAAAGAGAGCTAGTGCGGTAGTTGCTAGAGGTAAATCCTAATGGTTATATAAAAAGCTTAAGATTGTTAGGTACGTTACTAGCCCGGATAGTCGCTATCCTAACCTAAAGGTTGTAGCTAAGATCCTAGACTAGCCTACGCCTACCTATATTAAGGAGGTCCGTGTTGCGGTTGGGCCTTGTCCCTCGTCACGTGGGTGGCCTAGGAAGTGTCGATCCTCGATATGTCTCTAAAGTAGTGTGAACGAGAGTTCACTACAAGGTTGCAACTTAACACAAGAGTGTTGATTTGAGTTGAGCACGAGGCTCCTATCTACTCGTAAAGAAGCGTCGTCTATATAGTGCCATGTCTTGGCGTGACTGATCTGAGTCGCTCAGCCTCAGTCTCGATCTGAGTCGTTCAGCCTCAGTCTCGATCTGAGTCGTCCACCCTCAGTCCTGCTGCCTCGCAGCCTGCATGAGCCCTTGTTGTTCGTAGCGAATGGACGTGTCCGTAACACCACCTCCCTCCTCTAGGATCAATGTCCCTATTGATCACGTGTCGTTGTCTTATATAATCAATGCCCCTCCTTCGTTTCCTAACTTCCCCAAGTTTCAAAGGATGTCTTCCAAATCTACCCTTTCTCGCAAGGCTCTTGTTGCTCGTATCCTAGCGGATTCGTGGCCTGCTCTTGTTCCTTGTGATACTTGTCGTCGTCTGAAACGGTCCTGCCAATACTCTTCCGATCTAAGGATGTCGTCGTCTTGTGCCCACTGCGTCCGCACAGGCAGGTCCTGCGTCACCACCTCCTGGGAGGCGCTTGACCGAACAGCGGAGGAACTAGCCGCCAGGCTGGAAACGGATCGAAAAGCCCGTGACTCCCTGCTTGAACAGCTCGCCGCGCTCCAGTCCCGTATCACGAGAAACGAGCGAGTTCTCTCTGAGAACAGCCGCCGCGCGGACGAGAAATTGCGGTGCATGGCGCAAGAGGTGTCGGAGGAGGATGGTGACCCCTCTACTCTCGAGGAGCTGGAGGCCAACCTCCAGTCTGCCGGCGTCGGGTCTCCGTTCTCGTGGTCGGGTCCTTCGGGTGATTCCTCGGGTCACATGGTCGGGTAAGTTGTCCAGTATCCAGTAGTCATTTGTCCATGCCGTAATGTTGACTTCTATGTCCTAGGTCATCAAATCAAGAAGCCGCTGTTTGATGCCTTGCTGTCCTCAGGTTGTTTCTGCTAGGCAGATTTCGAGAAGAAGTTCTCGCATTCCTGGTATGCATTCTCTTCGCGAATCATTGCGTTGAACTCGCGGCTAACCATGTTCTTTTTCTTGCAGTTCCTTGCAAAATGGCCTTGCTCGCCACATACGTAGCAGGTGGAACCTTTGCTCTTCAGCCCCCTTCCTGTCCTACGTTCCGTTACGTCCAATTCCATTGGGTCTCCGTAACCATTAGGGTCCTGACTTCTGGCCTTGAAGCCCCCTCTTCCGCCCGCGGCGGGTCTCTGGTATCCAGGCTGTACGAATCGGTCGTATCTCAAATCCTGGAGCCTTTCGTCGATTTCCTTTGCTACCTTAATCATCGCCCCTAGCGTAACGACGCTGGCGTTTCGGGATAGCTCAGCTTTGACATTGTCCTTTAGTCCGAGGTAGAATTGCGATCGCAGTGCTGCGTCGTTCCATTCCAGGTCGGCGGCATATCCTTGGAACTCTGAGGCGTATAGCGCTACAGAAGTGGTCTGTCGAAGTTGTCGGATATGTCGGTCGGCGTATACCTCCTCGTTAGGTATCCCGTATAGATCATCGAGTTTCGTCTCAAACTCGTCGTAGTCGTGAAAAATTTTTCGAGTCTCCGTTTTCGGTGTTTCCCCCTCACCCTGGTTATGGAGCCAGTCCTTGAGGTATGGTCGGAATCCTCTAGCTGCTTTTCCACGTAGGAAGGATGCGGCGTACAAGACCTTGCTGGCCTCGCCTTGAAACTGGTGTGCGTTGAAGTGAAGGTACAACTGAACCTGCAGTTGAAAAGCCTCCAGTTTGTCCTTAGTCCCGTCGAACGTCTCCGGCGTGGACACCTTAGGTGCACGGTGGTGGTCCAATGGGTTCAGCATGCCCATAGGAGTGTTGTTGTTCTTGCTGCTTCCTGTAATCGACATTTCGCTCATTCGTTCCGTGATGCCAGTTGACTGTGGCTGTTGTCGTGACGGACTCCGGGTAGCGTCTCTCCCAGACATATAATCGATAGCACTCCCCGCGGCTTTTGGTGCTCAAAGTGTTGCGGTTGGGCCTTGTCCCTCGTCACGTGGGTGGCCTAGGAAGTGTCGATCCTCGATATGTCTCTAAAGTAGTGTGAACGAGAGTTCACTACAAGGTTGCAACTTAACACAAGAGTGTTGATTTGAGTTGAGCACGAGGCTCCTATCTACTCGTAAAGAAGCGTCGTCTATATAGTGCCATGTCTTGGCGTGACTGATCTGAGTCGCTCAGCCTCAGTCTCGATCTGAGTCGTTCAGCCTCAGTCTCGATCTGAGTCGTCCACCCTCAGTCCTGCTGCCTCGCAGCCTGCATGAGCCCTTGTTGTTCGTAGCGAATGGACGTGTCCGTAACAGTCCGTACCTATGTAGGGCTGTGTATGTACTTCCGGATATAGATCCCCTAGTTCGTTATTATCGCTCGACTAATGTATAAGCTACTAAAGAAGGACGCCGAGTTCACCTAGACAGAAAATAAGCAGTTCTTAAAAGAAGAGGTTACTAGATACCTTATATAGGCTCTAGCCTTAGTTACCCTCTACTACTCCTCTAGTACTAGGTCTATCTTTATCTTAGTTGATGCTAGCGGCACTAGATAGGGATGTATCGTTTCTTAAGAATTAATAGACAGTACTCGACGGCGTTACCCGGTGCGGTATAAGAGTAGAATCTAGAACGCGTTAGAATCTAGATATAATGCTAGTAAGCGGGAATGCCTTAGGGTCCTTAAGGGGCTTAAGAAGATCTAAAGATATATCACTAGCGTTGATTTTATCCTTAAGGTTAATACTAAGACACTTATATCGTAACTTAACCGGCCGGCTTCGGACCTACCTAACTCGGCAATAGCCCGGTAGGTCGCATAGATTAGGCTATTTACATTCGAAGTAAAGCACGTTACGGGAGCTAGGTATACTAGCCTAGATGCCCTGTCTCGTAGGCCCTCTACACCTTAGGAACCTAGGGAAGCTAACGAAGACGAAGTCAACTAGATGATTAATGATAAGCTATTCGGGTACCCGGAGCCGGTCGATACCTATCCAGTTAAAATCTAGAAAACACGATATCTCGGGGACTAATATTCTAAAAGCTCTTAGCAACTTACTTAGGTTATAGAAACTAGGACCCGGCCCGATAGTGTTACCCGTACTAAGTACCGGCGACTAGTAAAGAAGAGCGTTAATTTCTTTATCCGAGACTAATTGCTATTCTTCTAGAAGCGCCGAGGAGTACCGTTGTAACTTGTAATTAACGATAATAAGGCTTAGAAGGAGATCGTTATAGAATGCTATAAAAGACACGGTCATCGTAGCGCTAAGGCCGTGTATAACCTTATTTCCGATCGGTATTACTAGGACGGGTGCTTCGCCGATGTCTCTACGTAGGTTCGAAGTTGTGCTCCTTATAGGTTTCGCGAAGGTAACTAGCGCGCTAGTAAGCTTCACTTATCGAGCCCTTAGGTCATTAGTGAGAAGTAGTACTCGGACCCCGTCTAGGTGCATAAAAATGGATACCTCCTAGTTACGCGCGAAGCACTTAGTAACTAGATCGAGGCTAGAGTAACGAGGGCACCTCCTAGCTCTAAGACGGTTACTAAGTTTCTATACGAAGATGTCTTCTATAGGCACGGCTACTATGCTAAAATTGTGCTTAATAACGCTACGGTTTATGCGGCTAAGGTTAAGCGGTTACTCGTAGGGCTTAGTATTCGAAGGATCCGAATATTACCGTACTATCCGCAGTCTAATGCTCCGGTCGAGGCTAGATACCGTCCGATTCTTATAGCGTTAGTAAAGCTTATAAGGAACACATACCGCGGATAGGAGTAATGGGTACCCGCTATGTTATAGGCTAATAGGACCACGACCTGTCGTACTACTAGAATAACGCTAGCTTAGGTCCTATATAGCTATCGCACGATTCTACCAATTGAGGTTAAGCACCCGACGTAGGCGAATTACTAATAGGGATCGGTAAGAACGACTAAGGACCTACTTGCTATACGTGCGCGTTAACTCTAGGCTCGAGACCTTAGTTTAGAAGAGCTACATACTCAAAGGAAGCGACTAAGAGAACTTAGTAAGGACTACTTTAATTCTTACCGGAATGTTAACTCTATTAGTTTCTAGAAGGGCGACCTTATTATAAGATTCGACAAGCTATATAAGGATGACTTCTTACGCAAGATCGGTTACCGATAGTAAGGTCTATATCGGGTGTCTAGTGTCTCTAGGGAGTTTAGTACCTATATTCTTAAGGAACTTAATAGTACGCTAATAAAGGGTGTTTAGGCACGAGAAAACCTTAAGCTAGTTCTAGAGCTTCGCCCGGATAACATAGGAGTACTAAACTTGGATAATAGGACCGATCTCGTAATAGGGGAGGGAGAAGTCGCTAATAGCGTCGCTAATAGCGAAGACAGTAGTAATTCGAACGAGATCGAGCCTATCGCCGACGAAGACGTGCTACCTGTAGGAGTTAATAAAAAGGGATCGTATCCTAAACCGGAATCTAAGAAGCTATAGGTTAGGCCTTATAACCTTTCTATAGCCAAAATTTTATAGTTCAGTAGGATCGAGGCTAAGAACTAATTAGTTAGTAATAGCGTATAGAGTTCACTTTCCTTAGGCATGTGTTGCACATGCCCTTTAGTTTATTAAGCCGATTCGGTTATCTAGACTTTACTTTATGGGGTGTTCTTACCTTAGTTAGACCTTAGTTAGTGGAGTCACATTTACGGGTCCCGGGACCGGTAAATCGGATCACGTGATAGCGTGGCATACCCCTACCGAATGCTTACCTAGGTAGTTACTAGCACTGGTTTTCGGTTACATGCAGGGTCATCGGACCTTTAGTGTAACCTCAATGGCACTACTCTTACTACTTATAAGACCGGTCTCGGCGCTACTACCTTATAACGGTTATAGGGATATACGCTAAGAGGCATACTTAAGCGTAGCTCTCTACCTACTACTTCCTCTCTTTTTCTTTAAACACTAATACTATCACTAGAGCTACTAATACATCTATCTACTACTATACACATTAGACGGTTCTTTAGCCTCTCTCTCTCTTTACGACCTTAACCTTCTTTAAAGCCCCTACCCTAACACTAAGCTTTTAAAGCTTACTATTACTCTAGAGTAGCACTACGAGATAGCTAGCTCTTACGATCTTACTAATAGCGAATCCTAGTTATTATAGCTTTAGCTAGTCTATCGTTACGCTCGGCTAGCTCGAGTATAGCGCTTACTAGTACTATTACTAGGCTTACCCGCCTACCTTAGACCTTATTCGAGTCCCTTCGCCTACCGGACAACGTTAAGTATGTCCTTACTAACACAAACACGCCGAAGTCTGCCGCTAATGTTATGTTCCGAGAGCTTAGTCCTTAGAAGCGGGTCGAGGTGTTAAAGGACTTCTATAAGGGCTTCGAGAAGGTGTTCGAAGACTACTCCGTCTAGGTTAACCTGTTTTTCGAGGAAGTTGAGAGCGGCATAGGTAAGAGCTACTAGGATGAATTCCTTAGTAATAAGAAGCTCGATGTCTTATTTCCTATCGTCGGCAAGATTCGTAAGACCGGTTTAGAGATTCGTAACCGAGAGAAGACTCTTCGAGCTACGCTTACCCGCCACTAGCCATAGTAGATAGATAATAAGATTCTTAATCGACGCGTCATCTCCGAGCTTTGTAGTACTAACAGCGGGCGCCGCTAGTTCACGGCCTTCATTAATAAGTACCTAGATTATAGTAGGGCTATTAGTAGAATTTAGAGGGTACTAATCTAGCGTATAAGGATCGGCCGCAAGGGTATAGATCGTAAGCGAATTCTAGAGCCTAGTAATCTTACCCGGTACGATAGGGAGGCTAAAGCACGCAGTATTAATCCGTAGTCGGCTAAGAGTAGGGAGATTATTAGAAGACACCGCCTAGCCGTCTATAAGGATAGCCTTCTATACTTCATAGAGGGTACTATTACTAAGAAGTCCGCGTCCCCGGAGGATAGCATAGCTTAACCTAGACCATCTAGCTAATAACAGCCTTAGCTACGTTAGCTACCGGGTAGTAAAGGTAAAGGACGTGTAAAGAGTACTACGCTAACTCTACTAGCCTCTACCTAGCCTATAGTCCTATCGAGAGGCGGTCGTAAGTCGAGTCGACTTAAGTAGCTCCGCATAGGCGAGAGTATAGGTAAGGGCATAACTACGCCTACTCGATCCTCGCCTAACCGAACGCTAGATAGCGCACCTATACGCGAGGGCAGTCCGCTAGGTACACCGGTTAGCACCCTACGATCCACTCCGGCCCTAACTAAGAATAGCAATCTAATACTTACTATGTTACCTTCGGCTATAATTAGGGATATATTAGTCTTTAAGGATTAGATCCTATAAGAAGACGAGGCCCTCCGGGTTAAGCGCGCTAACTGCACCTATAATGAGCGGTACTGTAGCATTAAGTTTAGAAACTCGATTAATGTAGATAGCATTAACTAGCTACCTAAGTACCGGATAGCGGGCCTTAAGATACTCGAATATGCTGTCTCGGACGTTCTTAAGAGGGATAGTAAGGTTAGCGCTGTAATATGCAATTAGCATGTTGGAGATTTCTACTATAAGGCCCTCTACTTCGTTACGAATCCCGGTATTACCGCTAATACCCTATGTGAGCGCGCTTTTAAGGTCTAAGACTAGCTCTTTAAAGGTAAGAGTTTTTTAGCTATTAAGGTGAAGAATGGGTCGTAGTTTCGCCCTAATAAGCGTAGTTAGAAGACTATTAACCCGCTTAGCTGCCTCCGTGTTCGAGGTAAAGTCGGTACTACGAGTAGCATCGTTACGTATGCTAACTACAACTAGATCCTCGACAAATTCGGCATTAATAAAGCTAACTAAGCCGATCTTAATAGTACCGGTACCTACATTAATAGCAACATGCTATACTAGTATAATAACGCTAAACTAGTACCGCGGGTTAAATTAGTTAGAGAAATGATAAGTCGAGAATTCGACGTGTACCGATGGCACTTACGAGAATTAAACAAGGTTAGTAACGGCGGCGTCTACTAGAACATGTAGTATTCTCTAAGCTAATAGATTATGCGACAAGACCCCGGGCTATAGCTCTTATAAGTAGCGCTGTACCCTTAACACTATACTCGGTTTATCTTCTTCCCTAGGCCTACGATTTTTAGCTTTAATAGGGCTTATTAGGGGGGTAACGCGAACACTATAGTGCAGCATACTAGGGTCGACTTAAACCTCGAAATTGAAAACTACTAGACTAGTAACCGGCTTAATATGCTGTACTCTCTTAACTTAGAGGGCACTAGTGGGCCGGAGTTTTTATACGGTTTTTATAAGAAAGGGAATACTAGAGAGTTCATCTAGTAGTGCTAGATTAACGACTACATAGAAGACGGCCAATTTAAGCGTTTCTTCTCGGTTAGGGTCTAGAATTACCTAAGTAAGAACAGCATTAGCTAGTTTAGAGAGGACCTAAGCGCTAGGTAAATGCGGGTAACTACTATAGGCGTTCTAATAAGGCAGGCCGTACATAAGAGGACACTGCGTTAGATTAACCCTTACTTTGTCGAGATCCGCGACGATAACTATCTTAAACTCTAGAGAAGCTAGAGCATGCACTAGGTAATAGACCTCTATCGTAACTTTAAGACGCTAAGTGAGAGTGCTATAGGATTTAAGTATCGACGCCTAGTACCCGGCTATCCTTTTCCTACGGCCGTACACCTTAGTAGTATTAGCCCTCTATCTAATGCCCTAGCGGGTTTAAAGTCTTAGAACGATAACGAAGTCATCCTTAATGCTAGAAGGTAGCTTAATGCTACGGTCCGCCTAGACTCGGAGCTCTTCTATAAGAAGATACATAATTGGCGCGTCCGAGCTATGAAATTAATAGATAAGTAGCTTAGCTTAGTTACTACTCTCGAGCAGATATGCTTTATAAGCGAAGGGCGTAATAAGAGCTTCTTCCGTAACTACTATAGGAACTTTACTAACTAGCTACTTAGGGACGCGTCTAGTGAGACTAGTGTTAGCTACGACAACGAGTAGGTCTAGACAAAGGAGTTGTGTGAGACTAAGTAGAACTGAGTGGTTAGTGTAGGTCTATAGGCTCCTAGTTTCTAGTTGATTTCCGGCTACAGCTGTAGCCTATAGGATTCTAGTCCTAATTCTAGTTCTAATTCTAGTTCTAATTCTAGTCCTAATTCTAGTTCTGATTCTAGTTCTGATTCTAGTTCTAATTCTAGTTCTAATGCTTCGGGTACAGGTGCTTCTAGTCCTTAGATCTTACTTGTTTCTTATAGTTACTTATCTTCCCTTAACTCACCTTCTAGCTACGCGGTGGATTCGTCTTTAGATTTATCAGGTTGCTAGTACTGACGCTCACTTGTCTCATAAATAGCGTTTACGTTATTCGACTATCTAGCCCGCTCTATTAATACTAACATAGCTGTCTATTCCCTCGCTAGTTTCGTAGCATACGTTAGTGTAGTACGACGGATGCGAGTTGCGGTTATTAACGTCATTATCACGGTCTCTATTAGAAGGATCCTTTCGATCTTTATAAACTGTCGCTAGTAGGCCCTAGGACTGCCTAACATCTTATATGTTAAGCTAAATAGTAGGGTGAGCTACTATGCTACTATAAGACCACCTTAGCTTATAGCGACTAATTAAGCTATCTATAATGCCCGGGCTTACTGCTTTAGAACCTAAGGACAGGTTCGTAATAGGGGAGGATATATTAACGACTAATTAGTTGTATTAACCTTAGGTTTAGTTATGTCGACCTTAGGTTTAGAGGGGGGGGGGTTCCTTAGGTCTAACTTGCCCCTATTTCATTTAGGTTTAATTAGACATTTAGGTAAGCTAGTGGGACTAGTATAGCTATTAAGATATATACTGCGCAGTTGAGCATTGTAAGCGTAGCATTAAGGCAACAATTCAATTTATACCTCTCGAGTAGAGGGTATAGGGGTTTAGGTCCGCTAATCCTCTTGTTTTATCCGGCTACTACGCTACTCGTTACGTGACCTGATTTTACGGTCCCGGGACCGGTAAATACCTCTACTTACATAAGCGCCGCTCCACACTACTACAACTTAGACAGGCCTACATAGGGTGGTTAGTAGCCATTAATACCTAGCGCTTAACGTTCGCGACGCTCCTAACGGGTTAGCTACTCGCTACTTATAGTTAAGAAAAGGGAGAGGAAAGTATACTAAGAACGAGAAAACTCGGGACGAGTTTTAGCGGAGAGGGGGATAGTATTACGGTTTGGATTAAAGGACTACGTAAAGACGTAGTTGTTATTGTCTCGTTCTAGGGCTAGTCTTAAAAGAGAGATAAGTTAAGTTACGTGGCGGTATTATTCTTTAGAGAGGCTAAAGTAAACTAAGCGAAGATAAATAATAGGAATAAGAGTTGTATTCCAATTAGTGAGATAGTAACATAAGTTGAACGCATTAGAACCATAAGGGTTTCTTAGCGTTCCTAAATATAAAGGAGATAGAGCGTTGCTCTCCGTGCTCTCTATGCTCTCTATGCTCTCTCGAGATTACTAAGATTAACGAGATTAAGGAGATCACTTTAGTTGTTCTCTCGGTTCCTTAGTTTCATTCCTACGGGCGAGAGAGCACTTCTCGGGCGGAAGCGCCCACCAATTGTAGAGGTCTAATTAGTTAGCTTCCTTTAGCCCTAGATTAGAACCGTAACACCATCCCCCTTTTAGCCTAGCTCTATCCTAGAGCTTTATAAGTTATGTTATACTTCCTTTTCCTATCTCGTAACGATGTCTTCTTCTTCCTAATCTAAATCTACCGCTCGCCGTAAGAAGAAAGCCTAGTAGATCTTCCGTAACGGCAATACCGCGATGCGTCCGTGTAATTCTTATTAAAAGGAGGGCCGTATATGTAAGGTGCACATCTTATCTAGTCGCTATTCTAAGTGCTAGTAGCGGAATCTAAAGAGTTACAATACGAGGGTAACCGAGGGCGAGTAGAAGCGCTTATCGCTTTAGCGGAAGAAATTGTTATAGGAACTAGATACCGCGAAGAGGATTCTTAGTGAAAGGTAGGATGCCTTAATAGAAGCGTATATAAAGGAAATGCGCCTTCGTAAGCAATTAGATACGGTTAATTAGAAGGTTACGGAGGGTCGTTCGTTAGAAGATCGGTTATTACTAGACGAGGATCCAGGGGCGTAGGAGTACGCTATAGTAGACGCGGATCCTAGTGCTCCTAATCTGTCCTTGTCTCCTTAGACCTAGAGTGCTATCGAAGGTCTTCCGGACGACTTCTAGCTTTCTCCTTCTAGCGAGACGGTGCCGTCGGTAGCTTAGCCGTCTTCTTCGTAAGGGTATTTATTTATAAGTTGTGCCCCTATTCTTATTGATCGGCTAGGTAGCTTAGTAGTAGAGCGTAAGCTGTCTACACTCTTAAGGTCGTAGGTTCGATTCCTATTCCAGTCGTCCGTTTACTTAAAAGTTACCATGTCTTATAGTGTAGTTACTTCTAAGTAAGCGCCGTTTTGATATTCCCGAATCTTCTACTAACAATTTCGTAGGTTTTCTTTTAGTCCCTAGGTATTTTCTAATTCGTCGTATCCCTTCTATTTAATAAGGTATCGCTAACCCTTTTTATCTAGGATTTTTTCGACTTTAAATTTGTTTTCTACTTCTAGCTCGAAATGGAAGCTCTCTTAGTAAGGTGTTCTAGCGTCTACGGGTTCTAGCTTAGAGATATAGAAGACTAGGTGGATTTTTGCGTTAGGTGGTAGTCGTAGTCGATAGTTAACTAGTCCTACGACTTTGTCGATTAAAAATGGTCCGACCTTAACGTAATCTAGTTTTTTGGTCTGTCTTCTTATTCTTAAGTTTTTTGTAAGGAGATAGACCTTATCCCCCTCTTTTAGTAGAGGTGCCATTTTTCTCGTGTCCTACCGTTGTTAAGACAGTTTTCGTTATGCATCTTCGATCGCCTTACGTGTTTCTTTATGCACTTCCTTAAGAGTATCCGTCGTCACGATTGCTCTCTCAGCTTATGGATGGGATCTAGGTGTTCCGAATAGGTTAGGATCTTTACTAAAGTTCGCATAAAATAGCGTCGTTAAAGTTGTCTCCGATTTGTAGTTGGTTAGTGCAATCTACGCTATTAGTAGTAATGAAACCCAGTTGTCTTATACATAGTTAATATAGTGTCGTAGGTATTGTTCTAGCGTTTAATTCATCCTTTCGGTTTGTCCGTCTATCTCCGGATGATATACTATTAATAGCTTGTGTTTGATTCCGATTGTTCCTATAAGCGTCTTCTAGTAATTTAATGTGAATAGCTTATCTCTGTCCGTTATAAACGCTTAAGGGAATCCGTAGTATCGGATAAGTCTATCTAGTACGAGGTATCCGAGCTGCTCTACATTGTATGTCTCTAATGTAGGAATGAAGTATACGTATTTCGTAAGTCTATTAACCATAACTAGTATTATGTCGTATAGTTGTTCCGTAACTTAATCTCTTAACGGTAGGAGTTTCGTAATAAAGTCTATTATGACTTCGTCCCATGGTTTCGTCGGTAGTGTCCTAAACTGTAGGTGACCGTATTTTACATGTCTCGTAGCCTTGTTTCGTTAGTAGTGTACGCATTGTTTACTATAGCGTAACACCTTAAGTCTTATCTATGGAAATGAGAAACTGCGTTATATTAGGTCTATTGTTTTTAAAGTTCTAGGGTGCCTATATATTAGTCCGTCGTAATATTGTCGTATACATTCTTCTTCTCGATCCTTTAGTACTTAGTATTTTCCTTACGATATAGGGAATTGTTCGTTCCTGTCGCCTAATATCCGTACGATGTTGTTAAATTCTCTTATGTTAGTACTAAGGCTTCCGTCGGGGTTCGTCTTTAATATTTTGTGTTACACTGGTTCTTTTCCTTCTATATAGTCGCTTCTTCGGCTTAGCGCGTCGGCGCGGCTATTCTCTCGTCCTAGAGTATATTTAATTTCGAACTTATACTATCCTAGCAGCTCCGACTAGCGGGCTTGCCTTCGAGTAAGTTCTTTCGTCGTCGTGAAGTACGTAAGATTCTTATAGATAGAAAGAATCGTTAACTTCGGTAGGCCCTCGATATATACTCTCTAATGTTATATAGTAGCAACAATGGCTAGAAGCTCTTTATTATGGATGTCGTAGTTCTATTCCGCTATGGTTATTTTCCGGGAGTAATAGGCTACTAGGTGTCTCTACCCGTCGTGTGTCTATGTTATACACGCGCCTATTGCTATATTAGACGTATCGGTCTCGATGTGGACTTCCTTGCTACTATCGAATAGTCGAAGCGTAGGAGCTGAAGCGCATTGTTCCTTAAGTTTCTTAAACGCTTTAATCTGTTCCTTTCCCTATTTCTAAGTGACGTCTTTTCTCGTAAGCATCGTTATTAGTACTGCTATTTTTGCGTAGTCCTTAATGAATTTCCGGTTGTAGTTCGCTAGTCTAAGGAATAATTGTACGTCCTTAACTGTTTTCGGTTCTAGCCATTCTCTAATTAACTATGTCTTCGTAGGGTCGATCGTTATCCCTATAGTACTAATAATAAAGCCTAAGAATTTAACTTCTTTCTTATGGAATTCGCATTTCTCGGGTGCCGTCTTGAATCCTAAACGTGTAAGTCGTTCGAAGACGTCCTAAACTTGTTTTATATGTTCCTATAGGGATCCTTTTATGTAGACTAGTATGTCGTCTATATAGGCAATAACGTATACGTCGAGTAGGTCTCTAAGTGTTTCGTTAACAAGGTCCTAGCAGGATACGGGTGCGTTAGTTAATCCTATTAGCATAACTAAGAATTCGTAGAGTCCGTATCTTGTCCTAAAAGCGGTCTTCTATTCTTCTCCTTCCGCTATTCGTATAGCGTAGAAGGTATCTCGTAGGTTAATCTTCGTATACTAGTCTAGTCCGGTTAATCTGTCTTATGCTTCTTCGATGTTAGGTAGCGGGTATCGGTTCTTAATCGTAATCTCGTTTAACTTCCTATAGTCTTATACGAGTTGTAACTTCCCGTTTACTTTTAGAACGAACATACATAGAGTTCCTATACTTAAGATGGATCTTCTTATCTATCCTTTAGCTAGCTTCTCCTTTAGCCATTCTCGTAGGGTCTATAGCTCTTTCTTAGACATTTAATATAGGGGTCCCTATAGAGGCTCTTTCCCTAGCTAAATGTTAATCTTGTGATCCTATAGGCGGTACTTAGGTAAGGCGGTTTTACCTCTCTCCTCTTTAAAGAGTCGCGACCACTTACGATACTCCTTAGGAATACTTAACTCTAAGATATTAGTATTCTTCGATAGTGCGTTACTTCTATCACTTCTAGTAACTTCATAACCCGGCGGCCCTACGCTAGTATCTATCCCGGTCGAAGGCGGTTCTTCTATCCTTCTGTTCGGCGTAAGCTATATCTCGTTTAGCTATTTCCTTGCCTTATCTACTAGTAAACGCTACTACTACGTAGGCTGAATGTCGATAACGCAATCGCATTCCCTAAATGTAAGTACTCCTCTTCTCTAGTCGATTACTAGATTGTGCTTTCTTAACTAAGGCATACCTAATACTATGTTATAACTAGCTATATTAGTGACATCTAAGGTAATATTCTCGTGGTGCTATTAGATAGCCAGTGGCAATGGTATCGTCTCTTATTCTACGCTAGGTAACGATAATCCGTTTACCGCGATTAACTCGTAACCCTATTCCTTCTTTAGGGTAGCTAACCCGTTTCTTCTTATAAAAGACTCGGAGATAAAATTCCCCGCTACTCCTAAGTCGATCATAACACTAGTTTTATGTCCGTTAACGATTGCTTATATTTAGAAAACTGTGTTTAATGTCGATACGTAAGCCTAAGTATTGCATAACTCCCTCCGGTCGCTTATTCCTAGGGAGCTAATCCTTTTCCCGAATAGTATATAGCTCGCTATACTTCGTGCCTAGAGGCTTCGGCTAGAACCTATAGCCCGTTGCCCTATGTCTATACTTGTAATCTATTGCGTTCCTAGATCTTTTACGTTTCTAAGTAGAGAGCCCGTACGTGCTATACTACTGTTCGTAGTTCGTTTAAGACGAAAGTTCCTACTAGTGTTTAGTACCCGGTACCTGTTATTCGGCTTCCTATAGGTAGTTGTTCTATAATGGCGGTTGCTAGGTTTTCGGTTGTTTCTATAAGTGGGTATCCCTAGGCTATACCTCGTAGGGTGTCGAGTGTCTTGTTAAACTCAATGGAATGTAGCTTCCTTCGTCTACCTATCTTAGGTAGGAATTCCTCGTGCCTTCTTTATAGGTAGATGATTATGTCGTATAGCCTCTTAGGTGCATCTACCGTGAAGGTAAGTTGTTCGTTGTCGTCGTTAGTGTCGCTCTCTTCTCCTTCGGAGGAATCTTCTTCGCTTAATTCTTCCGGATCCTATTCTTCCTCGATGGTATCTAGCCCGGTGGTTTCTTAACTTTCTTCCTATGGTTCTAGTAACTATAATCCGTTCTATCCTAGGTCCTGATTTTCTTTGTCGCTTCTATCTTCGTTAAAGTAGGATTCGTCGATGTCTACTTCTCTAAGCGTAGCGTTTTGCCTATGCGTCGCTCCTAGGGTTCCTCGTGGTTACTAAGGCTAATACCCTACGCCTAACTTCGCGGCGTAGTAGATTTAACACGAGTCTTAGTAACAGAATCGCTAATAAAGGCTTCTATAACCATTTCGAGACTCTAATTCGATCTCGTAGTCGGCTCTTCGTGTCATTATGTTAAACTGTCGTAGTTGGTTCTTCGCATTAAATGGAATGACTACTATTTGCTGCCTATGGTATCCTCCTCGTCCTTCTAAGGGGTCTAGGAGAGGCGTCGTGCTTCTATTGCTAGCTCTCTCCTCTACTCTCCGAGTATAGTCGGTATCTCCTCGAGACCTAACGCTACTCTTAGATTTACTAGTTCGGGGTTGTATTATATTAAACTGCTCGCGGCGCACTATATTCTTACCGCGGCAATCCCGCGCTATGTAGCCTTCCTTACTATAGGTATAGTATGTGAGTTTTCCTTTTCCTTTAAAGGGCTTTCCGTAGCCCCTACTCTTAACGATCTTCCGTCCTCGTTAGGTAACGTCCAGTTCCATTGGTTGTAGTCTATAGTAGGGTTGGCTTTATCGTAAGAATTCTCCCTTCGTAACATATCCTCCTAAGGGTCTACGGTCCGGAGCATATCCTACTATTCCTCCTACTTTAGAGTCGTATTTCTTTTCCTAGTGTCGTTCCTAGAGCTAGTTATCGATGTTGATCGACGCCTTTATTAGCTCTTCGAGGTTAGTAATCTATCCCCCGTGTCTTATTAACTCGTCCTTAACGGAGTCTTTAAGTCCACGTCGGAATATAGTCATTAACGCCGTCTAGTCCTATCTAGTGATTTGTCCGTATTCTTCGAATTTGGCGGTATACTCTAAAGCAGACGTCTTCTGTTTTAGGTGTTAAATGATTCGTATAGCCTATTAGACTTCGTTCGAGGTTCTAAAGATTAACTTCATCTTTTCTTTAAAAAGGGTGTAGCTCCTAAACATTCTAGTAGGGTCTAATCGTCCTATACCTTTAAGGTATTCCTTAAGGTAAGGTTTAATCTAGTTCTACGCACTTCCGCGAAGGTACGTAATAGCGAAGATAGTTCTTTTATCGGCATCGACTAGGTTAAACATAAGGTACATATCTATCTAATTAATCCAGTCGTCGAACTTAGCTCTATCTCTATAGAAGAGGTCTAGCTTAGTAGCCTTAACGTCGTTCTTCCTTAGGGTAGGCTCGTCATCGTTATTAGACTTATCGTCCTTCGTAGTAGTCTATTATAGTGGCGCACGGCGGATGCTTCCTACTTCGCTAGGGGCGGGTGTTCCCCTACTAGCTGCTTAAGTAGCGCTCATCCTAAGGGCGTTTAAAGTGTTATTGTCTCGTTCTAGGGCTAGTCTTAAAAGAGAGATAAGTTAAGTCACGTAGCGGTATTATTCTTTAGAGAGGCTGAAGTAAACTAAGCGAAGATGAATGATAGGAATAAGAGTTGTATTCCAATTAGTGAGATAGTAATATGAGTTAAACGCATTAGAACCATAAGGGTTTCTTAGCGTTCCTAAATATAAAGGAGATAGAGCGTTGCTCTCCGTGCTCTCTATGCTCTCTATGCTCTCTCGAGATTACTAAGATTAACGAGATTAAGGAGATCACTTTAGTTGTTCTCTCGGTTCCTTAGTTTCATTCCTACGGGCGAGAGAGCACTTCTC
Organism: Nothopassalora personata; assembly: GCA_033816765.1. Classification (NCBI taxonomy): domain Eukaryota; kingdom Fungi; phylum Ascomycota; class Dothideomycetes; order Mycosphaerellales; family Mycosphaerellaceae; genus Nothopassalora; species Nothopassalora personata. The sequence continues at coordinate 397,992 of CM066295.1, forward strand.
GGGCGGAAGCGCCCACCAATTGTAGAGGTCTAATTAGTTAGCTTCCTTCAGCCCCAGATTAGAACCGTAACAGTAGTATAAGGAAGAAGACTAAGAAATAAGGACTAATCGCTAAAGAAGAAAGAGGGTCGCTAAGCCCTAATTACGTACACGACCGTAGGCTTCGTATATAGTCGTAGACGACCGTAGTAATAGTATATAGTCGAATAGGACTAGACGACTAGACGACCGGTCGTGTAGACGGTTAGACATCTACTACGAGCTAGTATAAGAGTCTCCTTTATATTTAGGAACGCTAAGAATCCCTTATGGTTTCGATGCGTTTAACTTACTATTTAATCTTACTGTTTAGAATATAACCTTACCCGACTATTGCCTTACTACTACTTTAGACTACTCTCCCTTCTACTCCTACTTGACGAGAATAAATCTCGATCGAACGAAGGTTACCTAACTCGTTAGTTAACTTAGTAAGATTATAGGTTTAACTAAACCTAACATATCGTTAGCTACTATAATATCCCTATAACTAGAGAAGAGCTAGTAGTTCTAGCCTCGCGTATTAAAAGTACCGAGCGCTAAGGTAGTAGTAGAGGGTACAACTACGAGTAGTATATTCGTTATAAGCGCGAAGCTAAGGGCGGACATAAGCGGGTTAATCGCCTAAAGTAATAGAAGTTAAGTTAAGTACCGGGCGCCTCGGGTACGAGTTAGTAGCGAGACGCTAGTAGCTCGCCTATAACTAGCTAGAAGTCGAGGGTAGAATACTACGGCTACGGTAAGAAGGGTTATATTAGGATAGAGTACTAAAGTAGACACCTATAGAGGGAACGTAATACGTAAGCAGTTCGTAGGTTAGAGACTATAGAGGCTTTAACTAAGAAGGGTAAATAGGGAAAAGGTAGAGGACTAGGTAAGGGTTACTCCTAAGTCTAGGTTCCTATATAGATACCTTAAGGTAAGTTAATACAAGTCTAGCGCCTTACTTACGAGGTATAGTCGAGACGTATAATAGCTTTCGCGAGGCTACGTTTCTCCTAGATAACGGCGTAGATTTAAGCTTAGTATTATATAAGTATATACTCCGTTACTAGATATACCCTATTAGTAGTACAAAGTTCCTAAGTTTAGAGTTATACGCGTAGGACTAAGGGTATTACTACGGCGTATATACGGTTCGCGTATAACTCGCTAACGATATAGGAGTAGAGCGCGTAAGTGTTAGGTTTAGTATAACCTAATAATATTACAAGTTAAGAAGATAAGCTTAATCGGGTTTATTCTCGGGCCGATAGGAAGTTAAGGGAGAGTAATAAAGCAGTAGCTGTCTTGTCTTATAAAGACTAAGTAGTAGTAAGGTAGAGGTTAGGTTATAGTGTATTCTAAATAGTAATATTAAATAGTAAGTTAAACGCCTCGAAACTATAAGGGATTCTTAGCGTTCCTAAATACAAAGGAGATTATTATTAATCTGCTCTAATCTATTAATCTATTTTATAGATTATATAGAGTAATAGATTAGTTAGCGTCGTGCTCTGTTCTAATCTATTAATCTATCTTATAGGTCTTGTAGAGCAATAGATTACTCTATAGTAGCTATACCTTTTTAGCTATAGTTACGCCTACTTAACTATAGAGGCTCTAATTAGTCGCTAAACATTAGCTTAATCTAACCCGTAACACTATCCCCCTCTTAGCTTAGCTCGCTACGAGCTTAGGTTATAGTCCTACCGCCTTATCCTATCGTTTTAGTGTTCTCGTTTATGTCTTCCTTAATATGCTAAAGGCTCCTTCCTCCTCGAGTACCTCTCGTTGTCTTAAGTTAGCCGAAACTATCGATAACTTTAGAGAAATAATAGTACGGTCCTATTCTAACTATCGGGCGCATTTACGGGTATGTAAGGTATACGTATTATCGGGGCGGTATAATAAGTGTATTCGTCGAAACATCCGTTATAATATAAAGGTATTACGTTCCGAGTTCGATCGCCTTATTAGTAAGAAGAAGAAACTACAGCGGTAGATAAAGGAAGCCCGTAAGGCTTAAGAGCGTACTTGCGAGGCCCTAAATACTACGTATATAAAGGAAGAACGGTTACGTAGGTAGATAGAGCTCGTAGATTAGAGAGCCGACGAGGCTATTACCGTAGAGTCGGCGAACCTATTAGAGCTAGAGTAGGAGGAGTTAGCGGACTTCTACCTAGCTCCTAATACTTAGAATCTTCTAGTCGACTAAGGTTATAATGTCTCCTCCGATTTCTAGTTATATAGTCCTCCTCCTCTTTAAGGTTCTTCCGGCGCTAGAAATACTCTATTAGAAGTAGCCGGTAGTTCTTAAGGTTTCTTTCTAGTTCCTAGGTATTTTCTAATTTGTCGTATCCTTTCTATTTAATAAGGTATCGCTAACCTTTCTTATCTAGGATTTTTTCGACTTCGAATTTGTTTTCTACTTCTAGCTCGAAATAGAAGCTTTCCTAGTAGGGTGTTTCGGCGTCTACGGGTTCTAACTTAGAGATGTAGAAGACTAGGTGGATTTTTACGTTAGGTAGTAGCCGTAGACGGTAGTTAACTAGTCCTATAACTTTATTGATAAAAAATAGTCCGACCTTAACGTAATCTAGTTTCTTAGTCTATCTTCTTATTCTTAAGTTTTTTATAAGTAGATAGACCCTATCCCCCTCTTTTAGCAGAGGTGCTATTTTTCTCGTGTCTTGCCGTTATTAAGACAGTCTTTATTATACATCTTCGATCGCCTTACGTGCTTCTTTATGTACTTCCTTAAGAGTGCCCGTCGTTACAATCGCTCTTTCGGCTTATAGGTAGGATCTAGGTGTTCCGAATAGGTTAGGATCTTTTCTAAAGTTCGTATAAAATAGCGTAGTTGTCTCCGATTCATAGTTGTTTAGTGCGATCTACGCTATTAGTAGTAATGAAACCTAGTTGTCTTATACGTAGTTAATGTAGTATCGTAGATATTGTTCTAGTGTTTAATTTATCCTCTTGGTTTATCCGTCTATTTCTAGATAATATACTATTAATAGCTTATGTCTTATTCCGATCGTTCCTATAAGCGTTTTCTAGTAGTTTAATATAAATAACTTGTCTCTATCTATTATAAATGCTTAAGGGAATCCGTAGTATTGAATAAGTCTATCTAGTATAAGGTATCTAAGCTATTCTATATTATTATATGTCTCTAATGTAGGAATGAAGTATACGTATTTCGTAAGTCTATTAACCATAACTAGTATTATATCGTATAGTTGTTTCGTAACTTAATCTCTCGACGGTAGGAGTTTTATAATAAAGTCTATTATAACTTCGTCCTATAGTTTCGTCGGTAGTGTCCTAAACTGTAGGTAACCGTATTTTGTATGTCTCGTAGCCTTATTTCGTTAGTAGTGTACGCATTATTTAATGTAGCGTAACACCTTAAGTCTTATCTATAGGGATAAGAAGCTACGCTATATTAGGTCTATTATCTTTAAAGTTCTAGGGTGTCTATAAGTTAGTCCGTCGTAATGTTATCGTATGCATTCTTCTTCTCGATCCTTTAGTACTTAGTATTTTCCTTACGATATAGGGAATTATTCGTTCTTATCGCCTAATATCCGTACGATATTATTAAATTCTCTAGTGTTAGTACTAAGACTTCCGTCGGGGTTTGTCTTTAGTATTTTGTGTTACACTAGTTCTTTTCCTTCTATATAGTCGCTTCTTTAGCTTAGCGCGTCGGGGCGGCTATTCTCTCGTCCTAGAGTATATTTAATTTCGAACTTATACTGTCCTAGTAGCTCCGACTAGCGGGCTTACCTTCGGGTAAGTTCTTTCGTAGTCGTAAAGTACGTGAGATTCTTATAGATAGAAAGAATCGTTAACTTCGGTAGGCCCTCGATATATACTCTCTAATATTATATAGTAGTAATAATAGCTAGAAGCTCTTTATTATAGATGTCGTAGTTCTATTCCGCTATCGTTATTTTCCGGGGGTAATAGGCTACTAGGTGTCTCTACCTATCGTGTATCTATATTAGATACGCGCCTATTGCTATATTAGACCTATCGGTCTCGATGTAGACTTCCTTACTACTATCGAATAGTCGAAGCGTAGGGGCTAAAGCGTATTGTTCCTTAAGTTTCTTAAATGCTTTAATCTATTCCTTTTGTAAAGTTAAGACCTTACAGGATACGTAGTTAGCAGCGGAGTGGAGTAAGAGATTAATCTTCAACTAGCTAATAGCTACAGGGCATGTAGCAATATATTAGGAACCAATGCGTTAATTGTGTTAGATGTCTATCTAAGCTAAAGGGGAGAGAAGGTGTCTTCCGACAAGCTAAGTTATCGTAGATGCCTTAGGCTATTAGATTATAACCTAACTATTAGCTCCCGTTAAGATGCTACATCTTAACACTCCTACTTATCTTACATAGGAGGTCATAGTCTACTCTTCTCCTGTTAGTAGTATTTAAACCTCTATAATAGGTTAAGCTAGCTTACAAACCTCTAGAAGTGTAGACTAGTCTTTAGCTTTATGAACCTATCTACAACTATCTTAGATGTTAGGGTGTACTTAACAGTAATAAGCCTTCTCCACTAAAGTTTCCTAACAGCATTATAGGCAATGTTAATATACTTTAACTTGTTATAAACATGTGCATCCCTTACTAGGGTAAGGGTAGCTTAGTTGTTACCTCTTAATTGGACTAGTCTTAAGCTTAACATAGTCTCCTAGTTTCTAGTAATCCTTAGTTGATAGGAACAGTCTCCTACTAACTCTAGACAGTCTATCTCCCTTAGTAGTAAAGCTAGGAATTGGGATTGCTTTGTACATGCATTTATAGCTATGTATTTAGCTTCTATTGTAGATGTTGCTATAGACTTTTGCTTCTTGCTCATCTAGGAGACTAGTGCCCTATAGAGGAAGAAGACATACCTAAGGATAGAGACTCTGTCTACTTTGTCTATTGTATAATTAGAGTTATAGTATCTAACTAGGCATCCTTCTCTATGCCTAGAGAAGACAAGGCTAAGATTAGGATATAACCTTAGATATCTTGTAATCTTCTTTAAAGCCTTTATGTAGTAGGTAGATAGGTCACTTATAAATAAGCTTATCCTTCCTAGGGCAAAAGCAATGTCTAGCCTTGTAATTGTTGCTAGCTATATCTATGTACTATTAATACTCTAGTACTCTGCCTTGTTACACCTCTTATCTATGTGGCTTAAAGGTTTAAGAGCCTTATAGCTGTCTATAGGTAAGTGTATAGGTGCTGCCTTCTTATAGTTTATCCCTATCTTAGTAAGGTTGTCCCTAACAAAGTATCCCTAGTTAAGTTTTAGGATTCCTCTCCTCCTGTCCCTTATAACTCTTATACTAAGGATCTTTTTAGGTTTACTAAGATCTTTGATCTTAAAGACTTTGCTAAGTTCTCTTTTGAACTAGAGAACATCTATTAACTTTAGTGTAGCAATTGGAATGTTATCTATATATATAAGAATTATGATCTCTTTTTCCTTATAAATAAGTAGGCATAGATCTACCTCTAACTGTGTAAATCTAATCTCTCTAAGCTTTGACATATGGAGTTGATTCTAATCTCTAGCTGCTTGCTTAAGTCTATATAAGCTTTTAAGGATCTTAAATACTATGTTTAGTAGAAGCTTAACTCCTAGTAGTAGTAATATAAAGATGTCTTTATAGAGGGTGCTTTCTATAAACGTATTATTTACATCCACTTAGTAAAGATAGAGATCCTTCTTATACATAATAGCTATAAACACCCTAAGGGTGTCCTATCTAACTGTAGGCGCAAATGTCTCTATAAAGTTAATACTAAACTTCTATAAAAAGCCCCTTACAACTAGCCTAGCCTTAAACTTTTTAATGGCTCTACTAATGCTTCTTTTAACATTAAAGACCTATCTTAACGTAACTAAGTTTGCTCCTTTTAGTGGAACAGCATTCTCCTAGGTGTTGTTGCTCTATAGAGCATCTAGCTCCTTCTAGATTGCTTCCTTCTAAAGGTGTCCCTATTTCTTATTATTTATAGCATCCTTGTAGGACTTTAGAATTAGGATCTCTTGCTTATATACAATAACTTCTACAGTTGCTACAAAGGCTATCTCCTTAACTTCTTCTAGGAATTTACTATCCTATAGTACTAAATCATCTACTAATTGCATAGCTATAAAGAAAGCTTAGTAGTAAGTAGTAAGGTTCTCTAAGAGGTCTATTGCTTCTCCTACTTTAGTAGCTAGTTTAGGTATAGGGACTATAGATCTTAGGGCTTTCTATTTCTATTTATAGCCCTTAACATTATAGTTAGCCCTCCTCTTACTAAGGGATGATCTAAGAGTAGTTACTTGTGTCCTAGTAACATTCTTTTCCTAGAGATCTAGTGAGCTTATCTTAATTAGCTTATCGATTTTCTGAAATTCCCCTATATTCTTTAGAGGCTAGGGAAGTTGCACAAACAGCTTTCTTAGCTAGGCTGTTACTAGGCTACTCTACTAAATGATTGAATAGTGAATAGGTTGCTCTAAGGGTATGTCCTTCCTTAGCCTCCCTAAGGGTCTCCTAGCTAGTGCATTGCTTAATAGATTCAATTTTGTAACATTAAGATCTATATTACCTCTAGGTTAGTCCTTAAAGAAGTCTATATGTATGTATTGTTTTACAGCTTTTATGTCTAGTTCCTAAAAGAGCTAGGCCTTAGCTATGTTTTTAACGTATCTAATAAACACTGCTTCTTTGCCTCTATTTATTAGTTTATTACTTCTTGCCTATTAAGGCTGGGATCTTGTGTCTATGTAGACAATAGCTTTATATCCCTAAACCTTTAAATGGTTAATAGTTGGCTTAATACTATTAAAGGCTTCATCTAGTAAAACCTTGAACCTATTATAGTCTAGACCATTTAGTAGTTTGTTCCTTATGTAGGTTTAGGCTTCTAGTGCTTTAGGCTAGAATTTAATTAGTATCTTAGCCTCTTTAAGCATTGCCCTTATAGAGTCTTCTAAGGTTTATATTAACCTTTTAACTAGTCTATTTTAGAGCGAGTTGTATGCCTTAGTATGCTCTAGCCTAATTCCTAAATCCTTCTCCTACTGCTTAACTAATGCAATAAGTTCCCTTGTATTATTAAGCCTAACTGCTTTTAACTGTGCTAATGATTTCCTCTCTGCCTTAATCTTCTAGTTCTAGAGAGCAACTAGAGTATCTTCTCTTTTCTTAAGAGGACAGGTCCACTTTTTTCTAGAGAAGTTGTTAACAATCTTAAGCTAGTATTTGAACCCTAGCCTTAATGTTAGCAGTGGACTACATATGTTAATAGATATAAGGGCAAGTCTTTCAGGTCTTCTCTTAGTAACTTTGCCTTTGTACTTCTTTATCTTTGCTATTAAACATACTCTACACTAGTAGAAGCTATCCCTAGGAATAGGAATAGGTTCTTTTAAGTCTATTACCTTATAAAGATTCTAGAGCAAGTTCTTCCTAAAGTGTGCAAATCTTCTATGCTAAAGCTCCTACTGTTTTAGGTTAGTCTCTAATTTAGCAGTTATAAAGGCATTCTCTATTAGTGGTGCATATAATAAGTGATGTGCCCTTTCTTATAGTAGAGGAGAAATCTCATTAATGAATGGAACCCCCCTAAGAAGCCTTATCTAGACAATAGTTTAGCTAGAGGGGGATATAAGAGAAAATAAAGGAGGTTAGACACTAAACTGCTTACTAAACTGGTTCTAAGAAACTAGGTTCACCCCTAGCTTAGGTATAAGTAGAACATCTTCTAAAACAACTTTCCTACTAGATCTCCTACTTATCTCTATAGTCCTAATATAAGTGGCTAACAAATGCCTACCTCCTACTTTAATCCATTTCTTCTTTATTAAGGGAGTTATAGATCTAAAGAGGCAGTTCTAGTTAGTTATATAGGATAAAGCATAAGAATCAAGTAACTACTCTAATAAGGGAAACTTGCCTTAGACTTCTGCAGTTAAGTGAGCTACTTTATTATACTTATTATTATTAGATATTGTCTTCTAGGATGAGTTGCATAAGTTAGGTGGCTCTTAGGTAGAGAAACCTTTCCTAGTCTTCCTTGTTTTAGAGGAAGGAGACTAGGCCTAGTTCTTCTAGAGTAATAGCATGTTAGAGCTAAGTTTCTTCACTATTTTCTTAAGTTCCTCTATAGAGGACTTCTCTCTTAGTGTTCTTCTTAAAGATAGTAGTAGAGATCTTCTCTTCTTAATATATGTTACATTCTAGGAGGATAGTGCTTAGGAATAAGATCTAAGGACCTTCTTTACCTTAGAGAGACTAGGGCAGTCCTTAATGAGATAGTCCTTCTTATAGAGAAGGCAGGAAAGTGATCTTACCTAACCTAAGGGCCTAACCTAGGTGGCTGCTATACTATACTTAGCCTTAGAGGGATTTAATCTAGCCTCTTGAGCCTTAAGGATCTTTAAGGTCCTTTTATGATCTATCTTTAGCTAAGCTATAATAGTATCCCTAGCTACATAGTAGTTAGGTAGCAGTGAGCTTAAAAGCTAGGTTATTCTTACATTAGCTTTCCTATAGTACTGGCCCTCTAGGTCAACATTAGCAATCCTCCTTCTAAGAGACACTAGGTGTGCCTATGTAGATCTAATAGTGAACTCTTTACTTATCTTAAAGTTCATAAACTGTTTTATAAGCTTATGTACATAGGTTAGTAACACCTAGCTATACTTGTTCTAGAGATGCACCTATATCTTAGCAGCTTTTCTAGATTCGTAAGAGCCCTTAAGCTTAAATTTATCTTCTTCTATAATCCTACTTAGGATACTAAAGCAGTAAGCTATATTTTGTTTTGTCTATATTAGTACATTAAGAATCTCTTTAATCTTAGTCTCTTCCTAGAGTTTTAGGTTCTTGCCCTTAATGTTGTTAAATGACACTTCTAATAGGTCATTAATTGCAAAGAATGCTAACTGGCTCTCTATCTTATATCTCTAAAGGTTGAACTATCTCTTCTAGTTGTCTCTCCTAAGAATTGGGATTTTAGTTTCCTTCTCTTCTCCTTTCTCTTAGTGTAAATCTATAATGAATTGAATGTAATGAAACAAGGTGTATATGCTTTAAAGTCGTAGCTTAGGTCCTACTAAGGCTTTTAGTGTAGAATAGTAAGGTTCGTAGGTGTAGATACTAAGGCCTACTTAGTAGGGTAAAGAAAGAGCGGTGTAGTCTCGGAGCTAGGACACAGGTCTATCTCTCCTAGTAGAGTTCTAAATGACTTACTTAAAGTCCTTCTTAATAGTATCTCGATGCAGTTCTGCCTATAGAGTGTCTTTAAGGTATTAGCTTATAGTAAGCCGCATAGAGTCCTTTTCTAGATTACCTATTACTTAGTATTAAACTAAGCTCCTTAATAGGATAGATAGGGTAGACTTCTACTTCCTAGATGTTTTCTGCTATAATAGCAAGGGATACAAGTAACCTGTACTAATATAGGTTGCTCTTACTCCTATATAAACCCGGGCTTATAACCTATAAAGTTGAGACCTTACAGGATACGTAGTTAGCAGCGGAGTGGAGTAAGAGATTAATCTTCAACTAGCTAATAGCCACAGGGCATGCAGCAATATATTAGGAACCAATGCGTTAATTGTGTTAGATGTCTATCTAAGCTAAAGGGGAGAGAAGGTGTCTTCCGATAAGCTAAGTTATCGTAGATGCCTTAGGCTATTAGATCACAACCTAACTGTTAGCTCCCGTTGAGATGCTACATCTTAACACCTTTCCCTATTTCTAGGTAACGTCTTTTCTCGTAAGCATCGTTATTAGTACTACTATCTTTACGTAGTCCTTAATAAATTTCCGGTTATAGTTTACTAGTCTAAGGAATAATTATACGTCCTTAACTATTTTAGTTCTAGCTATTCTCTAATTAACTATGTCTTTATAGGGTCGATCGTTATCCCTATAGTACTATAAGGACCGTAAGGCTATAAGGGGATGTCGTAATATATAGTACGCCTACGATCTTCTAATCGTAGATAAACTAAAGCTTAATTTCTTCTATCTACGCTATGCGCGTCTCCTAGTGTACGCATACGCGTTACGTACGGTATACTAAGCCGGGCATAGCCGCATTATATATAAGGGTTAGCTATAGGCTACCCTTATAACTACCTCCCCTTCTAGGATAAGCTACCCTTAGCTCGCGGCTTTAGGAGGTTTCTATATAAGTAATCTATCTACTTCTCGTAGATTCCGTTGCTATACGACCCGCCTACGGGTCTCGTACGTGTCGTGATCGTAGTATAGGTAGGTATAAAGTTATAGTTACCGGGTTAACTAACTCGAGGGTTTAAGAAGCGTACCCTCTCCCTCCTTTTCCTTCTTTTCCCTTATACTACGTTCTCGTAGCGTACTACACCCGCACTACTAGCGATCTACTAGCTCCTCGCTAGCGACTATCTAGCGACCCGCTAGTACTACTATAGCTTTAGAGGAAGCTATCTAAGACTAGCTCCGCTAGGAGGCCCTTATAGGGGGCCTATTAGCACTACTAACACTATTACTAGCACTACTAGCATAGATGTCTAGCGCGCTCGGCGTACTAGATACGCTAGCGAAGCGTAAGTTTAGCGTACTAGGCCGTAGACCCCTAAGTCCTTACTAGCTAGGCGCCTAGGTATAGATATTAAGATATGTATACGTTATCTCCCGTACTTTATAGCTAGTAAGTATTCGCTACGCTCTTCGCTTACGATGCGCTTACTAACAGTATAGTAGACGAGTAGGATACGTATAATAGTATTACTACCGGCGAGTTACTTAAGAAGTGTAGGCGCTATAGAGACATTAGGCACCCCTACGTTAGTAACACTAGCGTCGCTATCGCGTAGCTAGTAGCTCGCCTACGCGCCGCTCGCGCCTAGCGCGATAAGCTTATCTAGGGGCTTAGTGACCCTATTACTAAATGAGAGTAGGATGCTCTAGACTAGTAGTACGAGGTCTACGCCTAGCTAGGCGAGTAGATCTTAGAGGTAAGTACTACGCCTCGCTAGCGCTCCCTACGCTCGCCGTATACGGCATACTATCGCTCCCTATATAAATCGGCTAACCTCCTCCTAGGCTAAGAGGCAGTTTAGTACCTATAAGAATAAGCATATGGGCGACACCCGCGTACGCTTCGCCGGCGCCTCTACTACTACTACCCCCTCCTCCGCCGCCGCTACTACGTCCGTAGTTCTATAGTAAGAGTAGAATAGGGCCCTTAATAGGCTCTTCGAGCTCGGCCGTGCGGTAAGTAATATACGTGTCGTATACGTGTCCTATGCTAACTATAGTTATAGTTCCTATAGGCTAGAAACATTAATACTACTACGGCCGATAGGGCCTTCTTACTACTAGCCCTACGGGGCGAGTATAATAAGGAGGATAATAAGGATAATAATAACGAGTAATCGCGCGCTCCGCGTATGTTAGCCGCCTACTACGCGCCTATCTTCTATCTACGTAGCGCCGTAGCGCGCTCTATAAAAGTTTGTTTTTAAAATAAATACTCTTCTCTCTACTCTTCTCTCTCCTTACCTCCCTCTCTAATGTTATTACTATCGGGGGTGTTCGCTTAACTAAGTAAGCGAGCCTTTTAGTCCGATAGAACATACTATAGGTTAGTGTCTTATATATAGGTTATAGCTAAGTTTACTATCGGGGGTAGAGGTCCTTATATCTAGCTACCGAAGGGTTAAGGCCTAAATGCATAATCTATACCCTTGTTTTAGCGCCTTATACGGCCTTCGTAGGCACCTTATATTCGACTACTATACGCGTAGCCTTCGCGGATCCTTCCGCCGGCTTATACCGTCTTCGCTAACGTCTTATATTCGGCTACTATACGCGTAGTATTCGCGAGTCCTTATGCTAGCTCCTAGCTATTATACTCTTCTAGCTAGCCCTTCTATCGTACTAGGTACTACACTTTACCCTTATACTTACGCTTTTATAGTACTACCTCTACTTTATATTCCCCGTCCTTATTAGCGAGGGCTGTTAAGTTAAGACCTTATAGGATACGTAGTTAGTAGCGGAGTAGAGTAAGAGATTAATCTTCAACTAGCTAATAGCTACAGGGCATGCAGCAATATATTAGGAACTAATGCGTTAATTGTGTTAGATGTCTATCTAAGCTAAAGGGGAGAGAAGGTGTCTTCCGATAAGCTAAGTTATCGTAGATGCCTTAGGCTATTAGATTACAACCTAACTGTTAGTTCCCCTTAAGATACTACATCTTAACAAGGGCTATAGTGCCTCCATCCTTCTCGCTACCCGTGTACGGCTCGAGGAGGGATATATAGAATACATTATAAATTCTTAAGTCGGCTAGTAGTACTAGGCGGTACGCCTACGAACCGATAGCGTCGATAATGCGGTACGGTCTAATAAACTTCGGACCTATCTTCTTCTTCGGTAATACTAACCTTAGGTTCTTCGTAGATAATAAGACTATGTTGCCTACGCGATAGCTCTTAGCCTTATAAGTCTTATTATAGTAGCGAGTCTAATCGGCTACTACGATTTCCTAACGCTTCGTAAGCGTAGCGCGTATCTCTCGTATACGGTTAACTAAGTCTACCGCTACTAGTACCTCCCCTTCTCGGATCTCGCCTCGAGATCCTATAGGTATTAGGGTAATCTTAGGTCTCTAACTATGCGCTATCTCGAATAGGCTTATACGTAGCGTAGGGTAGACGCTATTATTACATGCGAATTTAGTAATAGCTAGCTACTTAGCCTACTCTATCTAGTTCTCGCTATAGTAATAACGAAGGTACTGTTCTAAGGTTTAGTTTACCCTCTTAGTCTAGCCGTTAGTCTAAGGGTAGAAAGCTATAGATAGCTTACGCTTTACCTACGCCTCGAAGTAGAAGTTACTCTAGAACTTACTCGTGAATACTAACCCGCGGTTACTTACTATACCCGCTAGTATACTATAATGCCGCACGACTTCGTCTCGTAAGATCCTCGTAAGCTCCGCCGCTATATATGTCTTAGTCGTAGGAATATATAAGTTCATTTTAGAGTAGCGGTCGACGCTTACTAGGATCGCATTATACACGCATTCTCCTCGCTTACTTAGCGGTAGGTCCGTAATGAAATCTATAGTAATTTCCTACTATAGACCGTCTAGCCTAGGTAGTAGCTATAGCTCGCTGTAGGGTCGATAGCGCCTCGCCTTCGAGGTCTAACAAGCCCTATAGTTTCTAACATACTCCCTTACTTCCTTACTAAGTAATTCCTACTAGTAATAACGTCGTAGTAGCTCTTTAGTCTTTACCTTACTAAAGTGCCCTACTAGTAGGTCGTTTTAATGCATATAGAGTAGCTATGCTCTTACTACATAGTTTTCGGGTACTATAATTATGTTCCCGCGATAGACTAACCCGTCTTTTATATACTAGTCCTTAGCGTCCCCTTCGCTAGGCGCCTACGATAAGTATGCGACGCACCTATCGTCTCTCCCCTATACAATTTTTATTAGTAGTGTAAGTAGTTTACCTAGGCCGCCCTACATTATTATAGCGTATACTCTTACTAGTAGCGATCGGGTTCCCTACGGCTCGTAGGCTCCTACTACTATTATCGTCGCCTTATCCTACATCTTCTCGTAGGTAGCGGTTACGAGCCTTACTATAGGCTCGTCCCCTCTTAATAGGGATTCCTTCTAGAAAGATAGCTTACTTTATAGCGTAGGAAGCGAGTTCGACGTCTACTACGCTACGCGTACGTAGTTACTACGTCGCGATAGTGTATTGGCTAGGTTACTCTTCCCTAGCCTATACTCTACTACGAAGTCGAAAGATTATAGAAACGTCGCCTATCGAGCTTACCTCCCGTTTAGCTACTTTACTATTATAAAACCCTATAGGTTCGTATAGTCGACTAGTACCTAAACCGTATACGATGCGCCTTCGAGGTACGGTCGCTAATGCTTAAATGCCTCTACTACTACTAGTAGCTCTTAGTTATAGGTCTTATAATTGTACTCGGTAGGTATTATCTTACGAGAATAGAAGGCAATTAGATGCTACTTAGTCCTAAATAACTAAGAGATAATGCCTATAATCGTAAAACCTAAGGTATCCGTTTTAACCCTCGTACGTAACAAAGGATCGAAGTGCCTTAGGATAGGTGCTCCGAGGAACCTAGCTTTTAGCTACTAGAACGCTTACTCCTCGTAAGCGGACTATATAAGAGGCCCTTACTTCTTGCTATTCTTACATCCCTTTAGTAGGTCTATTAATAGCTTCGTAATCCTCGAGTACCCTTCGATAAAGCGCCTGTAGAAGTTATAGAATCCTAGGAAGGATTAAACCTTATAAAAACTCGTAGGCGTAGGCTATTCCTCGATTACGGCTACCCTACTCCTATCTATCGATACGCCTACAACACTTACGATAAATTCTAGGAACTCGGCATTCTCCTAGAAGAAGCTACACTTCTTTAGGTTCGTAAATAGGGCGAACTTTCGTAGCCTCTCTAGTACCGCGCGTACGGCTCGTACGTACTCCTTACGCGTTACGCTATAGATAAGGATGTTATCTAGGTAGACTACGTAGATGTTATCTACTAACCTAGTAAGGGCCTTATTAATATACCCCTAAAAGGTAGCTAGTACGTTAGTTAACCTAAAAGGCATAACTAAGTACTCGTAGTAACCGTATCGCGTGCGAAACGTAGTCTTCTACTCGTCTCCTTGCTTAATAGGAATACGGTAGTAGGCATCCTATAGGTCGATTATAGTAAAGAGCCTAGCGCCCTATAGCCTATCTAAGGTCTTACTAATTAGGGGCAGTAGGTTCCGGTTCTTTACTATAATCTCATTTAGGCCTCTATAATCTACATAGAGCCTAAGAGTACTATTCTTCTTTAGTACAAATAAAATAGGCGTACCCGCCTCGCTTACGGATCGCCTAATCTACCCCTTCTCTATTACTTACGTAAGGTACTCCTTTAAGGCCTCTAGCTTAGTTAAGGACTAGTAGTATAGCGGCTTAAAAGGGAGTTTCTTTCCTTTAACGAGATTAATCGTATACTTAACCCCGTCGGGCATCTTACGCTTTACCTACTTATTAGGTACGTATATATCTCGGAAGTCTATAAATTCTTTAGGCTACGAGGGGCCCTCTCCTTCGGGTACTACTATAGTAATAACCCGAACACTTATCGCATAAACCTACTTTAAGCTCTCGAGATCCTTAAGGAACTCGCGTACGTTACGTTACTAAATCGTAGGCGTCTCTACACCGTAGTACTACTAGTTATCCTTATCGGCCTTTACTATCCAATTACGATGCCGCTAGAGTCTACCTAAAATAACTAACGGCCTACCTATAGGCGCTATATAGTAGATAGCGTCGCTTACGCGCTCTACTCCTATATCGTTAGCTAGTCGTACGCGAACCGTATAGGCGCCGTAGTAATGCCCCTAGTCCTACGCGTACGACTCTAGATTTAGAAGCTTTATACTACTAATAGGCTACATCTAGTGTCGGAGTATATACTCGTACGATACTAAGCTTAAATCTATATCGTTATCTAGAAGAAACGTAGCCTCGCGAAAGCCCTTACGCGTCTCGACGGCGCCTCGTAAGTAACGCGCTAGACTCGTATCGACTTACCTTAAGGGATCTATATAGAAACTCGGACTTAGGAGCGACCCTTACCTAGTCCTCTATCTTTTCCCTATTCGCCCTTCTTAGTTAAAGCCTCGACAGTTTCTAACCTACGAACCGCTTACGCGTTACGGTCTTTCTATAGGTGTCTATTCCGGTACTCCGTCTTATAGTAACCCTTCCTACCGTAGCCGTAGTACTCTACTTTTAACTTCTAGCCGGTTAAAGACGAGCTACCGGCATCTCGCTACTAACTCGTACCCGAGGCGCCCGGTACTTAACTCTACTTCTATTACTTTAGGCGATCGGCCCGCTTATATACGCCCTTAGCTTTACGCTTACGACGTATATACTACCCGCGGTCGTGCCCTCCGCTACTACCTCGGCGCTCGGTACTTTCGATACGCGAGGCTAGGACTACTAGGTCTTCTCTAGTCGTAGGCATATTATAGTAGCTAACGATAGCGGACCGTAAGCGAGGCGGAAGCTTCGCTAGTAGGTACCGTATACGTTACGCTTCCGAGTAGTTACCTAACTAGTCCTCTATAACATCTAGCTTAGTTACGAACTGTCGCGCTATCTAGTTATCCTTCTATCTCGCAACCTCGTACTCTAACATAACGATAAGCACGCGATTTATAGGATCGGCGTATACGTCTTGGTAGAACTCCTTAAAGTCCTAGTATATATACCCTATAAGGTTAACGGCGCTATAGTTAGTATACTATCGCTCGCTTACCTCTCCGCTAAGGTACATAACCCTATATAGGACCTTTAATTCGTCTATCGCGTATATAGTGCCTATGAGGGTAAAGATAAGTAAGAGCTCCCGAAGGAATACCCTTACCTTCCTTATCGAATCCCCTCTAAAAGGCGTCGGCTCTTTTAGACGCGGTCGCGTCGTATACGCTACGGCCGCGCCTCGCACTATAATATTATCGTTAGTAGTTATAGAGATAGAGGTAGGGGTTGTAGTAGGGAGGTAATCTTCTCTCCTCCCTCCTATACGCTCTAGAGGCGGTGCGCTTATAGCGCGTAAGATCTCTAGCCGCTCGATCTCCCGCTATATCTCTTACTCTTTAATCTTAGCCCGTAAGGCCTCTCTTCTCGTAACTAAGGCTATACGACGCGCCTACTACTATACTCTAGGGCTTAGGGGCGGCGTAGGCGACTCGCCGTCGTATACGTCGCGATCGGGCTCTATAGCGTGTATAGATTGTAACGAAGGCAAGCTTTAGAACTATAAGGGCCGTAAGGCTATAAGGGGATGTCGCAATATATAGCACGCCTACGATCTTCTAATCGTAGATAAACTAAAGCTTACTTTCATCTATCTACGCTATGCGCGGCTCCTAGTGTACGTATGCGCGTTACGTACGGTATGCTAAGCCGGGTATAGCCGCATTATATGTAAGGGTTAGCTATAGACTACCCTTATAAGTACTAATAATAAAGCCTAAGAATTTAACTTCTTTCTTATAGAATTTGTATTTCTCGGGTACTGTCTTAAATCCTAAACGCGTAAGTCGTTCGAATACGTCCTAGACTTATTTTATGTAATTCTAAAGGGATCCTTTTATATAGACTAATATGTTGTCTATATAAGCGATAACGGATACATCGAGTAGGTCTCTAAGTGTCTCGTTAATAAGGTCCTAATAGGATGCGGGTGCGTTAGTTAATTCTATTAGTATAACTAAGAATTCGTAAAGTCCTTATCTTATTCTAAAAGCGGTTTTCTATTCTTCTCCTTCCGCTATCCGAATAGCGTAGAAGGCATCTCGTAGGTTAATCTTCGTGTACTAGTCTAATCCGGTTAATCTATCTTACGCTTCTTCGATATTAGGTAGCGGGTATCGGTTCTTAATCGTAATCTCGTTTAACTTCCTATAGTCTTATACGAGTCGTAACTTCCCGTTTACTTTTAGAACGAACATATATAGAGTTCCTATACTTAAGGTAGATCTTCTTATCTATCCTTTAGCTAGCTTCTCCTTTAGCTATTCTTGTAGGGTCTATAGCTCTTTCTTAGACATTTAATATAGGGGTCCCTATAGAGGCTCTTTCCCTAGCTAAATGTTTATCTTATAGTGCGCGTACGTGTTATACTACGTTACGTAATTTATTTAATATAAATGTTCCTAACGGTATAAGGTATCCGGTTCCGGTTATTCGGCTCCCTATTGGTAGTCGTTCTATAATAGCGGTTACTAGATTCTCGGTTGTTTCTATAAGTAGGTATCTCTAGGCTATGCCTCGTAGGGTGTCGAGTATCTTATTAAACTTAATAGAGTATAGCATTCTTCGTCCGCCTATCTTAGGTAGGAATTCTTCGTACCTTCTTTATAGGTATACGATTATGTTATATAGCTTCTTAGGTACATTAATCGTAAAGGTTAGTTATTTATTATCGTCGTTAGTATCGCTCTCTTCTCCTTCGGAGGAATCTTCTTCGCTTAATTCTTCCGAATCCCGGTCTTCCTCGATAGTATCTAGCCCGGTAGTTTCTTAACTTTCTTCCTATAGTTCCGGTAACTACGATCCGTTCTACCCTAGGTCTTAGTTTTCCTTATCGCTTCTATCGTCGTTAAAGTAGGATTCGTCGATGTCTACTTCTCGAAGCGTAGCGTTCTACCTATACGTCGCTCCTAGGGTTCCTCTCGGTTATTAAGGCTAATACCCTACGCCTAATTTTGCGGCGTAGTAAACTTAATACGAGTCTTAGTAATAGAATCGCTAATAAAGGCTTCTATAACTATTTCAAGATTCGGATTCGATCTCGTAGTCGACCCTTCGTACTATTATATTAAACTGTCGTAGTTAGTTCTTCGTACTAAATAGAATAACTACTATTTACTACCTATAGTATCCTCCTCGTCCTTTTAAGGGGTCTAGGAGAGGCGTCCTACTTCTATTACTAGCTCTCTCCCCTACTCTCCGAGTATAGTCGGTATCTCCTCGAGATCTAACGCTACTCTTAGATTTACTAGTTCGGAGTTGTATTATATTAAACTGTTCGTAGCGTACTATATTCTTACCGCGGTAGTCCCTTACTAGGTAGCTAGGTTTACTCTATCTATAGTAAGTTTATGTTGCTTTCGAACTCCGGGATGCTCTATTCCCGTTACTATTCCTAATCTTACGACCTTTCTCGGTAACGTCGAGCTCTATTAGCTATAGTCCGTAGTACGGTTTATCCCTAGGCTTATTATTATAGTTATCGTAGAAGCCTCTATTACGGTTATCGTAGCCTAGTATATATCTAGCCTTTCCGGATACCTTAGAGTCGTATTATCGTTCTATAGCTCTCTCGTAGAGCTTATCGTTAAGATTAATCGTAACTCTAACGAGGTCGCCTAAGCTATCGATCTTCCGACCGTCCCTTAGTAACTCGTCCTTAATATACTCCTTTAGTCCTCTTTAGTATATAACTTAAAGTGCTTCGTCGTCCTAATCGGTAAGTTACGTATATTCCTAGAATTTAGTAGTATATTCGGTAGTAGATGTCTTCTAGGTTAAATGCTAAATAACACGAACGGTAGTAGTAATCTTATTAGAGATACTAAAAACGCTCTTTATAGCATGCTTAAGATAGTTATATAACCTAAAGATTCCGTCGGCATTGTCTTCTCCGTTACTATCTAGGTATTTCCTAAGGAATAGTTTAACCTGTTAAAAGAGGTATATAAGGGGTATTTAGGCGAGGTAGCGGAAGAATAGTACTATGCTTAGATAGTAGAGAAGGACATAGTAGGATAGCGTGTATCTATGTACAGTAATACTTACTACCGGTGTGTATATATGTTAGATAGACTGCGTCTAACCTACTAGCTAGCGTTTAGGCAGTTACGTAATCCGATTATATAAGCCTAGAGTAGTATTGGATTAATACTACTTCCTAGATTACGTAACTATAGTTATATAACTAAAGTAGCCGTCTACCTAGACACCTTCTTTTAAGACCGGATAACCTACAATTCTTAATACTCCTACTTAGGTTAGAAGGTCTCTAACAATCCCTATATAAGCTAGAGCTACCTTATAAAGTTTTAAAACTACTAGCTATTAAGTAGCTTAGTTAGCCTATTAGTAACTATGTCCTTTATATAGTAGTACTCTACTATAATCTTCCTCTACTACTAGAGATATCTAATAAAGTTGTATATAACATTAATGTACTTTAACCTTTTATACATATAGGCATCTTTAATAAGTGTTAAAGCTACTTAGTTGTTACCTATAAGCTTTACTAGTCTTAGCTTATTAATAGTGCTCTTACTTACCTTTATGCTTAGTTAGAATAGACTATCTCTAATAAGCTCTAGGCACCTTATTTCTCTAAGGACTATAGTAAGAAACTGTAACTACTTCGTAGCTACATTTATAGCTATAAATTTAGCTTCTATTGGTAATGTTGCAATAGACTTCTACTTCCTACTTATCTAGGATACTAGTGCTCTATAGAGCATCTATACAAATCCTAGGATTAAGACTCTATCTACCTTATCTATAGCATAATCTAAGTCTAAGTATCCCTAGAGTAAACATAATCCTCTCCTATATATTAAACTAAGGTCTAGGTATAATCTTAGGTATCTAGTTAGTTTCTTTAATGCCTTTATATGCTACTTTAAGGGATTAGCAACATATAAGCTAATTCTTCTAAGGGGAAAAGCTAAGTTTAGTCTTATTATTGTTATAGGCTATATCTAGGTACTATTATAGCTCTAGTATTCCTATTTATTACACCTCTTATCTATTTTAGCTATAGGCTTTAAGTCCTTATAGCTGTCTATAGGTGATTAGGTTAGAGTAGCCTTCTCTCTATTTATGCTTATTTTAGTAAGGTTGTTTTAGACATAGTGTCCTTAGTTAAGTTTTAGAGTCCCTTAGGATCTGTCCCTTATAATTCTTATACTAAGGATCTTATTAGGTTCCCTAAGGTCTTTAATCTTAAAAACCTTTCTAAATTTAGCCTTAAACTACTAAACATCTAATAGCTTTAGAGCTGTAATAGGTATGTTATCTATATAAGTAAGAACTATAATGTTTCTCTCTCTATAGATAAGGAGGTATAGATCTACTTATAACTAAGTAAATCTAATCTATTCTAGCTCTGCAACATAGAGCTTATTCTAGTCTCTAACTACTTACTTAAGTCTATATAAGCTTCTAAGGACCTTAAGGACTATGTTTAGTAGAACCTTAACTCCTAGAGGTAGGATTATATAGATGTCTTTAAGAAGGCTACTTTTAGTAAAGCATTGTTTATATTAATCTAGTGTATCTTAAGATCCTTCTTATAAACTATAGCTATAAAAACCCTAAGGGTGTTATGTCTAATAGTTAGTATAAAGGTCTCTTTAAAGTCTATACTATATTCCTATAAAAAGCCTCTTATAACTAGTCTTACCTTGAACTTTTCAATAGCTCTACTAATTATTCTTTTTATATTAAAGACCTACCTAGATGTTACTAAGTTTGTACCCTTTAGTAGTATAACTAGTTCCTAGGTGTTGTTACTTTCTAAGGCAATAAGTTCTTTCTAGATTGCCTCTTTCTATATGTGTCCCTATTTAGGGTCTCCTACTGCTACCTTATAGGACTTTAGGATTAGCACTTCCTACTAATAGGCTATAGCCTGCCTAATAGTAGCAAATGTATACTCTTCTACATTATTTAAGATTTCCTTAACCTAGCTTATAGATAGATTGAGATAAAACATCTAAGCAATTAATGCTCTATAATGCTTAGCCTTATGCTCTAAGTTATATTTATCTTTATCCCCCCTTAACCTCTTATTGCCTACAACTTAAGGTAGCTATTAAGGTAGATTATCTTAAGTAATCTTATTTCTATTTTCTTTTAGAGCTTCTTCCCTAAACTTCTAGTACTCTCTAATATTCTTTAGAGGTAGGGGAAGATGCATAAACAATAGTTTAGCTTATAGTAGTAGTTCTAATAACTTAGGCTCCTATAGGGGATATCCGGCCTAGGCTAGATATTTATTAGCCGGCTAAACTCCGGCTTTAGTAGCCTAGGGATATCTAGCCTAGGCTAGATATTGCATTGGCCTCCTAATAGGATTGCGCTATAGTACTTTATTTAACTAGTTAGTAAAGGTAACACTAAGATTTATATTACCCCCCTTCTTATTCTTAAACTAGTTAACTTAGCTATAGGCCTTAATAGTCTTTATGTCTAGCTCCTAGAACAGCTATTGCTTTATAGTATTCTTAGAATATCCTATAAATATAGCTTCTTTTCCTCTATTTATTAGTTTGTCTTTTCTTAAGCCTTAAGGTTAGGATCTCGGGTTAATATAGACTATAGCTTTATATCCCTAGACACGCAAATAGTTAACTGATAGTACCTAGCTAGTAAAGGCTTCTTTAGGGGAAAGAGTAATACTATTAATAATTAGCCTATTTAGTAGTCTGTTTCTAACTATAGTTTAAGCTTATAGAGCTTTAGGCTAGAACTTAACTAGCATCTTTAAGTCTTTAAGCATAGCTCTTACTATGTTCTCTAAGGCTTAAATTAACCTTTCTATAGGTCTATTTTAAAGTGAGTTATAGGCATTAGCTAAATCTATCTAAATGCTATACTCCTTCTCCTACTGTTTTAGTAAGGATAGAATCTCCCTTGTACTATTACTCCTTACTATAGATAGAAAACATCTTGACTTTATTTCTACCTAAGATTTCCATTCCTACAGAACTGTAGGAGCATTACTCCTAGCCCTTAGGGGGTATGTCTATTTCTTCCTAGAGAAGTTGTCTATAATCTTAAGCTAGTACTTGTATCCTAGTCTTGAGACTACACCCTAAAATAGCCTATAGATATTAATAGAGATAAGGGCTAGCCTTTCTCCTTTTCTCTCTATAGTAGCTCCCTTAAACTTTCTAATATTAATAAGTGAGTATACTTTACAATTATAATGTTTAGAGGGAATAGGAATAGGATCTTTCTTATTAGTAACTCTATATAGGTTTCTTAGTAGTCCCTTACTAAGGTGTACATATCTTCTATACTATAGCTCCTACTAATCTTTAGACTTAGTAGCTGCTATAGTAAACTTATCTATGTCCTAAGATAGCATTGCCTAGGTAAAAGACTTAATCTGTTTAGAGATACTATAGATAAATAGAACCCCTCCTTTTATCTTTATCTAGACAACTAGTTTACTAGAAAGGGATTTAAGGGTGAAACTAGGTAGTTAAATAGCAAACTAGTACCGAAACTAATTCTATAAAATAAGACTAACTCTAAGACTAGGAACAAACAAGACATTCTCTAAGACAATCTACTTCCTAGAAGGGCCCCCTATTACTACACTCCTTATATGTGTAGCTTGTAGGAAGCTACCCCTAACCTTAATCTACTTCCTCTATAATAGAGGTTTTAGGGACCTAAAAAGTAAATCTTAGTCGGTTATATAGGATAAAGTATAAGAGTTAAGTAACTACTCTAAGGAGGGGTACTTGCCTTTAGTTTCGATAGTTAAATAGGTAACCTCATTAACCTTATTATCTTTAGAAGGTGTTTTACTATCTAATAATAGTAGCTAATCTTCTTAGGTTATATAAGCTCTAGCTAGTTTTCTAGATAAGAACTTCTTCTTATTTATATTCCTTATCTCTTCTACTATACTCTTAATTACCTCTAGGACGTTATGGATTTTAGGTGATATTAATCTTCTTCTCCTAGGAGGTAATAATTGTCTCTTAGTAATAGAGTAGTAGGTTCCTCTATTAGTAGTAGGGTATGTACCTCTACTAGGCTTATCCTTATTCCTAACAGCTTGCTTAGTAAAAGAAAGCTTAGGGCATCTTAATATAAAATGTTTACCTCTATAAAGGTGACAATTTATTCCTCCCTAAAAGCTAGACTTTACTAGCATAGCTATTTCTTAGTAGGTAATATCTAGTCTTAATTTATATGCCTCTAGTAGTTGTAGACAATCTTTATATAATAGGCCTAGTTAGGCTAGGATAGTGTTATTAGTTTTAAGATACACCTTAGGCAAGGATTAAAGTAGATGCTTTAGCTTTCTTATAGGCTCTTTATAGTAAGCCTCTACTAGATCTACTTTAGCAATCCTTCTTATAAGGTTACTAAGGTAAGCCTAGGCTTGCCTAATTGTTATGTCCTCTATTATTTTAAAGTTGATTAGTTCTTAAATAACTGCTATAGCATATGTAGTATAAACCTTACTATACTTTACCTACATCTTGGTCTAGATTTCCCCGGCTAGCTAGGTCTCTAACACTTTATTAAGGTTATTAGATAAAAGGTAGATAAGAATCTTATATCTAGCCTTTATATTAGCTTTCCTACTAGCTAGACTATGAATTAATGCATTTAGTCTACTACTAGCAGCTAATAGCTCTAATTTAAAGAGTAGTATAGAGCTATAGGTATATAAGAGTAGCTAGCTACTATCTACTACCTAAAGCAAATCTTTAGACTTAAGATGTGTCTTTATGTATATAAACTATAGTCTCTAGTTATCCTTAGCTAGGATAGGTGTAGCCCTCTTCCTACTAATGTTACTGTTTCTAGATTTAAGCTCTATGTTTCTTTTGTAATATAGGCAGTAGGTCGGCTGCCTATAGAAGGAAAGAACGGTAGGTCGGTCGGTTAGTAGATATAGATAGGGAGCTATCTATAGGGAAGGGAAAGATTCGACAATTGATATCTAGCCTAAGCTAGATACTGTTAGTAGTGGATCTAAGACTCTTCAACTCTCTCTTAGTAGAACAATTTTAGTTAATAGAGACTCTCTAGTCTCGATATAACTCTTCCTAGTAAGCTCGCCTACTTTTCTAAGGTATTAACATAGGCTCTATAACGTAGGAGTCTAATAGTGTCTCACTAGGCACTTTTACGACTAATATGCACTATTAATCTATAACACTTCCTATATAATGCGGAGGCGGCCTCTAGTCTACCCTTCCTTTTAATCCCGTAGAGAAATAACTATAATACGACTATACTATAAGGATAGGCTAAACTGTAAAACCCGGGCTTATAACCTATTAAAAGAGGTATATAAGGGGTATTTAGGCAAGGTAGCGGAAGGATAGTACTATGCTTAGACAGTAGAGAAGGACATAGTAGGATAGCGTGTATCTATGTATAGTATACTACCGGTTTATATGTGTGTTAGATAGACTGCGTCTAACCTACTAGCTAGCGTTTAGGCAGTTACGTAATCCGATTACATAAGCCTAGAGTAGTGTTAGATTAACACTACTTCCTAGATCACGTAACTATAGTTACATAACTAAAGTAGCCGTCTACCTAGACAACTTCTTTTAAGACCGGATAACCTACAATTCTTAACATAACTGAATGCTATACTCATCCTCTTAAGAAGGTAGTAGTAAAGATAGGCTTAAGGTTCTTAGGTATAGAGTTAAATAAGAAGTACATATCTATCTAAGAGACCTAAGTGTCGAACTTGTCTCGGTCGCTATAGTAGTATTCTAGCTTACTAACCTTAAGGGTGTCGTTACCTATATAAGTAGCTAAGGTATTAATAGCATCGTTCGCGGTCTAAGGTCGTCGGGCTCTACTTACTTTACTAGGGGCGGGTGTTTCCCGTTTACTCTATTGGTCTCCTATCGTAGAGGGCGTTTAAAGCTGTTAGATTTAGTATAACCTAATAATATTATAAGTTAAGAAGACAAGCTTAATCGGGTTTGTTCTCGGGCCGATAGGAAGTTAAGGGAGAGTAATAAAGCAGTAGCTGTCTTATCTTATAAAGACTAAGTAGCAGTAAGGTAGAGGTTAGGTTATAGTGTATTCTAAATAGTAATATTGAATAGTAAGTTAAACGCCTCGAAACTATAAGGGATTCTTAGCGTTCCTAAATATAAAGGAGATTATTATTAATCTGCTCTAATCTATTAATCTGTTTTATAGATTATATGGAGCAATAGATTAGTTAGCGTCGTGCTCTATTCTAATCTGTTAATCTTTCTTATAGGTCTCGTAGAGTAACAGATTACTCTATAGTAGCTGTGCCTTTTTAGCTATAGTTACGCCTACTTAACTATAGAGGCTCTAATTAGTCGCTAAACATTAGCTTAATCTAACCCGTAATAGTAAGCGACGCTATCTACTATATAGCGCCTATAGGTAGGCCGTTAGTAATTCTAGGTAGGTCCTAGCGGTATCGTAGTCGGATTATAAAGGCCGATAAGGATAACTAGTAGTTCTACGGTACCGAGACGCCTACGATTTAGTAGCGTAACGTACGCGAGTTTTTTAAGAATCTTAAAAGCTTAAAGTAGGTATATACAATAAGTATTTAGGTTATTACTATAGTAGTATCTAAAGTAGAGAGTCCTTTATAGCCTAAAGAGTTTATAGACTTCCGAGATATATACGTACCTAATAAATAGGCGAAGCGTAAGATACCTAAAGGGGTTAAGTATACAATTAATCTCGTAGAAGGAAAGAAACCCCCCTTTAAGCCGCTATACTACTAGTTCTTAGCTAAGCCAGAGGTCTTAAAGGAACACCTTACGTAAGTAATAGAGAAGGGATAGATTAGGCGATCCGTAAGCGAGGCGGGTACGCCTATCCTATTCGTACTAAAGAAGAACGGTACTCTTAGGCTCTATATAGATTATAGAGGCCTAAATAAGATTATAGTAAAGAACCAATACCTACTACCCCTAATTAGCGAGACATTAGATAGCCTATAGGGCGCGAGGCTCTTTACTATAATAACCTAAAGGATACCTACTATCGTATTCCTATTAAGCGAGGAGACGAGTAGAAGACTACGTTTCGTACGCAATATAATTACTATAAGTACCTAGTAATACCTTTTAGGTTAACTAACGTACTAGCTACATTTTAGGGGTACATTAATAAGGCCCTTACTAGGTTAGTAGATAACATCTACGTAGTCTACCTAGATAACATTCTTATCTATAGCGTAACGCGTAAGGAGTACGTACGAGCCGTACGCGCGGTACTAGAGAGGCTACGAAAGTTCGCCCTATTTACGAACCTAAAGAAGTGTAGCTTCTTCTAGGAGAATGCCGAGTTCCTAGAATTTATCGTAAGTGTTGTAGGCGTATCGATAGATAGGAGTAGGGTAGCCGTAATCGAGGAATAGCCTACGCCTACGAGTTTTTATAAGGTTTAATCCTTCCTAGGATTCTATAACTTCTATAGGCGCTTTATAGAAGGTACTTAAGGATTA
This sequence comes from Nothopassalora personata, assembly GCA_033816765.1. Classification (NCBI taxonomy): domain Eukaryota; kingdom Fungi; phylum Ascomycota; class Dothideomycetes; order Mycosphaerellales; family Mycosphaerellaceae; genus Nothopassalora; species Nothopassalora personata. Next base: position 424,883 of record CM066295.1, read on the forward strand.
CTAAGCTACTAATAGACCTACTAAAGGGATATAAGAATAGTAAGAAGTAAGGACCCCTTATATAGTCTACTTACGAGGAGTAAGCGTTCTAGTAGCTAAAAGCTAGGTTCCTTAGAGTACCTATCCTAAGGTACTTCGACCCTACGTTACGTACGCGGGTTTAAACGGACGCCTCGGGTTTTACGATTATAGGTATTATCTCTTAGCTATTTAGTACTAAGTAGTATCTAATCGCCTTCTATTCTCGTAAGATAATACCTACTAAGTATAACTACTAGACCTATAACTAGGAACTACTAGTAGTAGTAGAGGTATTTAAGTATTAGCGACTATACCTCGAAGGCGTATTATATACAGTTTAGGTACTAGTTAACTATATAAACCTATAGGGTTTTATATTAGTAAAGTAGCTAAATAGGAGGTAAGCTCGATAGGTAACATTCCTACAATCTTTTAACTTTATAGTAGAGTATAGGCTAGGGAAGAGTAACCTAGCCAATACGCTATCGCGACGTAGTAACTACGTATACGTAGCGTAGTAGACGTTAAACTTACTTCCTACCTTATAAAGTAAGCTATCTTTCTAGAAGGAATCCCTACTTAGAGAGGACGAGCCTATAGTAAGGCGCGCGACCGCTACCTACTAGAGAATATAGGATATAATAGCGCGATAGTAGTAGTAGGAGCCTACGAGCCGTAGGGGACCCGATCGCTACCCGTAAGAGTATATACTATAATAATATAAGGCGGCTTAGGTAAGCTACTCTTACTACTAATAGAAATCGTATAGGGGAGAGACGATAGGTACGTTATATACTTATCGTAGGCGCCTAGCGAAGGCGACGCTAAGGATTAGTATATAAAGGGCGGATTAGTCTATAGTAGAAACACGATTATAGTAAGACGTAATGGGAGACGAGGACCTGGCAACAATCATGGTGGGCAGACACTAGCAACCCCCAAAGGACGGAGCTAACGTTTCGCAGATGATGCATGCAACGAAAAGATCACCATAACTCAGATCGTGAAGTCTGAGGCGATGTATGCAAAACAGCCCATCGAAGTGACATGCGATGAAAAAGCTTGGACTCAAGCTTGTGCACACTACTATTCCGTCGCACACGCAGATCCGAACAATCAAGGAAGTTTAAAGTTCACTTGCGAAGACAACAACATCAGAATCGATCAAAGTTATACTTCCGACTAGTACGACTCCCATAACACTATCTGGAGAGATTTCAGAGATAAGGACTATGTGTTCGCTGGTATCAATGGCAAGAATCAGAAGAAGGATCTCGAATGCGACGCAGACGAATGGCCACCCGCATACTTTGTTCCTGAATCTGGAGTGGGAAAGCCAGAATGGGACCAGAAAATCCGCTGGATTCCGCGAGAAGAGAATCGTGGAGTTGCCACCTTGTGGAACTCCTTCTGTGCAGATCACGATGGCGGGCAGTATAACGGCCAGAGAGAGCGCGGCCCCAAGAGGAACCCGCGTAACAACAAGATCACGGAAGACCTGCACGACTTCAGCACCGTACCCATCAACACCAAGCTGTTGAAAGATGGCAAGCTCCCCAAGTCCAGGACTATCGACGGTGGCAAGGGAACCATTACGGCCATTTATGACGTCCTGACTTATACTAGAGCTGTGTTCGAAATGCAGTTCAAGTGGTACGATAATACGCCTTCGAGAGACAATAATTAGCTGCTTGAAAGTAATCCCTGCTGGCCGAGAGACATCGCACCTGATGATCCTGGATTCCTTCTTTTGGGTAATGATCCATGGTACAAAGACCATCCCTTGGCAAGCAACACCGTGGCCTCATACGCCAACATACCCAGTAGATCGAGGTTCGACGAAGCAAACGGCGCCCGTGTGCAAAGGGGTCTGCCGCAAGTCGACGACCTCAATGTGCCTGCTGCAGATTCTCCAGGGGCCAAAGCTCCCAAGACAGCAACCCCACCCGCTGAACGACGGAGACGCCGCGAAAGACTCGAGCTTGTTGGGAGTCGCCTCGTACTTCGTGACGACGAGCTCAACGTAACACGACCTCTGACAAACGAAGAGATGATAAACAAGGAAGTGTATTGCCGGGCCGGCACGGTTGGCCTTCCGCTGGTTTTTTCAGAAACAGGCTTGTTTGTGCCTCGGCGACCAAGAAAATCCTAGACTAGGCACTATTTTTTATTCGAGCCTACTTTTTAGGGGATATCGCGACGGAGGGTAGATAGCTCGGGGCTATAGTACTCATTGTTGTCGTTCATATCGACATGACGTCTTCGCTGCATCAAACCTCTGTATGGAATATTTGATTAGAAGCTCATGCATTTCGCCGAGGCCGTTCCGACTCCGATAGTTCTATTCGGCCGAATTCTGACTGCCGAGATGCTACTTCCTCTGCGATGTCGCCGTGCTACGATAACATTGCGAACGTAAAACTCCGACCGAGCACGAGAGAAGGCTCGGAATCTTCTATGACGGTATCCCAAAGCACCATCCGGACGACGGAAGCGCTGCCTCGCGCCCGAGCTCGGGCTGGCGGTCGGTTGAAGGCGTAAGTGCAGTCGCTGGAGGAGACGTTTCATTCGGGTTCTCGCGTTGATGGCATTGAAGTTGTCGCCGATGCCACTCGAGAAAGGTCCGATGCAATGGCGGCACCCCATGCGACAGCTGTCGCCGCTCCCGCAAAGAGAACGAGTGCGATTACGCTACGCCCGAGCGGCGGCGAACGCAGCAGCAGTCAGTGGCCGACTTCGATCAACATGTCGAACCAGCTGTGAACTGATACGTCTGTTGCACAGTGACAGTCGCCGCTCAGACGATGCACCAGCACAGCATGAGGAAGTCCAAAACCATGACACCAGTGGAGACGGCCCAAGCAGCACACCAGTAATTCATCGCGAAGCCCATCAACCACGCGCTTCTCTGACCCGAGATCCTGCACTGCTTCATGGCCCGTGGTTTGTTAACATGGATGTGCCATACACTCCAATCTTGGTCGCCGAGTCATCTGACTCTGCCTTTGCAACGCGATTTCGACAGACCATCTCCACTGACCAGCAGGACCATCTGCCCCGGATCGACTTTGTGAGCGACGACGACATCCTTGCACTGTCAGAGGCGGAGTGCATTTGGCCGAGCCCAGCCCGTGCTCATTTCCTCCTCGACACGGTGCTCAAACGTCTCGGACGCACCTATCATATCCTGTTACGCAACGTGGTGCTCGAAGAACTCGAAGCACGCGTTCGTAGCCCGCATTCGACAGACTTGCTGACCAACACCAAGCTCCTGGCCGCGTTCGCGGTAGGCGAACTTTACGCGACTAGAACAAGGACGGGCAACGATACATTTCCTGGCCTCAGCTATTTTGCAAAAGCTACCAGAATTCTGCAGATTAGCCCCGAGAGGCCAGTGCTCGGGTTTATCGAAGTCAAACTACTACTTGCAAGTTCCATGTCTTTGAAGTCCCTTTGATCGCACACTGATAACCCGTACTCTGTAGTCTTTTTATTCCCTCTGCCTAAATCGACGACACTCGGCGTACTCTCTCGCCGGCCAAGCCGTAAGACTTGCAGTTGTGATGGGGCTGCACCTGGAAGTACCACCTGCAGTATTGCCTGACCCGGCCTTACGAGAACACAGGCGCCGGCTGTGGTGGACGGCTTATACCTTCGACCGAATGTGGTCATCGAAGTTGGGCTTCCCGCACGCTGTCTCGGACGACGATGTGACAGTTGACCTTCCATCAGACCACTTGGAGCAGGGCGATACCACAGATTCACTGCATCCATCATTTTTCGCTGCCCGAGTTAGTCTCGCCAGATCGGCTTCCAGCATCATAACTTCAATATACGGACGGACATCACGAGACACGCGTCTGTCGGAAAAAGTACAATCTGTTTCCAGAGACCTGCGAGTGTGGATGGACAAGCTTCCAGAAGACTTGAAGATTGATGGCGCAGACCAGTACAGAATGGATCCTAGAGCCTGCTCCTTGCAACTACTATTCAATCAGGTAAAGTACCACCATCTCCTCTGAGCCGTTCGCACTCATGCCGGTCTGACGTCCGAGAAGCTCCTCATACTTGCAACAAGACCTGTCCTCTTGCATGTGCTCAAGACTCGCATCGCCAACCCCGACTCCGACATTGGCGTCCATAAATCTGCTTTAGGGCTAGCAGAGGCCTGTGTAACGTGCGCCCGTCACTCCTACAGCCTTTTGACAGACAAGTGGACCAACGGGTCTCTAATGCTTTTCGATTACTTCGACACTCAATACATCTTCTCGTCTTCGATCATCCTGGCCATCTCCTCACTTTGGGAGAGGGAATCGAGTCATCTCGACCAAAACCGGGTAGAATGCATCACACATCTGCTTGCTCAGCTGAAGCAAAATGGGAACCTTCCTGCGGCAGAGTTTTGTCGGCATATAGATGCCATGCACCCATTAATGGCGGATCTCGAGTCCCGCTTGCGTGCTCAAATGCCACGTTATGCGACAGTGAACGAGCCACCGACAGACCACTCTCTCGGGGCAACAGGTCGCAATCATGAGCTTGGGAGCACACAAATGGCTCAAGGCATTACTCTGATGGAGCCCTTTTTTCAGAATCTTCTAGCGCAGCCCGACGCAGAGCTCCAGTTCATCGACCAAGCGGACTTGCTGGATCTGGATCTTGGGCCACTGTGGCCAGACGTGACAAATTCATAGCGTTGGAAGGTAGCCACCTGAGGACCTTATGACTAGCCAGTCTGCGCTCGCAGATTCCACCAGCATCGGCATTCTCCTACATGTCTGGCATTGATGCAACCGACTCATGAACGGGCGATTTGGAGCTCAGCAGAATACCAATTTTGAATCGCGCGAACATCGTAGCTCATGGCTACAGCATCAAACGCCTTGAGATGCTCCCTGCATGCAGTGCCGTCATTCGAAAGCCGAGCAACCCACTTCCCGTGTTGCTTTGCGGCAGCGACGATCTTGTCGATAGCCTCGACGAATGCGTGCTCATCGCCTTTTGCAGGAACATAGCCGAGAATGGCAAGGGCAAGGTCATTTGGGCCGACGAAAATCATGTCTGAAGTTGTATGAGGCAACGTAAGTAAATACACTCTGCGGCCACAGACTCAGTTGAAATGACAGCGCCGACTCACCTACGCCAGAAACGGCACAAATCTGATCGACATTCTGCAATCCTGCCTTCGTTTCGATCTGGACGCACGTGATCAGATTCTTGTTCGCGGTCTTGACATAGGTAGCGACGTCGACATCGTGGGCGATGGCCGCGAACGGAGAGCCTTGACCTCGAAGTCCATCCGGAGGGAATTTCGCATGCTCGACAACTGCTCTTGCTTCTTCCGCGGTGTTGATTTGCGGAATAACAATGCCACTTGTGATGATAACGACGTCAGCTCTTGTTGACGACGAGATCAATGAGGTAAACACATACTGCGCTCCCGCATCCAAAGCACGTTTGATCAAGTCCGGGTGTGTCATGCGAAGCCTAACGAGCGGCGACACATCCAGCGCCGCGATCGCAGCTGTTGCATTATGCATCGCATCATCGCTGATCTGTCCATGTTCACAATCGATGATGATGCCCTAGAGAGCCAGTCAATCAGCACGGAGGGCGCTTTGCTTCCTTACACGCTTCTTACGGACATCCACGCCTGTTTGTGCCACTATCTGGGCTAACCGAAAGGAAGGAAGGCCCATGAAAGTCATGATAGGTTTCGATCGCGCCCGTAAAGCATTAAGAAGACGCAGACGCGGGTTGAAAGCCATCTTGGTAACGACCGCTGAAATAGATCAGTAGAGTTTATGTGGAGATGCTAAAGGGAGAAGACATAGAGAAGATGCTATATTGCAGCATCTGGTCAACAGACAAGTCCAAATGCAAAGTCTTGCATGGCGCCATCAGCCGTGTGATACTCGGCGAGTGCAAGCGACGTCGTATATCGCTCGGCATTGAGAGCCTGAAAGCTCGACGAGAGGCTCGGTGGTACCGCGGAGAAAGGATCTGGCCGACACCGAGGCCGAGAATCTGATGGAAGGGCTCGCCGAAAGTCAAACGAAGTTTATCCATACTGGAGGCGAACTCAGTATTCCTTTCCTTAACGACATCAGCATTCCGGTTAAACACCTTGCCATAACTACCACTCCGGCCATGGGAGCAACTTCTGACCGCCTCCACGTCACAGAGCGGTTGGATCTCGAAGTCGACAATGTTGCCATTTCGCTTGCCATCACGTATCGCCCAGGCCGACTCGACCCCGTGCTCTTTCTGCACGGATTTGGATCAACGAAAGAAGATTTTGCCGATTTTCTACTCAAGAGAAGTTTCGACGACCATGCTTTCGTAGCATACGACGCTCCCGGTTGCGGACAATCGACGATCACAGAACATCAACAGTTGTCCATTCCATTCCTAGTCAGGACCGCAGAGGCAGTATTGGACCATCTCCGCATAGACCGATTCCACCTCGTTGGCCATTCTATGGGTGCTCTTACCGGGCTCGAGCTATCGCACAAGCATCTTTCGCGTGTGCTGAGCTTTACAAACATCAAAGGCAACCTTTCTCCAGAAGACTGCTTCCTCAGCCGACAAATATTTGATTATCCAGCATCGGATGACAAACTCTTCTTCCGGGATTTCATCCATCGGACCTTTCGTGCTCCTTTCTATGGCAGCGCAATGTACGCAACAAGTCTGCAGGTCAAAGCCAGGCCAGAATCTGTCAGGCCGATATTTTCCTCGATGGTAGAGCTCTCCGACGCGGGCGATCTGCTTGACAAATTCCTGGCATTGCCATTTCCAAAGACTTTCATGTTTGGCGAACAGTACGACTCGCTTTCGTATCTAACGACGCTTGCGAAGGCCGGAGTGACACTCGCCAGGATCGAGGATTGTGGTCATTTTCCGATGTACTCAAATCCGCCATTGATGTGGCAGTACATAGGAAAGGCAATCACTGAAGGGGAGAAAGGATGTACATAGTTGAACATTCCCGCATGTATGATCTTATCATCCCGATCCTGGCCGATGTATCATATGCCGCTTAGCAGATTTTCGAAGCCTTGTCCTAGCATACTAGCAAAACGTTTGTTCAACATGCATAGCACGTTCCCAGTAACGTCGCGCAACCGAGCGTGGGCCAGGTAGCAACCTGCAAAGAAGTTGTTCGACAGGAATGGCACACGTCTTGATAGGAGATCGTCAATACAGCGACCGTCGAATGGGTGATGTCTGAAATGACCTGCGAAACCAACTTCTAATCTCTGCGCTGCAATTGATGATAGTTCAGTTTCTTACGAGCTTCGGCAATTCCAGCACCCCTAACTAGAAGTTCCCGAATCTTGCTCTCTGCGTCCTCAATCTCCGCAGCTACTCGAGCCACTTCTCGTGCCAACCGACGTGGCACAATCACGACACCATTGGCATCAGCGATCACAATGTCACGGTGCTCAACCCGGACTTTTCCAACACTGACGGCCTGACCGACATCTGCCACCTGAACTCTATCTTTCCCAGTACGCATCCAACGCCCAGCGGAGAAGAGTGGATATCCGTCGGTCAGCGCTTTGTCAACGTCGCGACACACTCCATCGATAACGGTACCTGAGATGCCCCTCAAGCCCGCATATTGGGTCATTATATCGCCCCAGACTGTACAGTCTGTACGCCCGCCGTTATCGATGACTACAATGTCGCCTGCGGCAACATCATCGATGAAGTCGCCAACGCTGCCTGGGGGATCGCTCGCAGGGACATAGCGAACTGTGAAGGCTGGTCCAACGATAGTCTTCTTGTAGTTGCTGAGCGGCATAATGCCAAAGGCCTGGCCAGGAACGCCCAACTTGTCGAGAGCGTCAGATACAGCCGCAGAGTCGAGACCCTCAAAGAGAGCGCTAGTCTGTCGCTCCTCGGTCGACATACGGTTCGAGTTCCGCGACGATACGGTAGTGACCGGCTCAATTGAGTTGGCAGACCGGATGGCTTCGAACTGGCTGTCATGCATGACTTCGGAAACAGGATGCCCTGCTCGCACTGATTGGATCATAGCATCTTGACGACGCCCGATGCGCTCAGCCAGGTCTAGCACCTCTTCAATCCGATTTGCCGGCACAAAGACTGTTCCACATCTGTCGGCTATCACAAAATCATCCTGATCGACTGTGACTCCTCGCATCTGGACCGGAGTACCTGCGTCATACTGCACCATTCTGTTTCGGGCGCTGATCATGGTGACTCCTCTGCCATAGACCGGAAATCCGATATCTCGACTTCCATCAATGTCTCGACTCATGCCATCAACAACAGTACCACGAATATCCTTTCTTTTGGCAGCATTCGCGATGATATCACCCCAGCAAGAAACGCCATCGATACCTCCAGCAATGACGAGGACACGATCCTTGGTTTTCGCAGAATCAATCACAGGGGTGATGAGATGCGTTGTGGGAGCTTGATCGGTTTTTGGACCCAATTGTACTGTACTGGCGCGTCCGACGACTTTGTGGCAATCCCACAGGGGTAGTAATCCGTATGTTGCTCCTTTCAACTGTAAGAAGTCCAGCGCATCGGACACGGTGTTTGTATCAAGCGCGGAAAGTCGTTCCAGAGGATCCATTGTGTTTACGGTGTGATGTGAGGAGCAAGGAGGTAGATGAGAGGTCGATGTCAATTGACTGAACGAGAGCAGATGGTGCAAGCAACCAGAGGCTATGGGACACTGATCAACGGCTGCTCGCTGGAGGGGCGTCTTTGATAGGCCGTGAACATCAAGCGTTCGCCGACGCCGAAGCCGACGCCGAGAACACCAACGTCTAAGTGACAAGAAAGACGTTCAACATTTCGGTCCTTGGCAGAGCCTTGGGGCACATGTTGTGTCTGACCGAAGCCGAGAATCCGAATATCCGCAGTCTTTGTAGCACCATTGGCCGAACAAATCGCCAACTTGGTCGCCATGTTGACCGACCGAAAGTGAATTGAACAGTTTGCTCCAATCCGCATGGCATCTCGCTGCGTTGATAAATGTCAAGACCCCAAGAATGTTCTGTCTGGAGCGTTGCCATTCTTTTTGACCTTTCAAACTTCCCTAACCACTTTTCGCATGTCTCGTCTCGATCAGACGTGGCCGCTGACGCAGCATTCGCGTTGATAGAGAAGTACAAAGCAGATACGTCACCGCACAAGGTCGATCTCAGTCCGGGCTTTTATCGTGATGAAGAAGCGAAGCCTTGGACATTTTACCTCAGCAAGCTCAGTCGCTTCTTTCTCGGCTCGGCACCGTTTAGCTCCGATCATCACGGGATAGCACGGTTCAGCACCGTTCAGCCAATCGGGTGATTCCGCAGCAGCGAGCCTTAGCGAAGCGTCTAAGATCAAATGGGGCTTGTTTTAGTGCAGCTTAAAGCTGTGCAGCACCACCACTATATTTCAGTACGCGATAGTAACCGATTACTACGCCCGGCCGAGCTCCTGCAGATTCAAATGATAGCGCCGATAGCAGAGATTACGACGGCGTCGAGAACGTAACGATCCGATAGCGCGTTATGTACGAAGTACATCCTCGAATGCAAAACCGACTTTATGCAGTTTAAACCAATATTAGCCAGCGAGCCACCAACGCCTCTTACGAGTACACCACTACCCCCATTCGATTCCTTAGGCTAAATAAGTAAGAGTTGTTAATATTAAAGGCAGTGCATTATGTTCGGTAGGCGCGCTAAGACGCGAAGCTAGGTAGATACACAACTATTAAGTCTATTGCATAGCGCGCAATTGTCTGTCGTGCCGTATGCTATACGTACACCTTCCTAGTTGATCGTACGCTTCGCAGTCGTGCTAGTGTAGTCGTGTCGCTATAGTAGAACATTAGTGCGTAACAAGAGCGTCGTCCTGCCGTCGTGTATACCTCCTCCTTGCTCTAGGTTGCTATGCCCGCGTAGGCTCCGTAGTGCGCGGCGCGTGTAGACTTCGTAGCATAACCGGAGGGAATCCAATGTAGTCCTCCTCTTCGTCGCTATTAGGGGCGTTGTTGTCGGCATCGGAGTACTCGTCTAACGATTCTTCTGACTCTACATCTTCGAAGGCGTGTAGTAAGGACTCGTGTCGCGCGGACAGCGATTGTAGGTGATTATGACAAGCAGACGACGCCATTGTTAATTCAATTAAAAGCGCCGAGCGTGCGCTGTCGAATGCAGTAGTTATTAAGGCGGTAGAGTAACGTGGTAATAGAGATGTATACCTTCGAATGTAATAGTGCTTGTTTGTATACAGGGCTGAATTCGTATACACCAAAACAGCCCCATTTAGTCTTAGACTCGCTGCGCGAATTGGCGCTCCTAGCCCTCTAATTGGCTGAACGGTGTAGAACCGTGCTTAACGGAGCTGAAGCGAGCTTAAGCGAGCCTAGCGCGTGCGCTAGGCGAAGCCAAAGCCAATTCCTGCGGCGAGTCTGAGTTTACTGAGGTAATGGACATTACCATCTGTGCAACAGGTACCTTTAAACCCTGCCCCGTATCACAGCGACCTTGTACCAACATTTGTAAGGCTGAACAAGCGCTATACAAAGATTCGTCCCGAGACCATGAACACTTGCCTCTGCTCGGGCATGCACTGCTCCTGAGCAAAGTTCGAGACCTCATCTTCGGCGTGTCGTCGGACCAGTCTGCTAGGATTGCTTCTATCCAAACAATAGCAGGTACAGGAGCGAACCATCTCGGTGCTCTACTGCTGTCGCAAGCCTGTCGTCCACAAACCGTTTGGATATCGAAACCATCTTGGATCAACCACACGGAGATCTGGAAGATCATGGATAACGGCATTCAGCGTCGATCGTATCCGTACTTCGATCCAGAGCGTTTCACGATCGATTACGATGGCATGTTGTCGACTCTGGGTACAGAAGCCCAGGAAGGCGATGCGGTCATGTTGCATAGCGGCGCACATAATCCAACGCGATTAGATCTAGATAAAGCACAGTGGATAAAAATCGCGGCCTTGTGTGAGGAGAAGCGCCTCATTCCATTCTTTAACGTTGCCTAGTATTACGACGTGTAAAAGAGCGCGCTATAGCGGAAAATAGGCCCGAAGTTCGGCCGTCCTATAGTCCCTATAGTAAATACGCGTAGAACCTAGGAATATCGTCCATCTTGCCTATTGTTGACCTTATATCGTTATAACCTCATCGTCGCTATATAAAGGTATAGCTAGATTATTATATAGCTTACCTATACTACTATAGGCGTTAAAATCCCTCTATAGTAGTAGCGTAAGATTAAGCGTCTATTTGTTAACACGTCCTATAGTAACCAGTAGATCTTAGAGCTCGTAAATATATCTAGGCGTATAATAGACAAGTACTATAATAACCTCCTTCTATTAAGTAAGGTATATCTAGACTATAGCCTTATAGAGACTAGTTATTCTCGAGCTCTTTTACCTATCTTTAAATAGCGTATATTCGAGTACCTCGTAGACTAGCTAATAGCTTTCTAGGACGAGGTAGTTTAGTACCTCTATAATAAGTCTAGCGTCGTTATTAGTTAAAGTATAATATTATAGTTATTAAAGCGGAGGTATTACTTAAAGAAAGTAGCTATTTATTTAGTAAAGGAGCGTAATTAGGAAGTAAGGGATTAGTTCGAGAGATAGTAGAGTAAGATACTAATGTTACGGATCGGTCTGGGGAAGCCCGTAGCCAACCAATCGATGCCAGCAGACCAGCGGATGCACCCGATATGCAGAGTGCTCTCAGTGCTCTCGGGTGCTCTCTCGAGAGAGCAGAGAGAGCAGAGAGAGCAGGAAAGATCACGCCAAGACACGGCACTATATAGACGACGCTCTTTTGCAAGTAGATAGGAGCCTCGTGCTCAACTCATTTTAAGTATACACCATATACTGTTTGGAACCACTACCTTCATAACTGATTGAGACATCCCTGCAAAGATCCAAGCCCGAGTTGTGATAACGTACAGCGGTTCCTAACAACTAATAGATTAAGTCTACTATGTTAACGAGAGTATATTAAATAAATGTGCTAGTTAGTAGAAGACTAGATAGACGCCTATAGGAGCTCTATATTTTAAATAAGGCTCGTATAAAAGAGAGGTTAGATAGTTAGTATTACTAGGAATTACCTATAATAGATACCTACCTAGTACGCTTATCTTTTAAGGTAGTATTACTACTAAGATATTCGAGTCCTAGCTTAAATATATAGTACTAATATAGCTCGAAAGAGGTTTATTTCTAGTAATAGATAACGTATTAATTTATCGTAGTAAGCGTATTAAAGAGCTAAGTAGGAGAGCTAGAATATATCTATAGTACCTACTACTATATCTACTAGACTTTAACCCTATTAAGTTATTATTTAGTGTACTAAAGAGATAGGTAAAGAAGTATATAAATACCGCTACTACTTATAATAGCTTTAGAGACTTTATTCGAGTCGCTATAAAGCGCTTTAAGCCGTCTACGGAGAGCGCCTTTACGCGGCGGACGGTGTAAGGATTATCGTTACGACGATAGGAAACTAAGTCTCTCTATTACGAAGCCTATACGGCGGCTAGGAACGAAAGCCGTACGGAATAAGATAAGATATACGCGCCTCCTACGATACGACCGAGCGACCGATATATAAAACATAACATGTAATACGATGCGACGGCTACGACTAAGCGATGCTACCGCTTTCTAGTATACTCCCTTAAACCGGCTACTTAACCCGCGATAGAACGGCGTAGTAACTCGTTTCTAGAGCACCCCTCCGAGAGAAGAGACTTAGTAGCCTTAGTTTCTTAGATAGAGGGCGTAAGGGGCACCTATACGTGTTTTAGGGGGCACGTATAGATAAGCACCTACGTACCTAACTGCCCGGAAAGGATACAAGTAGGAGAGACGTAAGGGAATAGTAGTGTTTTACATTTCGTAATATACGGGTTACGTGCCTATTACGGAATAATTCCTATAGACCCTAGAATTATAATAACGAGACGAGTACGCAACTTATCCTACCTAAGCGCTTAGACTTAGGGCGATTAGACTACTTATGCTTAGACTAATTAGACTTCTTATTATAAGGGACGGGCCCCTATTTCTTAGTATAGGCTACGCCTATACGTTCGGATTGCTTTCCGATACCTTTTCTTCGGATAGCGTATAACTTCCCCCTTCTTCTATATCAAACTTATTATAAACTTTATAGAACTTTAGTATATACGTCGTTTACCCGTAACATTAAGTTCGATCTATTCGAATTAGCTAGGCATCTACTATTAAAGAGACGGGATACGTAATAACGTCGCCGGGTAGCGAGAACCCTAGGACTAGTACCCCGAATAAAAACTTCTAACTTATACTTTAGTAACTGTACTAGCGATAGGAAGAGATATAAGCCGAGTTAATTGTAACGCGCGCCGCTTTAAAAGAATCGGAAGACGCTCGACGTTAGTTAACACCTATAGTCTCGCTACTAGTTTATAATAAGACGAATACTAGTAACCTAATAAGACAGTTACTATAGACGCTAAACGCCGCCGCGCCCTCGTCGCGTACTAGAGAAGAACCGTCGGGTCCTAGAGGTTAGAACCTACCTTCCTAGGACGGTAAGGTAGAGACATTCCGCGATTACTTCTTAAGGTTAAAGAGCTCTTTTAGAGTACGATCCGCCCTAAAACCGACGCTCTCTAAGGAGTATTACTAGGATACGAGTAATAACACCTTACTAGCGAGAGAGCGTACTAGGATACGGCACTTCTAGGATAAGGGAGACGGCGAACTTAGGAAGGACCCCGTTACTTTCTTTACGTAACTTAAGAAAGTCTTCGGTAATAGTAACGAGCGCGCTAAGGCTCTAGAGCAGCTTACTAAGATTAAACATACGAATGGTTAACCCTAGTACGATTACTAGATAAAATTCGACGGACTCCTACTAAGCGCTAGCGGAGAGAACTAGAGGGACGACGCGAAGATTAGTTACTTACGTAACACCTTCTCAAACCCCGTTAGGATATATACGGCGGCTATACCGAAAAAGGAGGACTACTACGAGTTTACGGGTAAGGTTAAACGGATTATAACTAATCTTAAGGACACGGACTAGTTTAAAATAGCCTATAAGAGGTAGAAGGATGTTAGGAACCGCTGTACGTTATCACAACTCGGGCTTGGATCTTTGCAGGGATGTCTCAATCAGTTATGAAGGTAGTGGTTCCAAACAGTATATGGTGTATACTTAAAATGAGTTGAGCACGAGGCTCCTATCTACTTGCAAAAGAGCGTCGCCTATATAGTGCCATGTCTTGGCGTGATCTGTCCTGCTCTCTCTTGCTCTCTTGATCTCTTGTTCTCTTGCTCTCTTGATCTCTTGATCTCTTGATCTCTTGCTCTCTGTCCCGCAAGTTTCTTTGCTCTCCTCGCTTAGTGAGTGGCTGTGAGTTCTCCACGAATCAAACCGTAACACCATCCCCCTTCTAGCCTAGCTTCGTCCCGAAGCTTATAGTCGTTTCGAGTGTGCATCTTTTCCATCGGCTAAAGATGTCGTCTTCTTTACCATCACCCACACACCGTCGCAAGCCAAAGGTTTCGTCCACTCTCCGTCGTCTGGACCTTTATACCGATATCGAAACAAACGGTACTGAAATGGCGCCCTGTTCTTCCTGCAAGTCTGTTGTCGTTGCACCCGGCGAAGTTCGTCCCCGCTGCGTCGTCGGTCCTCGTTCGTCAAAGTGTTCCGAGTGCATCAAGCACAACCGGAAGTCTTGCGACGTCTCTCTCGCCTTTTCCCAGTGGGAAAAACTTCGGAACGCGAGGGAAGCGTTGCGTCGTGACATCGAGTCGTTGGAGGAGGAGGAGGTGGAGATTCTGCAGCGATTGTCTCGTGACCAACAGGCGTTGTCCGAAAGAAGAATGAAAAAGATTCGTCTCAGGAAACAACTGCGTCTCGCCGAGAACCGCGTCGATGGTGCCACTGCCTTGGCACTCGAGGAGCTGGAGTCCGAGGATCCTTCTCCCGAGTCCGTCCTTCCTTTCTCCGTTCCCTCCGGCATAGAGGTGCCAGATCATTCCTTTTTCCACGGCATTCTCGAAATGCCCCTGGACCACTGGAGTACGATAACGGGTGTCCCTCTCGACGATCCGTTAAAGGGTCTCTTTTCTCCCGAGCCTTCACATCAAGAGTCCGCGGTGTGAGGCCGTTGTCGTCAGGTTGTTTCTGCTAGGCAGATTTCGAGAAGAAGTTCTCGCATTCCTGGTATGCATTCTCTTCGCGAATCATTGCGTTGAACTCGCGGCTAACCATGTTCTTTTTCTTGCAGTTCCTTGCAAAATGGCCTTGCTCGCCACATACGTAGCAGGTGGAACCTTTGCTCTTCAGCCCCCTTCCTGTCCTACGTTCCGTTACGTCCAATTCCATTGGGTCTCCGTAACCATTAGGGTCCTGACTTCTGGCCTTGAAGCCCCCTCTTCCGCCCGCGGCGGGTCTCTGGTATCCAGGCTGTACGTGTCGGTCGTACCTCAACTCCTGGAGCCTTTCGTCGATCTCCTTTGCTGCCTTGATCATCGCCCCTAGCGTAACGACGCTGGCGTTTCGGGATAGTTCGGCTTTGACGTTGTCTTTCAGCCCGAGGTAGAACTGCGATCGCAAAGCTGCGTCGTTCCATTCCAGGTCGGCGGCATATCCTTGGAATTCTGAGGCGTACAGCGCTACAGAAGTAGTCTGTCGAAGTTGTCGGATATGTCGGTCGGCGTATACCTCCTCATTTGGTATCCCGTATAGATCATCGAGTTTCGTCTCAAACTCGTCGTAGTCGTGGAAAATTTTTCGAGTTTCCGTTTTCGGTGTTTCTCCCTCGCCCTGGTTGTGTAGCCAGTCCTTGAGGTATGGTCGGAATCCTCTAGCTGCTTTTCCTCGTAGGAAGGATGCGGCGTACAAGACCTTGCTGACCTCGCCTTGAAACTGGTGTGCGTTGAAGTGGAGGTACAACTGAACCTGCAGTTGAAAAGCCTCCAGTTTGTCCTTGGTCCCGTCGAACGTCTCCGGCGTAGACACCTTAGGTGCACGGTGGTGGTCCAATGGGTTCAGCATACCCATAGGAGTGTTGTTGTTCTTGCTGCTTCCTGTAATCGACATTTCGCTCATTCGTTCCGTGATGCCAGTTGACTGTGGCTGTTGTCGTGACGGACTCCGGGTAGCGTCTCTCCCAGACATATGCAAAGGGCCCTGGTGGTGGTGCTCAAAGTTGTTAGGAACCGCTGTACGTTATCACAACTCGGGCTTGGATCTTTGCAGGGATGTCTCAATCAGTTATGAAGGTAGTGGTTCCAAACAGTATATGGTGTATACTTAAAATGAGTTGAGCACGAGGCTCCTATCTACTTGCAAAAGAGCGTCGTCTATATAGTGCCATGTCTTGGCGTGATCTGTCCTGCTCTCTCTTGCTCTCTTGATCTCTTGTTCTCTTGCTCTCTTGATCTCTTGATCTCTTGATCTCTTGCTCTCTGTCCCGCAAGTTTCTTTGCTCTCCTCGCTTAGTGAGTGGCTGTGAGTTCTCCACGAATCAAACCGTAACAAAGGACAATAATAAGGACCCTAGTATAACCGCTATAGTTACTACCCGTTCTTTTACGAGAGCGGCTAGTAGCTAGGTTAATGCCGATAGTAATACTGTTATAGTATTAACCCGGACAAGCGGAGGCTGCTCTAGAAGTCGTAGAGATCGGAAGGAGGATAAAGGGAGGTAGAGAGTAACATAGGTAGTAATGTCTACTAACTACCCTATGTAGGCCTATCTAAGTTGTGGTGGTGTAGAGCGGCGCTTATGTAAGCAGAGGTATTTGCCGGTCCCGGGACCGTGAAATCAGGTCACGTGACGAGCAGCGCAGTAGCCGAATAAAACAAGAGGATTAGCGGACCTAAACCCCTATACCCTCTACTCGAGAGGTATAAATTGAATTGTTACCTTAATCCTACGCTTATAATGCTCAACTGCGCAGTATATATCTTAATAGCTATACTAGTCCTGCTAGCTCACCTAAATGTCTAATTAAACCTAAATGAAATAGGGGCAAGTTAGACCTAAGGAACCCCCCCCCTCTAAACCTAGGGTCGACACAACTAAACCTAAGGTTAACATAACTAATTAGTCGTTAATATATCCTCCCCTATTACGAACCTGTCCTTAGGTTCTAAAGCAGTAAGCCCGGGCATTATAGGTAGCTTAATTAGTCGCTATAAGTTAAGGTAGTCTTATAGTAGCACAGTAGCTCACCCTACCATTTAGCTTAACATACAAGATGTTAGGTAGTCCTAGGGCCTACTAGCGACAGTTTGTGAAGATCGAAAGGATCCTTCTAATAGAGACCGTAATAATAACGTTAATAACCGCGACTCGCATCCGTCGCACTACACTAACGTATACTACGAAACTAGCGGGGGAATAGACAGCTATATTAGCATTAATCGAGCGGGCTAGATGGTCGAATAACGTAAACGCTACTTATAAGACAAGTGAGCGTTAGTACCAGTAACCTAATAAATCTAAAGACGAATCCACCGCGTAGCTAGAAGGTAAGTTAAGGGAAGATAAGTAACCATAAGAAACAAGTAAGATCTAAGGACTAGAAGCACCTGTACCCGAAGCATTAGAACTAGAATTAGAACTAGAATTAGGACTAGAATCCTATAGGCTACAGCTATAGCCGGAAATCAACTAGAAACTAGGAGTCCATAGACCTACACTAACCACTCAGTTCTACTTAGTCTCACACAACTCCTTTGTCTAGACCTACTCGTTGTCGTAGCTAACACTAGTCTCACTAGACGCGTCCCTAAGTAGCTAGTTAGTAAAGTTCCTATAGTAGTTACGGAAGAAGCTCTTATTACGCCCTTCGCTTATAAAGTATATCTGCTCGAGAGTAGTGACTAAGCTAAGCTACTTATCTATCAATTTCATAGCCCGGACGCGCTAATTATGCATCTTCTTATAGAAGAGCTCCGAGTCTAGGCGGACCGTAGCATTAAGCTACCTTCTAGCATTAAGGATGACTTCGTTATCGTTCTAAGACTTTAAACCCGCTAGGGCATCGGATAGAGGGCTGATGCTACTAAGGTGTACGGCCGTAGGAAAAGGATAGCCGGGTACCAGGCGTCGATACTTAAATCCTACAGCGCTCTCACTTAGCGTCTTAAAGTTACGATAGAGGTCCATTACCTAGTGTATGCTCTAGCTTCTCTAGAGTTTAAGATAGTCGTCGTCGCGGATCTCGATAAAGTAAGGGTTAATCTAACGTAGTGTCCTCTTATGTACAGCCTACCTTATTAGAACGCCTATAGTAGTTACCCGCATTTGCCTAGCGCTTAGGTCCTCTCTAAACCAGCTAATGCTGTTCTTGCTTAGGTAATTCTAGACCCCAACCGAGAAGAAACGCTTGAATCGGCCGTCTTCTATACAGTCGTTAATCTAGCACTACTAGATGAACTCTCTAGCATTCCCTTTCTTATGAAAACCGTGTAAAAACTCCGGCCTACTAGTGCCCTCTAAGTTAAGAGAGTACAGCATGTTAAGCCGGTTACTAGTCTAGTAGTTTTCAATTTCGAGGTTTAAGTCGACCCTAGCATACTACACTATAGTGTTCGCGTTACCCCCCTAATGAGCCCTATTAAAGCTAAAAATCGTAGGCCTAGGGAAGGAGATAAACCGAGTGTAGTGCTAAGGGTGTAGCGCTACTTATAAGAGCTATAGCCCGGAGTCTTGTCGTATAATCTATTAGCTTAGAGAATACTACATGTTCTAGTAGACGCCGCCGTTACTAACCTTATTCAATTCTCGTAGGTGCTATCGGTACACGTCGAATTCTCGACTCATTATTTCTCTAACTAATTTAACCCGCGGTACTAGTTTAGCGTCATTATACTAGTATAGCATGTTACTATTAATGTAGGTACCGGTGCTATTAAGATCGGCTTAGTTAGCTTCATTAATGCCGAATTTATCGAGGATCTAGTTGTAGTTAGTATGCGTAACGATGCTACTCGTAGTGCCGACTTTGCCTCGAACGCGGAGGTAGCTAAGCGGGTTAACAGTCTTCTAACTACGCTTATTAGGGCGAAACCACGACCCATTCTTTACCTTAATAGCTAAAAAACTCTTGCCTTTAAAGAGCTAGTCTTAGACCTTAAGCGCGCGCTTACATAGGGTATTAGCGGTAATACTAGGATTCGTAACGAAGTAGAGGGCCTTATAGTAGAAATCTCGAACATGCTAATCGCACATTATAATGCTAACCTTACTATCCTTCTTAAGAACGTCCGAGACAGCATATTCGAGCATCTTAAGGCCCGCTATCCGGTACTTAGGTAGCTAGTTAATACTATCTATATTAATCGAGTTTCTAAACTTAATGCTATAGTACCGCTCATTATAGGTGCAGTTAGCGCGCTTAATCCGGAGGGCCTCGTCTTCTTATAGGATCTAATCCTTAAAGACTAATACATCCCTAATTATAGCCGAAGGTAACATAGTAAGTATCGGATTGCCATTCTTAGTTAGGGCCGGAGTAGATCGTGGGGTACTAACCGGTATACCTAGCGGACTGCCCTCGCGTATAGGTGCGCTATCTAGCGTTTGGTTAGGCGAGGATCGAGTAGGCGCAGTTATGCCCTTACCTATGCTCTCGCCTATACGGAGCTACTTAAGTTGACTCGACTTACGACTGCCTCTCGATAGGACTATAGGCTAGGTAGAGGCTAGTAGAGTTAGCGTAGTACTCTTTATACGTCCTTTACCTTTACTACCCGGTAGTAGCTAACGTGGCTATTGCTAGCTAGATAGTCTAGGTTAATCTATGCTGTCCTCTAGGGACGCGGACTTCTTAGTAATAGTACCCTCTATAAAGTATAGAAGGCCATCCTTATAGACGGCTAGGCGGTGTCTTCTAATAATCTCCCTACTCTTAGCCGATTGCGGATCAATGCTACGTGCTTTAGCCTCCCTATCGCACCGGGTAAGATTACTAGGCTCTAAAATTCGCTTGCGATCTATGCCCTTACGGCCGATCCTTATACGCTAGATTAATGCCCTCTAGATTCTACTAATAGTCATACTGTAGTCTAGGTACTTATTAATAAAGGCCGTGAACTAGCGGCGCCCGCTGTTAGTACTATAAAGCTCGGAGATAACGCGTCGATTAAGAATCTTATTGTCTATCTACTATAGCTAGTAGCGGGTAAGCGTAGCTCGAAGAGTCTTCTCTCGGTTACGAATCTCTAAACCGGTCTTACGAATCTTACCGACGATAGGAAATAAGACATCGAGCTTCTTATTACTAAGGAATTTATCCTAGTAGCTCTTACCCATGCCGCTCTCAACTTCCTCGAAAAATAGGGTAACCTAGACGGAGCAGTCTTCGAACACCTTCTCGAAGCCCTTATAGAAGTCCTTTAACACCTCGACCCGCTTCTAAGGACTAAGCTCTCGGAACATAACATTAGCGGCGGACTTCGGCGTATTCGTATTAGTAAGGACATGTTTAACGTTGTCCGGCAGGCGAAGAGACTCGAACAAGGTCTAAGGTAGGCGGGTAAGCCTAGTAACAGTACTAGTAAGCGCTGTGCTCGAGCTAGCCGGGCGTAACGATAGACTAGCTAAAGCTATAATAACTAGAATTCGCTATTAGTAAGATCGTAAGAGCTAGCTATCTCGTAGTACTACTATAGAGTAATAGTAAGCTTTAAAAGCTTAGTATTAGGGTAGGGGCTTTAAAGAAGGTTAAGGTCGTAAAGAGAGAGAGAGGCTAAAGAACCGTCTAATGTGTATAGTAGTAGATGGATGTGTTAGTGGCTCTAGTAATAGTATTAGTGTTTAAAGAAAAAGAGAGGAAGTAGTAGGTAGAGAGCTACGCTTAAGTATGCCTCTTAGCGTATGTCCCTATAACCGTTATAAGGCAGCAGCGCCGAGACCGGTCTTATAAGTGGTAAGAGCAGTACTATTAAGGTTATACTAAAGGTCCGATAACCCTATATATAACCGAAAACCAGTGCTAGTAACCACCTAGGTGAGCATTCGGTAGGGGCATACTACGCTATTACGTGATCCGATTTACCGGTCCCGGGACCGGTAAATCAAAGTCCGAGGTTTCTCCGAGATAGTACGAGAACCTTACCGATTTTATCAAATCCGGCTTTAGTAAGTCGGTAGGTTGAGCGCCGTAACTTAACCTACCCTTCTATTTCCCGACGCTTTCAACAGTTCTTAAAGGGTCTTACACCTATCCGAGCTAACTAGGGCAGTAAACATAACACTTTCACCTTTGCGGCTAGTAATAGTCCCCTCCTATAAACCATTATCGCAGTTACGGGCAGTAAGTCGCACCTTACGGGCCTACGGACGTCCTAGGATTGTTAGTAAGTTTAGATCCAAGGAGATAAACATATCTACCTAGTAGTAAACCCTAAATACCTAAACATCCAAATTGCCTATAACACCTTTAAACTAGGCCCGCCCTCTAGCACCTCGAAAGGTAAGCTAAGCACTCGACATTACCGGTAACCTAAATCTATAAGCGTTCCTCTAGCCGATAATATTCACCTTAGAACCCTCGTTAATTAGGTACCTAATCTAGTCCTTATTTATCCCGAACTCCGCTACTACCTAAGGACTAGGGACTATAGCAAAGTTGTTAAGGACACTAGAGAGCCCGATTTTCTTAACGTCCTTATAGAGCTTAGTAGTAGGGACCGCTCCTTTAGAGTAAAGCATAGTTAAATACACTCCGATATACTAGGCCTAACTATCTTCGCGGAAGACCTCCTTATTATACTTAGGTTCATCTTTATAGGTGACTACTTGTCTAGTACGAACCTTAGGGTCCTTTCCTATAAGGCGTCGTACTGTAGCGAGCTTCTCCTAAAGAGCGGGGGTGTTAGTAACGCGACCGAAGAGGGCAGCCTCGAACTAGCGACTATATCGAAACTAATCTTAGGCGTTTACATTAGGAAACGTTGTCTAGAGGATCTAATTAATCTAGTAGATAATACCCTCTTCCTTTATAACCGGGCTATTACTAGCTAAACTATATTATCGGACGTAGTTGTTAATCCTTATAGTCTTAGCATTCTACATACGCTTCCTTTATGCGAAGGGGGCGTTTACGGGACTAATAGGCATATCCTTAGGTAGTCCTTTGTTAGCATCGTTCCCTAATCTATTCACTTAGGCATTATTTCCCCTTCCTAGGGTTACCCCGGATTTAGCTAATGATTGAGTTTCGCTCATTTAAGTACTGACTTCATTAATTATTTCAACCTCCTACTAGTTAATCTTAGCTTACCGGATCTCCTATTCCAATTTTAGGCGAACTTTCTTAGTAGCCTTAGCTCGGGCTCGTAGATCCTAGGCTAAGGACCGGGTCCTCGGGTGCGGATTCTTTAGAATGCCTACGGGTGCCTTCCCTTTCACTTTGTTAGACTACATAGGATAGGTAGATACCTCGTTAAGCTCGCCTAAGTCGACCGCCTACTCTACTTCACTTTCTCTAAATGAGACCTAATATGTAGTAGTAGCCTTCTCTATTTAGCTAGACCGTACGTTCTAAGGGCTATACTCTATTAAATGCCTAAAGTTAGGAGGGGGCTTAGAATGATTAGGAGGCGTAACCTTTATTACCCTAGTGTAGTCCCTACCCATCTATTGCTTACGTAGTGTAGAAATCTTATACTAGTTATTAAACTCGATTGGCCTATAATGTTCTTCGAGTAGAGGGAGTATATAGAGTAGTTTCGGTTTACTGTAGTCCCTCCGAAAGTTAAACTTAGTAGGACGCGGATCGCCTTTTTTCCCTAGATACTACTAGTTGTTTGGGGCGAGGTATACGTAGCCCCGAGATATTAAGGACCTTATCGCCCTACAGTTACTAGCCTAGTGCTTCGAACTACTACAGTTGTAGTAATAACTATCTATCGCTTTAGACTGTTCGCAATTCTACGATAGGGGACGCTACATTGCGTAAACCTACAGTTTAGTATCTAGGTCGTACCTCTCCGGTTACATAGAGCGTTAATTCTCGCTCGGGTAGAAGGCACCCGCGTCCGCGACGCGACCGCGCTAGTATACACGTATGCTCATTTCAGCTACCTTCTAGATAAGGTCATTATTAACAACAGTCCTAGAAGTGGCCTTCTTAAGCGTGTTAATCTTAGGCTTAAGGCGCGGCATTTACTTCACGACTAAGCGGTATAGCTAAGGTAAAGTAAGAGGGAAATCTGTATGCATAGCTTTCTATCGCTCCTTACTATCTACGATGCTAGTAGCTTTATCGAGGATCCTCTAAAAGTCCCTAAACTTCTTAGGTTGCTTTAGGTAAAGCCCGCAAGCCTTATAGACCGCTTTCGCGACTCCCTCTAGCAATCCCTAAAGGAGGAGGCGACTCCGGGAGCCGTTATCTAAATCCTTAGGTTTAATTAGGTCACTTAAGGATACAAACAGGCGGATGAATTCCTTTATATCTTGTTCTTTAGGCCTCTTGCCTTACTACGCCCTAATAATCTCCTTAAGATATTCCCGACTCCCTAATATCGAGTAGGCGTTAAACCTTAAGAACTCTAATAAGAACGCCCTCCTAAAACGTGCCTTGTTAGTGAGCCACCTAGGTAGCCTTATAACCACGCGCCGGATAGTAGTTTCGCAATTGCGCTTAAACCTACCTTAGAAATCATCCTTCTTAATGGATGCCCGAGGCGGATACTAGTCCATTAGGTCGCTAAACCGCTCCTAGAACTTAGTAGCATTAGTGCTATTAAAGAACGGATTCTTAGCACCTCCTAGAGGTAGAAAGCGAGGGCTAGCGTTTTCCATTGCTACTGCTAATCGTCTAAAGAGGGCAGTTATAGCATCTATTCCAATTGTGCTATTCGTTCCTACACCTATACCCAATTTAGCGGCGCTAGTTCCACTTCTCCCTTCCTTACTGAATTTAGGTATTTCCCCTTCCTCCGATTCCTCCATCCCCTTATAAGGGACAGAATCCCTATAGACCCCTTCTATTTTCGTAGGGTTCATAGGCTGTTCGTAGCCTCTGCCTATGTCGGTAAAGGTGCTAAGTTTTTCTAGTAATGCAGCCGTATCATTGTTACGTAGTGCTTGCTTTAGAATGTACTAATACTAGTTGTTACTTAATAGGACCTTATAACCGTAATTATTGCTAAATACCTTAGACCTTGAGTGTTTTCGACCTTAGTCGACCTTAACCGTAAACCTTAACCTTAAACTTTGACCTTAAACCTTAACCTTAAGTAATAACCTTAACCGTAAACCTTAGACCTTGAACCGTAATTTTGACCTTATAAACTGGATACTAATACGCTACCGGGTGTACACTTAATACCCCCCCCTTATTAACTACTAAAATAATGTCTACTAACTACCCTATGTAGGCCTGTCTAAGTTGTAATAGTATAGAGCGGCGCTTATGTAAGCAGAGGTATTTGCCGGTCCCGGGACCGTGAAATCAGGTCACGTGACGAGCAGCGCAGTAGCCGGATAAAACAAGAGGATTAGCGGACCTAAACCCCTATACCCTCTACTCGAGAGGTATAAATTGAATTATTGCCTTAATCCTACGCTTATAATGCTTAACTACGCAGTATATATCTTAATAGCTATACTAGTCCCGCTAGCTTACCTAAATGTCTAATTAAACCTAAATGAAATAGGGGCAAGTTAGACCTAAGGAACCCCTCCCCTCGTCGTCCTATAGAGAGCGCCTTCACGCGGCGGACGACGTAAGTATCTTCGTTACGACGAAGAGAAACTAAGACTCTCTCTCTCGAAAAATACAAGCCTACTCGACTCGAAACAAGAAAAGACAGGTCGGACGAACCGAACGAACGAGATACGCTCAAAATCTACAAACAAGAACTCCGGAACTGCGAGAAGGGAAAGCGACGTACATAGCGTACACGTCGCTCGAACAACGAAGGCGCTGTCTACCTGTCGTCCCGGCAAACCACGTAAACTGCCGGCTGGAACCAAGAGAGGCGTTTAGGGGCGCAAACCACGTATACTGCACGGCTGGAACCAAGAGAGGCCGAGGGGGGGACGACAGCGAGGCCACTGCGACCGAGGAGCTACACTCGAGACCGGAGAACGCGACTGGATTGAAACAGAGGCAACGGGTGTTTCTTGGGATTTTGCTCGGTGCGTACGGGTACGGCCGGCTTGGCTTTTTAAAACAAGAACGAGACACGGGCGCAAAACTTGTCTCGCCCGGGGCAAGGCGACAAACCGCAATTCTCGACAAGACACGACTACCGGGTACGCGCGTACTACGCCGCAATATATTCGATTTACGGTTCGAATAGCGAGCGTTGCTCGCATCTTTTAAGGAGTTTTTACGTCCGGGGTACGACGGGGCTTTTCTCCTTCTCTCAAATTTTGGTCTCGTTCTCGAGACCCGTGTTGCATAGTCTTTGACTCAAATAGCACGTTAATGGAATAATCAATCAATCAAACCCCTCCCCTCTAAACCTAAGGTCGACATAACCAAACCTAAGGTTAACATAACTAATTAGTCGTTAATAGTAGACACCGCTAAGAGAGATCGTAGGCGCTAAGAATAGCTCTACTTCCGCTATAGAGCGAGCGGACATCGAGTAAAGGATTGCCTATACGCCGTAGTAGTTAATCCTACTAGAATTAACGCGGCCTCGGTCGCGCCGATCCTAGAGGATAACGGGTTTAAGTCGGATCCCGAAGAGATAGAAAAAGACTAGCTCCTAGTCGAAAGCTAGAACTAGGAGATAAAGAAGCACTAGTAAAGAAGTAGAACGTAGTTAAGAGTTCTATAAATAGGAATCTTATATATACTAACGTACTCCTAAACGAAAGTTACGGAACGTTTACCCTTATTAATAAAGGATATATATACTACGCTATAATTAACGGAGACCTAGTAAAAGGCCTCGGTCTTACGTATGTTAGTAACGAGAGCCGTAAGGCTATAGGGTTTACGAAGGCGATACGGAACTCGATCGAAGGAGTAGTCGCCTTCCGTATAGAAATTGCCGGGATCTACTAGGTAGTTTATACTTACGTCGTACCTAATCTAGACTTCCCTATAATCCTAGGGAACCTATAGAAGGCGTACAATTAGATTTGGACTACGCCTAGAAAGCGCCGGTACTACTATAGCTTAGTAAAGAAATAGGTACCCGAAGGGCGTAACTATAAAGAATACGAGTCGGGTAAGCGTTTCGCTACGATTACCGCGGTAACCGTAGAAGATATTAAGAAAGCCCTTAGTAAGAAGGAGCCGTCTACGCGAGAGGAACTTAAGAAGGGCTTACCTCTAGAAGTTTAGGATATATTACCGCTATTTTCTACTAGGGAAGCTAATAAACTAGCTCTACACCGCGGCGACCTTAACTATAAGATCGAGATACGGACGAAAGCCGACGGAAGCCCGGAACTATTGCCCTAGGGACCGCTCTATAGCATGTCTAAAGACGAGCTACTTATCCTCCGGAAGTTACTAACGGAACTATAGCGTAAGGGTTATATTCGCCCTTCTACCTTAGAAGCGGCGGCTCCCGTCTTGTTTGTAAAGAAGCCCGGGGGAGGACTTAGGTTCTACTACGATTATAGAGCATTAAACTCGATTACTAAGTAGGACCGTTATCTGCTACTATTAATCCCGGAAACTATTCGGAACCTAACGGGCGCTAGATAGATTACGAAGGTTAACGTTATTACCGCATTCTATTACCTCTAGATAGCTTAAGGCGAAGAGTATAAGACGGCTTTTCGAACTAGATTCGGTCTATAGGAGTAGCTAGTATACCCGTTCGGTTTATCCGGGGCCCCTATAACATTTTAGCGGTACATTAACAGTTTATTACGGGACTACCTAGACGACTTTACCTCGGCCTACGCTAACGACGTCGTTATTTACTCCGACGGAATAAAAGAGGACTATTTCTAGAAGGTTCGTATCGTACTCTAGAAGCTTTAGGACGGAGGTCTATTCCTAGATCTAGGGAAGTATAAGTTCGTATAGAAGTGTTACGGAATGATTCCTATAGACCCTAGAATTATAATAACGAGACGAGCACGTAACTTATCCTACCTAAGCGCTTAGACTTAGGGCGATTAGACTGCTTATGCTTAGACTAATTAGACTACTTATGCTTAGAATAATTAGACTAATTACCGAGATCTACAAATCTCCTTTATATTTAGGAACGCTAAGAATCCCTTATAGTTTCGATGCGTTTAACTCACTGTTTAATATTACTATTTAGAATATACTATAACCTAATCTCTACCTTACTACTACTTAGTCTTTATAAGATAAGATAGCTATTACTTTATTACTCTCCCTTAACTTCCCATCGATCCGAGAACAAACCCGATTAAGCTTATCTTCTTAACTTGTAATATTATTAGGTTATACTAAACCTAATAGCTTTAAACGCCCTCTACGATAGGAGACCGATAGAGTAAACGGGGAACACCCGCCCCTAGTAAAGCAAGTAGAGCCCGACGACCTTAGACCGCGAACGATACTATTAATACCTTAGCTACTTATGTAGGTAACGACACCCTTAAGGTTAGTAAGCTAGAATACTACTATAGCGACCGAGATAAGTTCGATACTTAGGTCTCTTAGATAGATATATACTTCTTATTTAACTCTATGCCTAAGAACCTTAAGCCTATCTTTACTACTACCTTCTTAAGAGGGCGAGCATAGTATTAGGTTAAACTATTCCTTAGGAAATACCTAGATGGTAACGGAGAAGACAATGCCGACGGGATCTTTGGGTTATATAACTATCTTAAGTATGCTATAAAGAGCGTCTTTAGTATCTCTAATAAGATTACTACTACCGTTCGTGTTATTTAGCATTTAACCTAGAAGACATCTACTACTGAATATACTACTAAATTCTAGGAATACGCGTAACTTACCGATTAGGACGACGAAGCACTTTAAGTTATGTACCGAAGAGGACTAAAGGAGTATATTAAGGACGATTAATAAGGGACGGTTGGAAGATCGATAGCTTAGGCGACCTCGTTAGAGTTACGATTAATCTTAACGATAGGCTCTACGAGAGAGCTATAGAACGACGATACGACTCTAAAGTATCCGGAAAGGCTAGATACACACTAGGCTATAACAACCGTAATAGAGGCTTACACGATAACTATAACAATAAGCCTAGGGATAAACCGTACTACGGACTATAGCTAATAGAGCTCGACGTTACTAAGAAAGGTCGTAAGATTAGGAATAGTAACGGGAATAGAGTATCCCGGAGTTCGAAAGAAACACGAACTTACTATAGATGTAGTAAACCTAGCTACCTAGTAAGGGACTGCCGCGGTAAGAATATAGTGCGCCGCGAATAGTTTAATATAATATAACCTCGAACTAGTAAATCTAAGTGTTAGGTTTAGTATAACCTAATAATATTATAAGTGAAGTAAGGATAGGGTTAATCGGGTTTATTCTAGGGCCGATAGGAAGTCGAAGGAGAGTAATAAAGTAGTAGCTATCTTATCTTGCAAAGATCAAGTAGTAGTGAGGTAGAGGTTAGGTTATAGTGTATTCTAAACAGTAATATTAAACAGTAAGTTGAACGCTTCGAAACCATAAGGGGTTCTTAGCGTTCCTGAATACAAAGGAGATTCGTAGATCTCGGTAATTAGTCTAATTAGTCTAAGTATAAGCAGTCTAATTAGTCTAAGTATAAGCAGTCTAATTGCTCTAAATCTAAGCGCTTAGGTAGGATAAGTTACGTATTCGTCTTATCGTTATAATTCTAGGGTCTATAGGAATTATTCCGTAACACTATCCCCTTCTTAGCCTAGCTTCGTCCCGAAGCTTCTTAAGCCGTTATCATTTCTTATAGTAATAATTAACTATATCTTCTTCCTCCTATAAACGCCGTTAACGACTTGCTTAGGATACTAAAGTTTCTAGTATCGAAATGGCTCTATACACGAATTATTAGAAGTCTCGATCCTCGGGCGTAGTAGTAAAGTGTATCGTAGGTTCTCGGTCTAGAAAGTGTTCGGCCTATATTCGAAAAGGCTATAAAGATTGCGATGTACGTCTTTCTCGTCCGGAGTAGGAACGTCTTCGCGATTCGCGCGATAATCTTAAGCTAGAGCTTAAGAGGATTAAAGAGGAGGAGGTGCGGCTAAAGATACGTAAGATCCGTCTTCGGAAACAGCTACGATTAGCTAAGCGTCGTACCGACGATACCGTCGCTAAGGAGTTAGAGGAGCTTAAGGAGGAAGAGGCGCGCGAGGAGCTAGCGTCTCTTAAGCGGGCGTCGGGGGTAGAGGTGTCGCCTTCGCTAGTTTCTTTCTCGGATATTCTAGAGATGCCCGTAAACGACTAGGCGGCGCTTTCTAGAGCGGAGCCTTAGGGCGAGTCCCTAGGGGTAGAGACTTATTAGGATATTTAGTTATGTCCCTATTCTTATTAATCGGCTAGGTAGCTTAGTAGTAGAGCGCAAGCTATCTATACTCTTAAGGTCGTAGGTTCGATTCCTACCCTAGTCGCTTGTCGGCCGAGAGATTAATTGTCGTTAGTCGTATCGGCGGACCCATTTTTAGTATTATCGGATCTTTTACTAACAGTTTTGTAGGTTTTGTTTTAGTTCCTAGGTATTTTCTAATTCGTCGTATCCTTTCTACTTAATAAGGTATCGCTAACCTTTCTTATCTAGGATTTTTTCGACTTTAAAATCGTTTTCTACTTCTAGCTTAAAATGGAAGCTTTCCTAGTAGGGTGTTTTGGCGTCTACGGGTTCTAACTTAGAGATATAGAAGACTAGGTGAATTCTTACGTCTAGTAGTAGTCGTAGGCGGTAATTAACTAGTCCTATAACTTTATCGATAAAAAATGGTCCGACCTTAACGTAATCTAGTTTCTTAGTCTATCTTCTTATTCTTAAGTTTTTTATAAGGAGATAGACCTTATCCCCCTCTTTTAGTAGAGGTGCTATTTTTCTTATGTCCTACCGTTATTAAGACAGTTTTTATTATGCATCTTCGATCGCCTTACGTGTTTCTTTATACACTTCCTTAAGAGTATCCGTCGTTACGATCGCTCTTTCGGCTTATAGATAGGATCTAGGTATTCCGAATAAGCTAGGATATTTCCTAAAGTTCGTATAAAATGGTATCGTTAAAGTTGTCTCTAATTTATAGTTGTTTAGTACAATCTACGCTATTAGCAGTAATAAAACCTAGTTGTCTTATGCGTAGTTAATGTAGTGTCGTAGGTATTGTTCTAGCGTTTAATTCATCCTTTCGGTTTGTCCGTCTGTCTCCGGATAATATACTGTTAATAGCTTATGTTTAATTCCGATCGTTCCTATAAGCGTCTTCTAGTAGTTCGATATAAATAGCTTGTCTCTATCCGTTATGAATGCTTAAGGGAATCCGTAGTACCGGATAAGTCTATCTAGTACGAGGTATCTAAGCTACTCTATATTATATGTCTCTAATGTAGGAATGAAGTATGCGTATTTCGTAAGTCTATTAACTATAACTAGTATTATGTTGTATAGTTGTTTCGTAACTTAGTCTCTTAACGGTAGGAGTTTCGTAATAAAGTCTATTATAACTTCGTCCTATGGTTTCGTCGGTAGTGTCCTAAACTATAGGTAACCGTATTTTGCATGTCTCGTAGCCTTGTTTCGTTAGTAGTATACGTATTGTTTAATGTAGCGTAACACCTTAAGTCTTATCTATAGAAATAAGAAACTGCGTTATATTAGGTCTATTGTCTTTAAAGTTCTAGGGTGTCTATAAGTTAGTCCGTCGTAATGTTATCGTATGCATTCTTCTTCTCGATCCTTTAGTACTTAGTATTTTCCTTACGATATAGGGAATTATTCGTTCTTATCGCCTAATATCCGTACGATATTATTAAATTCTCTAGTGTTAGTACTAAGACTTTCGTCGGGGTTCGTCTTTAGTATTTTGTGTTATACTAGTTCTTTTCCTTCTATATAGTCGCTTCTTCGGCTTAGCGCGTCGGGGCGGCTATTCTCTCGTCCTAGAGTATATTTAATTTCGAACTTATACTGTCCTAGTAGCTCCGACTAGCGGGCTTACCTTCGGGTAAGTTCTTTTGTCGTCGTAAAGTACGTAAGATTGTTATAGATAGAAAGAATCGTTAACTTCGGTAGGCCCTCGATATATACTCTCTAATATTATATAGTAGTAATAATAGCTAGAAGCTCTTTATTATAGATGTCGTAGTTCTATTCCGCTATAGTCATTTTCCGGGAGTAATAGGCTACTAGGTGTCTCTACCTATCGTATGTCTATATTAGACACGCGCCTATTACTATATTAGACGCATCGGTCTCGATGTAGACTTCCTTACTACTATCGAATAGTCGAAGCGTAGGGGCTAAAGCGTATTGTTCCTTAAGTCGATTAAACGTATTAGATTATTCCTTTCCCTATTTCTAGTTAATGTCTTTTCTCGTAAGTATCGTTATTAGTGCTACTATCTTTAAATAGTCCTTAATAAATTTCCGGTTATAGTTTGCTAGTCTAAGGAATAATTGTACGTCCTTAACTGTTTTTAGTTCTAACTATTCTCTAATTGACTATGTCTTCGTAGGGTCGATCGTTATTCCTATAGTACTAATAATAAAGCCTAAGAATTTAACTTCTTTCTTATAGAATTCGCATTTCTCGGGTACTGTCTTAAATCCTAAACGCGTGAGTCGTTCGAATACGTCCTAGACTTGCTTTACGTGTTCCTATAGGGATCCTTTCGTATAGACTAGAATGTCGTCTATGTAGGCGATAACGCATACATCGAGTAGGTCTCTAAGTGTCTTATTAACAAGGTCCTAATAGGATGCGGGTGCGTTAGTCAATCCCATTAGTATAACTAAGAATTCGTAAAGTCCTTATCTTATTCTAAAAGCGGTTTTCTATTCTTCTCCTTCCGCTATCCGTATAGCGTAGAAGGCATCTCGTAGGTTAATCTTCGTGTACTAGTCTAATCCGGTTAATCTATCTTACGCTTCTTCGATATTAGGTAGCGGGTATCGGTTCTTAATCGTAATCTCGTTTAACTTCCTATAGTCTTGTACGAGTCGTAACTTCCCGTTTACTTTTGGAACGAACATATATAGAGTTCCTATACTTAAGGTAGATCTTCTTATCTATCCTTTAGCTAGCTTCTCCTTTAGCTATTCTTGTAGGGTCTATAGCTCTTTCTTAGACATTTAATATAGGGGTCCCTATAGAGGCTCTTTCCCTAGCTAAATGTTTATCTTATAATCCTATAGTTAGTGCTTAGGTAAGGTATCCCTACCTCTTTCCTCTTTAAAGAGTCGCGACTACTTACGATACTCCTTAGGAATACTTAACTCTAAGATGTTAGTATCCTTCGATAGTACGTTACTTCTATTACTACTAGTGACTTCGTAACCCGGCGGCCCTACGCTAGTGTCTGTCCCGGTCGAAGGTAGTTCTTCTATCCGTCTAGTCGGCGTAAGCTATATCTCGTTTAGCTATTTCCTTACCTTATCTACTAGCGAACGCTGCCGCTACGTAGGCTAAATGTCGATAACGTAGTCGCATTCCCTAAATGTAAGTACTCCTCTTCTCTAGTCGATTACTAGGTTGTGCTTTCTTAACTAAGGCATACCTAGTACGATGTTATAACTGGCTATGTTAGTAACATCTAAGATAATCTCCTCGTGGTGCCGTTAGATAGCAAGTAGTAGCGGTTGTTAGGTTTAGTATAACCTAATAATATTATAAGTTAAGAAGACAAGCTTAATCGGGTTTATTCTCGGGCCGATAGGAAGTCGAGGGAGAGTAATAAAGCAGTAGCTATCTTATCTTATAAAGACTAAGTAGCAGTAAGGTAGAGGTTAGGTTATAGTGTATTCTAAACAGTAATATTAAACAGTAAGTTGAACGCTTCGAGACCATAAGGGGTTCTTAGCGTTCCTAAATATAAAGGAGATTCGTAGATCTCGGTAATTAGTCTAATTAGTCTAAGCATAAGCAGTCTAATTAGTCTAAGCATAAGTAGTCTAATCGCTCTAAATCTAAGCGCTTAGGTAGGATAAGTTACGTGTTCGTCCTATTATTATAATTCTAGGGTCTATAGGAATTATTCCGTAATACTAAGAGTAGCGTTAGATCTCGAGGAGATACCGACTATACTCGGAGAGTAGGGGAGAGAGCTAGTAATAGAAGCACGACGCCTCTCCTAGACCCCTTAGAAGGACGAGGAGGATACTATAGGTAGTAAATAGTAGTTATTCCATTTAATACGAAGAACTAACTACGATAGTTTAATATAATAGTACGAAGAGTTAACTACGAGATCGAATCCGAATCTCGAAATAGTTATAGGAGCCTTTATTAGCGATTCTATTACTAAGACTCGTGTTAGGTTTACTACTCCGTAAAGATAGGAGTAGGGTATTAGCCTTAGTAACCGTAAGGAACCCTAGGAGTAGAACACCGGTAGAATGCTAGGCTCTAAGAAGTAGACATCGACGAATCCTACTTTAACGATAATAGAAGCGATAAAGAAAACTAAGACCTAGGATAGAACGGATTGTAGTTACTAGAACTATAGGAAGAAAGTTAAGAAACTACCGGGCTAGATACTATCGAGGAAGACCGGGATCCGGAAGAATTAAGCGAAGAAGATTCCTCCGAAGGAGAAGAGAGCGATACTAACGACGATAATAAATGAGTAACCTTTACGATTAATACACCTAAGAAATTATTTAATATAATCGTATACCTATAAAGAAGGTACGAAGAATTCCTACCTAAGATAGGCGGACGAAGAATACTATACTCTATTAAGTTTAATAAAACACTCGACATCCTACGAGGCATAGCCTAGGGATACCTACTTATAGAAACAACCGAGAATCTAGTAACCGCTGTTATAGAACGACTACCGATAGGGAGCCGAATAATAGGAACCAGATACCTTATACCGTTAGGAACATTTATATCGAATAAATTACGTAACGTAGTATAACACGTACGCATACTCTACTTAGAAACGTAGAAGATCTAGGAACGTTACTAAATGTAGGTACGGATATAGAAAGGCTCGCGCTAGGTTTAAGCGGAGGCCTCGAGACACGAAGTACGACGTTCTACGTACGAATAGGGAAAAGGATCGACTCCCTAGGAATAAGCGACCGAAGGGAGTTATACGACATAGAAAAGGCTTAAGCATTACTAACGACAATAGTGTTTCGAACTAAGATTATCGTTAACGGGCATAAGATAGATGCTATAATAGATTCTGGAGCAAGCGGGAACTTTACCTCCGAATTATTTATTATAAGACATAGGATCGTTACCTATAAGAAGAAAGAGGGTTATAAATTAATCGCGGTAGACGGATTATCCTTACCTAGTGTAGAGCGCGAGACGATACCGCTACTACTTACTATCTAACGGTACTACGAGGAGATTATCTTAGATGTTACTAATATAGCTAGTTATAACATTATACTAGGTATACCTTAGTTAAGAAAGCATGATCCAGTAATCGACTAGAGAAGAGGAGTCCTTATATTTAGGGAATGCGATTACGTTATCGACATTTAGCCTACGTAGTAGTAGCGTTAACTAGTAGATAAGGCAAGGAAACAGCTAAACGAGATATAGCTTACGCCGACTAGAAGGATAGAAGAACTACCTTCAACCGGGATAGACACTAGCGTAGGGCCGCCGGGTTACGAAGTTACTAGTAGTAATAGAAGTAACGTACTATCGAAGGATACTAACATCTTAGAGTTAAGTATTCCTAAGGAGTATCGTAAGTAGTCGCGACTCTTTAAAGAGGAAAGAGGTAGGGATACCTTACCTACGCACTAACTATAGGATTATAAGATAAACATTTAGCTAGGGAAAGAGCCTCTATAGGGACCCCTATATTAAATGTCTAAGAAAGAGCTATAGACCCTACGAGAATAGCTAAAGGAGAAGCTAGCTAAAGGATAGATAAGAAGATCTACCTTAAGTATAGGAACTCTATATATGTTCGTTCCAAAAGTAAACGGGAAGTTACGACTCGTACAAGACTATAGGAAGTTAAACGAGATTACGATTAAGAACCGATACCCGCTACCTAATATCGAAGAAGCGTAAGATAGATTAACCGGATTAGACTAGTACACGAAGATTAACCTACGAGATGCCTTCTACGTTATACGGATAGCGGAAGGAGAAGAATAGAAAACCGCTTTTAGAATAAGATAAGGACTTTACGAATTCTTAGTTATACTAATGGGATTGACTAACGCACCCGCATCCTATTAGGACCTTGTTAATAAGACACTTAGAGACCTACTCGATGTATGCGTTATCGCCTACATAGACGACATTCTAGTCTATACGAAAGGATCCCTATAGGAACACGTAAAGCAAGTCTAGGACGTATTCGAACGACTCACGCGTTTAGGATTTAAGACAGTACCCGAGAAAT
This sequence comes from Nothopassalora personata, assembly GCA_033816765.1. Classification (NCBI taxonomy): domain Eukaryota; kingdom Fungi; phylum Ascomycota; class Dothideomycetes; order Mycosphaerellales; family Mycosphaerellaceae; genus Nothopassalora; species Nothopassalora personata. The sequence continues at coordinate 460,412 of CM066295.1, forward strand.
GCAAATTCTATAAGAAAGAAGTTAAATTCTTAGGCTTTATTATTAGTACTATAGGAATAACGATCGACCCTACGAAGACATAGTCAATTAGAGAATAGTTAGAACTAAAAACAGTTAAGGACGTACAATTATTCCTTAGACTAGTAAACTATAACCGGAAATTCATTAAGGATTATTTAAAGACAGTAGCACTAATAACGATACTTACGAGAAAAGACGTTAACTAGAAATAGGGAAAGGAACAAATCGAAGCGTTCGAAAAACTTCAGGAATAGTACGCTTTAGCCCCTACGCTTCAATTATTTGATAGTAGTAAGGAAGTCTACATCGAGACCGATGCGTCTAATATAGTAGTAATAGGCGCGTGTCTAATATAGATATACGATAGGTAGAGACACCTAGTAGCCTATTACTCCCGGAAAATAACTATAGCGGAATAGAACTACGACATCTATAATAAAGAGCTTCTAGCTATTATTGCTACTATATAACATTAGAGAATATACGTCGAGGGCCTACCGAAGTTAACGATTCTTTCTAACTACAAGAATCTTACGTACTTTACGACGACGAAAGAACTTACCCGAAGGTAAGCCCGCTAGTCGGAGCTACTAGGATAGTATAAGTTCGAAATTAAATATACTCTAGGACGAGAGAATAGCCGCCCCGACGCGCTAAGCCGAAGAAGCGACTATATAGAAGGAAAAGAACTAGTATAATATAAACTACTAAAGACGGACCCCGACGGAAGTCTTAGTACTAAGATAAGAGAATTTAATAATATCGTACGGATATTAGGCGATAAGGACGAACAATTCCCTATATCGTAAGGAAAATACTAAGTACTAAAGGATCGAGAAGAGGAATATATACGACAATATTACGACGGACCGACTTATAGATACCCTAGAACTTAAGAGACAACGGACCTAATATAACGTAGCTTCTTATTCCTATAAATAAGACTTAAGGTGGTACACTATATTAAACAATACGTATACTACTAACGAAACAAGGCTACGGGACATGTAAAATACGGTTACCTACAGTTTAGGACACTACCAACGAATTTATAGGACGAAGTTATAATAGACTTTATTACGAAACTCCTACCGTTAAGGGATTAAGTCACGAAACAACTATACGACATAATACTAGTTATAGTTAATAGACTTATAAAATACGTATACTTCATTCCTACATTAGAGACATACAATGTAGAGTAGCTCGGATACCTCGTACTAGATAGACTTATCCGATACTACGGATTCCCTTAAGCGTTTATAACGGATAGAGATAAGCTCTTTATATTAAACTACTAGAAGACGCTTATAGGAACGATCGGAATTAAACATAAGCTATTAATAGTATATTATCCGGAGATTAACGGACAAACTAAAAGGATAAACTAAACGCTAGAATAATATCTACGATACTACATTAACTACGTATAAGACAACTAGGTTTTATTACTACTAATAGCGTAGATTGCACTAAACAACTATAAATTAGAGACAACTTTAACGACACTATTTTATACGAACTTTAGAAAAGATCCTAACCTATTCGGAATACCTAGATCCTACCCATAAGCCGAAAGAGCGATTGTAACGACGGATACTCTTAAGGAAGTGTATAAAGAAACACGTAAGGCGATCGAAGATGCATAACATAAACTATCTTAATAACGGCAAGACACGAGAAAAATAGCACCTCTACTAAAGGAGGGGGATAAGGTCTATCTCCTTATAAAAAACTTAAGAATAAGAAGATAGACTAAGAAACTAGATTACGTTAAAGTCGGACTATTTTCTATCGATAAAGTTATAGGACTAGTTAACTACTGCCTACGACTACTACCTAACGCAAAGATCTACCTAGTCTTCTATATCTCTAAGCTAGAACTAGCGGACGCCGAAACACCTTACTAAGAAATCTTCTATTTCGAGCCGGAAGTAGAAAATAAATTCGAAGTTAACAAAATTCTAGATAAGAAGGGTTAGCGATACCTTATTAAGTAGAAAGGATACGACGAATTAGAAAATACCTAGGAACTAAAATAACACCTACGAAACTATTAGTAAAAGATTAGACAATACTAAAAATAGGTCCGCCGATATAACTAACGATAATCGATCTTACGGCCGACAAGCAACTAGGGTAGGAATCGAACCTACGACCTTAAGAGTATAGATAGCTTACGCTCTACTACTAAGCTACCTAGCCGATTAATAAAATAGGGACACAACTTATAAATAAATACCCTAATAAGTTTCTACCCCTAGGGACTCGCCCTAGGGCTCCGCTCTAGAAAGCGCCGCCTAGTCGTTTACGGGCATCTCTAGGATATCCGAGAAAGAAACTAGCGAAGGCGATACCTCTACCCCCGACGCCTACTTAAGAGACGCTAGCTCCTCGCGCGCCTCTTCCTCCTCGAGCTCCTCTAACTCCTTAGCGACGGCGTCGTCGGTACGACGCTTAGCTAAGCGTAGCTATTTCCGAAGACGGACCTTACGTATCTTTAGCCGTACCTCCTCCTCTTTAATCCTCTTAAGCTCTAGCTTAAGCTTATCGCGCGAATCGCGAAGACGTTCCTACTCCGGACGAGAAAGATATACGTCGCAATCCTTATAGCCTTTTCGAATATAGGCCGAACGCTTCCTAGACCGAGAACCTATAATATACTTTACTACCGCGCCTAAGGATCGAGACTTCTAACAATTCGTGCATAGAGCTATTTTAATACTAGAGGTTTTAGTATCTAGAATAAGTTGTTAACGGCGTTTATAGGAGGAAGAAGATATAGTTAACTATTACTATAAGAAATAATAACGGCTTATAGAGCTTCGGGACGAAGCTAGGCTAAAGAGGAGATAGTATTACGGAATAATTCCTATAGACCCTAGAATTATAATAACGAGACGAGCACGTAACTTATCCTACCTAAGCGCTTAGACTTAGGGCAATTAGACTACTTATGCTTAGACTAATTAGACTAATTACCGAGATCTATAGATCTCCTTTATATTTAGGAACGCTAAGAATCCCTTATAGTTTCGATACGTTTAATTTACTGTTTCATATTACTATTTAGAATACACTATAACCTAACCTCTACCTTACTACTACTTAGTCTTTATAAGATAAGACAGCTACTACTTTATTACTTTCCCTCGACTTCCTATCGGCCCAAGAATAAACCCGATTAAGCTTATCTTCTTAACTTGTAATATTATTAGGTTATACTAAACCTAATATATACGGGTTACGTGCCTAGGGCTTAGCAGATTTCGAGGGTTATTTTACGAGAATAAGAAACGATAACGAGCCTACCGTAAGACGTACGGTAAAGGCGAGTAATACTACGTCCGGGGTAGTATATTAATAAGCAATATAAGACAAGAACGACAACCGGATACTACGACGTTTATCCGATCTTTACGGCTATAAAGGAGTACGAGCTTTAGCTGGCGCTCGTAAGGCGAGAAGGCCTCCGTCATATCTCGAAGAACGAACTATTTATACTCTTAAGAGGTTTTTCTTAGCCGTAGGGCTTTTCCTCTTATCTTAAAATTTTAGTAGAGTATTCTACCCGTGTTATATAGTCTTAGACTTATATAGTACGTTAATAGAAAAATTAATTAATTAATTAATAAAGCGCTTTAAGATAGTAGATACAAGTACGTAGTTCTAGAAGTATAGTTATTGCTAAATAAGGGTATAGGAAGTAAGAAATATCGATAGATAATATACTATATTAGGAAATATATACTCGCAATACTAGAAGTTAGGATCTAAATATCTACTAATATAAAGAGTCTAGTAGCTTTATATAGTACAACTCTATAATAATATATTATATTCTTTATCTATTTATATAGCTTTATAGTCTTATATACGCGCTCTATAGTAAAAAAGAAATTGACTAAAATAGATATATAGTTATAGAGTATATATATATAAAGCAAAGTATTCTTTTATCTAGTAGTATAGACTTAGACGTTATCCTAGTACTACTAAGACCCTAATAGAGCTTCTTTAGTAGACTTATATTCTAATTGGAATACGTACTAAGAGACTATATAATACTTAAGGGAAGTTAGCTTTATAGCTTACTACCTTAATGATAATAGTAATGTATAATATAACGCTATATATAATATATATAGACTACGTGTTGATAGTATAGATTAATAGTAACACCCTTATCTAAGTCCTAGACAAAACTATATATATATATAGTATTAAGATATCCTAGCTTAAAGTTTTACTTAAATTCTTCCTACTTTAAATAAGTATACTACTTACTCTACCTATAAGCTATACTCTAGTAATATTTCTTAATACTAGCTCTTACCTTTATATATTACCCCGGTAGTAATCGTTAACTATCTATACTAATAGACTGTAGTTAAGGTTTCGCCTCTAGTAGTCTAGATAGTAACGCTTAGCTAATTCGATACTTCTATCGTAACACTTTAGTAGAGATCTTAGTTACTTAATCGTTTTCGAAGAACTTTAGACTCTATAGGTAGCGTATAGGCGTCTTACATATTGCCTATCGGACCAAAACAGTAATAGAGAAGATAGTTAGAACGCTAACACGTCTTTCCCGTACTAAAATCACTAGCTACCTAAACTATAGAGCCCGAATTATAGCACGAATCTAAAGCGGAGAGAATTCAACGAGGTAATAGCGAGATAACCTACTATATATAAGCAAGCGTATAGTAAGCATACGGACCTAGTTAGTGTCTAAGCTAAAGCGACTCTAGACCCTAGGCTTATAGGATTATATTTTAACCGATATAAGTTTAAAGTCCGTAAGAAGCCTCTCTCCGCGTACTTAGCAATTTTTAGGTAGGGATGTTCTCAATAATAGGCTTACTATTAGAGTAGATCGAGGAGCTTCGAGAGCAACACTACGTCTACTTACTTCCTTCGGGGAGAATTTTAGTAACTAGACGTCTATACTACCGTTTGCTCCTCTTTCGAGCTCTTAAGAACTAGCTAACGCAATCTAGTAACCGAGTATAATGTCGATTATATAGCGAAGTCTTTCTAATCCGTCCTAGTTAATTATAAGACATAGGCTTAGTATTTGCTAAAGCAATAGCTTCTTAAAGAGGCGCTAGGCTAATAGCGTAGATAAAATAGTAAATGTATTAAGGATAGAGTTAAGAACCGACATATAAGCTATTACTAAAGGAGGAAAGTAATTTGTTTAGCTTAGCCGACTAAATTTAAATGTATAATTTGACTAAGTGTCTAAGTAGATTCTAGAAACGCGTCCGCTTACGCTACTAACTATACCGCCGATTATGTTTATTTACTATTACCGCCCTACGTATACCTATATCCGCCTAGGAGCCGCTACTTATTATATAACGTAAAGCTATAAAGGACACTTCTAATCTAAGATATAGTAGTATCGGCGACATCTACTATAATATCGCTACTATATCTAAGCTTACCCCTATAATAGGAACCTAGAGCGCTTCGGTTTAAAAAGTATACTAGTACTATTCTACTCGAGTACTAAAATATTATTTTTAAAAACTCTAGATCTAAATAAAGAAGACTAAGAATAAGAAACAGACTATTAGTATTAAGAAAAATATATCTACGCTATTAAAATACTTATTACTTATTACTTCTACTACTTAGAGAGAGGTATTGCTTAAAATTAATATTATAGTCTCTATAGAAGTTTAATTACTTAGCTATTTTTTAAATTTCAAAGCCTAAATCTTAATAAGGAAAAGAGCTCCTTTAAAGATCTAGATAATAGATATATATTAAGAATTATAAGAGCTAAGAAAGAGTAATTTACTCTATACTCTTAATTCTAGTCTAAGTTATAATTACTATCTCTATTATCTCTTTATTAAATTTATCTAGTAATACTAAGTAGCGAGAAATACTTAATATATAGATAGTCTATATTATAGACTAATATAATTTCTCTCTTTCTAAGATAGTTTTTATCCTTCTATATTATATTACTAGGTCTAAGATAATTTATCATAAACTTTTTATATATAGATAGTTCTTCTTATTACTACCATTATACTCTATATATTATATACTTCTACTACTTATAACCTTAGCTTTATTTAAGCTTCTATACTTAAATAGCTCTAAAACTCTATATAGAGACTATATATAGAGTAGAAAATCTAGATATCAAGAGTAAGAAAGAAAAGGACTGCTTTAGTCTAGTAAAGAAAGGAATCTTGAAAAAATTAGTATAGTACTAACTATACTAATAAATATTATAATTTACTAGTAATATTAAGTTTAAGAAGTAAGAGAAACTATATAATAGTAGATATTAAAGATAAAGTTGTAAACTAGTAGTACTATAAGAGAAATATTAGACTTTATTCTATCTAAGACTAGAGAGTGTAGTAGTAATTTAAGTAATTACCAAATACTCTTTACTCTAGCTCTTAGAGGTTTAGCTATTATTCTAGAAGCTAAACCCAATAGCTAGACTATACTAGCTAGCTATTCTAAATCTAGCTGATAAGTCTAGATATACATATATATATTATTTTAAGTAGTTCTTACTAAGACTAGTATTATAAAGGATCTTATACTCTTAATATTACTATAAATCTAGATAAATCTTATGAACTAGTAGCTAGTACTTATCTTATACTTTAGTAGATTTAAATCTTTACTATAAAGGGTTTTATGAGACTAGTTAAAGATTTTAATTATCTTTCCTATTTAAAGAATCAGGGATTATTTAATAAGATGAATGACTCTATAAGGCGTTTTATTAACTTGTAATAACTTCTAATTATAGAGCTGTTTTTAAAATATTAAACTATTATAATAGTAGAAGCTAGCTTTTATAGAATTATAGTAAATCGAGTATAAAATAATAGTTAGAGTAGTAGACTTACTTAGTTACTTAGGCTTATTTTTAGGGCTATATCTAGTCTTATTTATATTTAATTATAGATTCCTAGAACCTTCTATTATATATAATCTACTATATAGTATTACTTCTTATAATTATAGATTTATAAGAAGTTATAACTATAATCTTCTAATATATTCTATAACTTGCCTCCTAGACTACCTATAACCTTGTAGATTTTATCTTAGCTAGATTACTACGTAATCTTACTATTTTCGGTGCTACTAGGCCGGCGCTAGCCTAATACGGCTATAGTCGAGTAAAATAAGAGAAGACTCTAGTAACTTCTAATAACTTTACTATTCTTAAAATCGCTATCTTTAGAGATAGCTCTAATAATAACTAAGATACTAGCTTAATGACTTATACTAAGTTATAAGCGTATTATAAAGTAATAATAGCTTATATAATAATAGTATCGTCTATAGTTATATACGTTATATCGTTATTAGTAGCTTTAGTAAAGTTAGAGTATTTATAGCGCTTTATATTTACGTTAATAACAAGTATTCTACTAAGTAGCTACATAAAGCTTATAAACTAATAAGAACTACTTTATTAAAGAAGAGAAAATAAGGCAGCTCTTTATCTATAGTAAATTAGTCTTACTTATAATCTAGTATAAGTTTAAGAAGCTAGAAGTCGTCCTCCGGAGAGCGCCTTAACGCGGCAGACGACGTAAGTACCTTCGTTACGACGAAGAGAAACTAAGACTCTCCCTCTCGAAAACTCCCGCTCGAAATACGGACAACTCTTAAAAAGCGACGACTATTATAAAGCCCATATTACGACAACGACGACGACCTTAGGAATACGATATAAAGAAGAGAATAGAAGAGAGGAGAAGCGAGGACACGCCCGGATACCTATTAACGAAGATACTCGATACCGTACAAAAGGAGGGAGAATACGGCGGACTCTCTCTCCGAATAACGACGGCTATTAAAGTACCTAGGCTTATAGGAACTAAGAGAGGTAGTAAACCGCGTAAACTGCTACTTATTATAGCTAGAACTAAGAGAGGCTATAAACTACGTCAACTACGAGACCTAGGTACTACGGGTCTACGAGGAACTAAAACCTCGGGGCCCGTACGTACGAGATAGTCGAAGACTTTTGATAGAGGTACGGGCTATTCGAGGTACTATCTCTCTCTCTCTCTCTCTCTCTCTCTCCCGTTCGTATAATAGGGTCGTACGGCGCGGCGGAGTAAGGTAAGAAGTAGCTCTTAGTCGTAATCTTAAATGACCCTCCGTCCGGTCTTATAGTCGCGTAGTCGCGACCGGTCGGTCGGCCGGTCGGTCGGTTAGTTACTCTTAAAACACGGGCGTAAAACTTATCTCGCCCGGAGTAAGGCGATAAACTGTAACTCTTAAAACAAGATACGACTACCGGGTACGCGACGTACTACGCCGCAATATATTCGACTAACGCCTCGAATAGCGAGCCTTACTCGTATCTTGTTAAGGAGTTTTTACGTTTGGGGTACGACGGGGCTTTTCTCCTTCTCTCGAATTTTAGTCCCGTTCTCGAGACCCGTGTTATATAGTCTTAGATTTAAACAGCACGTTAATAGAATAATTAATTAATTAATTTATGTAAAAAGTCTTTCCTACACAGAGATATCTAGAAGCGGTAGACATACTATCTATTATATTAATTCTAGTGCTAACGTATTTAGTTATATAAGCAATTATTGCCCTCGTCGACTAGTAGTAAGACGTCGCGAAGAAATAGCTCCAAAATTATAAAATATTGTCGGGCGTACTTAGATCTTCTATATATAGTTCTACGAGCTTTAAATTAAGAGAAAGAGTAGTAAGGCCCTAGTTTATTAAAATAACGTCTATCTACGCGTACCGAGACGTACGGTATACCGAGACGCTTATCTACGAATATATATATATTTCGATAAGCTACTATACTCGCTTTCTTAAGTAATTTAATTTCTTCCGAGACTATAGACGTATATTCTAACTTATAGGAAAAGTATCTAATCCTAAGATAGGGTAGAAATATTATAAAGCCTAACTACAAGGCCTAGATTACTTACCTACGAGGTTCTTTTTTCTATTATACTTTAAGCCGCCTAAGTATAGAGAAAAGACATTGCGTAGATTAGACTCTACTCTATTAGTAGTGGTATAGACTTTAGTATCGCCGACTTATAGTATAAAGACATAGTACTATAGAGTTAAATCTTATAAACGTCTAGACTCCGCTACGTAATCCGTAGGATATCTAGCTACGGCACCTCTATATAAGCTAAGCATTAGATAGGCTTGTCGGCTAATAGTCCCTAGGCTTAGCGTACTACGCGGACTCGAGACCGGTATAGATAGGCATTACCGCTACGACTTCGTTCCGGCAAATGGGAATTAGGAAATTGGGTACCGTCTAGCGAGTAAAATAATACTCGTCCCGCTCTTATATATCTCGGCACATTAGTATATAGTAAGCGATACCTTCTTCGGATAGATATAGAGATAGATAAAGTAAAAGTAGATAATTATAGTAGAGATTTCTAATACTCGGTCTACCCGCTACCCTTCCTATTCGTAGCCTATATTCTTAACTCCTCTCTTTTATCGGATATAATATATATTATTATAAGTATTGTTCCTCGCTATACTAGTTTAAAGAGACATATAGCTACCGGTCTTTATACTAAACGAATATCTAAAAGCTAAGGTATATAGGAGATACTATAAAATTATCCCGCCTTATATTACCGGTATAAGCCGCCTCCTCTACTATATCTACGCTACTAACGCAACGTAGCTGTTAATATACTCTAGCGAGTCTATAAGCCGCGTTAACCTTAAGCTTAGGCCACTATAACGTATTTACCTCTAAATTATTAGCCTTTCGCTTTCGACCCTACTTTATAATCTTCTATATCTCTTAGGCGGCTTCCTTTTCTTATCGCTTCGCTCGGACCTCGACGAGATCCTAAGAGCTTATAACTTTACCTTACTAAGAACCGTCGATTTAGCCGACCGCCTAGCCTTAGCTTTATTATTCGTCTTTAGTAAGAATCGAATCCGGTCTTACTATAGGGTACCTCTTATAAATAGTACCTAGGCGGACTTAATAAGTTTTCGGAGGTGTCTCTAGAGGTTCTATTTACTAGTCTCCTCGAGTAGATACGTATCTTATATAAGAAGTAAATCGTATAGCAAACTAAGCGCCCCTATAGATACCGGTATAGAAGGCGTCTATAGTAGCGAGTCTATCCTACGATACGTAAGCTCTACGATAGTAATTTCATCGACGATTCGTTATAGAGTACTCGCCTATCTCGGAGCAATCTTCTACGATCGAAAGATATTAAGCTAGCGCTACTCTAGCCCGCGAGAATATTCCTCTTCGTAAACGCTATCTCTCTAGTACGGCTATATAGGGATATAAAATATTACTTACCGACCGTATTAACTCTACCTCGCTCTATCTACTCGATATTTTCGCGGTACGCTACTTTAAGTAGGGTAAATACTACGATATTATAGGGTTATAGCTTATAGGAATTATAAGAAGGGAGACGATGGAGGAGGATCTAGCTAGTAAAACAATGCTCTAGAACCTCTAGCGTTTTATATATACCGAATCTTTTATAGATTAGTACCCGAGTTTTTCTACTCACTCGTTCCCTAGTCTAAGGGTTAAATATACGCTTTAGCTACTCTAAGCTAATCTTAGAGTTAGTATACCCGGACTTAGAGAACGTATAGTGCTATCTAGGTATAGGAAAGGTCGTCTAATTACTCCGATACGTAGAGGCTAGCTAGATAATTATAGGGTTAAAATACCTACCGTTGCCGCTAATATACTCTATAGCTATTACTATCGTTTGTTTAATATACGTACCTCGATAACTACGTATATCGTTACTACCTATAAGCACTTTAACGGCACCTAGTATAGAGAGTATTACTCTAGTTTTGTCTAAATTATATATATTCTCCGCTAAGATAGTAGAATGTTATAAGACGCTGCCTATTATATTATACTAATATAAAACCTTGTTATAAATATTTCTTTCGTATCGACTCTAATTAAGCGCCCTAACTTTCGTAGCCTATAGCTCTAGATAGCGCCTCTCGAATACTTTCGCCTAGTTTTTCCTTAGGGGTTTCGACGGCCTCTTAGACACGGGCCTATATCGGGTTACGCTATAGGCGATATATAGTATATACTTTATTCGTACCGGATACCTAAGATTAGATATCTATAATTCAAAATCGGCGACCGCTTCCTCTTCTACTAGCGTTAGATACTACTACCTCTATACTTTCTCTTACTAGGACTATCGTCTATAAGCACGATAATAAAGCGTCGAATATAAGATCCCGCTATAATCTATAAGAGCCCGGTACGAGGAGGGGACGTCGGGTAGTACGCCTTATTAGAGTACCTAGCTAGCTTTATCTATTACTATAACGTTACTATCGGGTTATAATAAGGTATAGATAAGAGAAGAATAGTTATTAGAAGAGAACAGTAGCTATAGTCGTAGATACTTCTAGAAGTATTTAGGCCGCGCCGTTCTTAGCGGCTAGTAACTCGAGCCCTCTTACTATGCGGTATGGTATAGACCGTCTTTTAATCCGTTATAATACGGAGCCTAAGATAATTATATATACCTATAGATTATAGTCGATAACTAGCCTTAGTTAGTAGTCTAGAGCGCCGTAAGGAAAAGCCGATCTTCTTAAGTTAGTAGCTAGCTAGTAAGTAAAGTAGCGAGCCGTAGCTATATATTAGCCCCGACCGAAGCTAAAGAGTACCGCGTAAGACGCACCGTAACCGCTCTTAGCCTCGCCGTACTAAAGAGACTAATAGGATAGCTTTCCCGTTCTTAGTCTCCTACTTTCCTTTTCTCTAAGCCTATAACTAAGTAATCTATATAATACGCTACGCCTACTAATGCTAACGGGTAGTATAATATACGCCTACTTAACGTAAATAGCCTCGACTTTATAGAATTCCGTAACGCCGACCGGCCGAAGTACGTAATTATATCGTATCGCTAGATCGAGGGATACGAAGTAATACTACGAGATATTCGTAATAGGAGAAATATAGATAAGAGCGGATACGAGAAGATAGAAGGCTTTATAAAGTATATTAAGGAATATATTCCCGGGGTAGAGTAGCTATAGGTAGATACGTACTATATTAATAAGGAGAGCGACGCTAAATTATCGAAGTCGTTAAACCTAATATTCGACTAGTATTATAGTATAGTATTATATATTATATATCTCGCCGACGTTAAAGAAGCTTAAGACTTTATATATAGCGAGTAGTTTTAGAGGAGTTAGACTTTATAGGAGCTACTCGCTTCCCGGCTACTCGTTTTTATTACGAAGATATAGTAAGTAATCGGAAATAAAGAGGCTTCTACTTATATAGACTACGGAACTCCCTCCAGGCCTAGTCTAGAAGAGGGTATCGTAGCGATTACTAGAATCCTAGAGCGGGTACTACGTAATTGTATAGTAAGTAGGACTTTAAGGAGAAGCAAAAATAGATAAAAGGCCGGACGACGATAGACCCGGAAGATATATCGTACGCTCTTTTTAGGATCTTCGGGGTAATACCTAGTATAAACTACGGTAAAGGACGTGAAGGGGTAAGGTAGCGTCTCCTAGCTACGATCTACTTTTAAGATAATATAGGCACGTAGTAGGTAGAGCGGTTTTAAAAGATCGTCGAATAGCTTTCCCCGCCGGATCCGTAGACGAACTATTAGTCCGTACGCTAGCTATATAAACCTCGTTTGGGGTCCTAGCTCCTTTAGTTAACCTCGTATTAGAACTAGAAGTACTTAACAATACGTTATTTATAGATATACGGGAAGGTAGGATACGGTAAGATAGTACTCTACTTAACGGCTATTAAAGACGTAAAGGTATACTACGAAGGCTAGTCTAAAGTTAGTTATACTATCTTCTACTTCTCCTTCTCCGACTAGCGGAAGTAGCGGCTCGTAGATCTACTCCGCTCGCTCGTCGTATAACTCGGCTAGAAAGGGCTAGCTTTATCGATACTATAGTAGGCGTTCGATAAGCCAAATAGAAGTATACTCGGAGGGTAGGAGCTTAAAGATATTCTACTTACCTACTTTAAGGCGTACCGCGATATATTTCTACTTATTAATACTCTCGACGAGTATCCCGAGGACTCTAATACTAGGTAGAGCGTATTTAAATACCTAATTAGAGTATTATAGAAGGTACAAAATATTAAGGTATTTATAATAAGCCGCGAGCTTCCTAATATACGCGTATTGATAGGAGAACTAGGGGCGATACTACTCCCGGTAGCTATATATTCTATAGACGAGGACATTCGGTAGTATATAGCGACGTAGCTCTCCTAGAACCCTCGTTTATTGCGACTAGACTAAAAGATTAAGGCGTAGATCGAGGAGACAATATCCTAGAAGGCGGACGGTATATAAGCTATCTATATCTTACGTTAGCGCTATTTATACTAAAGTCTAGCTTTTATATAGGTTTAGATAGGCGTACTATTAGCTATAGGAGCTAAAAAAGCTTAAAGTAGTAAAGCCTAAATATATATAAGAACTACTCTATAATCTTCTAGCGATACTTAATACTACTTGTAAGCGTATTCTCGATAGAATCGAGGGTATATTCTATACCGAAGCGCTAACATTATTATAGTAGCTCGTATACGTATATTTACCCCTAAGCCTTAGCGAGCTTATAGAAGCTACGATTATAGATCTTACGGTAGAGGGAAGCGTAAATATAGACGAACGTAGTACGTTCGAAGATATATTAGGTATTCTCGTAGGACTAGTTGTTATATAGAATCTCCCCGTAGTATACGAAGGCGACGATACGCTTACGGAAGTAGACTATATAAGCGACGATAGACGGGAAGACGCTAATCGTAACCGTAGGACTATTAATACGTCTTCTATTAAGCCTTATTATTAGTATACGATTAAGAAGGATATAAAGGTTAGGCTAGCGTACTTCTTAGTAAAAGAATTCTTAGAGTCGACCCGTATACTCGAAAGTAGAGTATCCGAGTTCTACCTCGAGAGTACTATTAGATATAGGCTTCTCGCTTAGAGATATTTAATTTAATATATATATATCGTATTATAGCCAAAGTAGCGAAAAGCCCTCTACTACTTAGGACCTAGTTAACTTCCTATTACTAAACTATACGGCTCGCTCCTAGCCGGCCTATATATTTCTATAGTACGGCCTAGATATTACCCGCGAAGTATCTCTACTTATATCGAAGGATAGAATACTTGACTAGCTCCTTATATTTCGACCCGATTGGATATAGGAAGATATATTTAAGCTCCTTAAGATAATCGGATCGGGTATCTATTATACTAGCTTTACGGGTCTCGAAAATATAGTAAGAGATCTTCTCGAGAAGGGCGCTAATATTAACGTATAAGGAGGGCTCTACGGTAACGTACTCTAGGCTATATCTTCTAGAGGTTACGCGGAAATTATTAAGTTACTACTCGAGTAGGGTACCGATATTAATATATAAGGAGGGGACTACGGTAACGTACTCTAGGCTATATCTAAGGGAGGTTACGCTAAGATAGTCGAGTTACTACTCGAGAAGAGCGCTAATATCTACGGTAATATACTCTAGACTATACCTCTTTAAGGTTATATAGAGATTGTTTAGTTAACGTTATATTAGCTAGGTATAAGAGGATTGCTTTACTCGCCTAATAGCGTCCGAATTTCTATTTCCTCTTTACCGGAATAAAGTCGTAGCGGTAATACCCGTTTATATCGGTCTCCGATTTACGTAGTACATTAAGTCTATAGGCCTTTAGCCGATAGCCCGATCTTATACTTAGCTTATATAAGATATACTATAACTAGATATCCTACTGATTACGTAGCCGAGTATTAATATCTATAAGATTTATCTCCGTAGTACTATATCTTCATACTACGAGGCGGTAATACCGGAGTCTCTACCTTTACGAATAGAGTATAGTCTACTCTACGAAACATCTCTATCTTATACTTAAATAGCTTAAAGTATAGAGAGGAAAGACCTCGTAAGAGAGCGACTTTGGCGCCGTAGCTAGCCTTCGTAATATTTCTACCGTACCTAAGCTCTAGATAGTTCTACTCTTAGTTAGGAGGTACGTCTATAGTCTTGAAAGGTATTATCTTAGTCGAGAAAGCGAGTATAGTAGTTCGTTAGAATATATATACGTCCGGAGATAAGCGTCTCGGTATACTATACGTTTTGGTACGCGTAGATAGGCGTTACGTAGTTTTGAGTCGAACGAGGCTAGGTACTATAACTAAGAACCTAAGTAGTAAGTGCTTATATACTATATATATAGAGTATATAAGGTAGATAGATTGAAGCTATAAAATCTGTCCGCGTTTCTACTATCGATCTCTATAACGTCTAATTAAGCGAAAATTATAATTTCGTAAGTATATACTTTTAAATACTTCGCTAGGCTATTTAGACTTCGCGACGTTCTCGATACTATCGATAAAGCTCTTTACGGAGCGCCGTATTAGATCTCTTCTATAATAATAAGATACGCGTTTATCTCTTCGATAACCAATAAATAGGCTAGCTAGCCTACGACGTAAACGAGGTATAGTAAAGACTAAGTCCGGGACCTTTCTAGACTTAGTAGAAGCTTACGAAGATTACGTATATTAACCGCGTCGTCTTAATCTATACTCTATAAACTAACTCTAGTCCTAGTCTACTAGAAAAACCTAAGGCGGTATATAAGTTCTAATCTCTTACCTTCTTACGCCGTATTTAGCGAGTAGAGATCGTTAGTAAGAAGCTTTATTCCTATCTCTATTCTAGAGAGGGTATATCTTTTGATAACTAATTCGGCTTTAGTCTACATGGGCTAGGTTTACTTATAACTTTATAAGATATATATATCTAGCTTAGTCTTCGTAAGAGTTATTAAGAGTTATCGCGACTTATAGGATTATACCTATAATTATAACTAGTATTAGGACTATATAAAGTTAGGCCGTTACTAGTCAAGGGCGCGAGTAGCCGTTCGCTCGGACCTATACTAGGTACGATAAACCTAAGATAGTAGATAAAGTACCTCTACGGACGTAAAGACCTTAAAGTAGATATTATAGAGCTTCTTAGGGAACTAGATATATATTAGATATACGGAAGCGTATAGGATATCTGTTATACTTACCTCGCTCGGCGTAATACGTACGGACCGTAGCGAAGTAATCTCGAATACGCCTATAGCGAGCTAGACTCGGAGTATCTTACCCGGACTCGTATCGATACCTTTACGTAACTCTATATAGATCTTTTAGTACCTACGTATTACGGTTCGGATTAAACGACTACGTAAAGACGTAGTATAAGGAGGAAGACTAAGAAATAAGGACTAATCGCTAAAGAAGAAAGAGGGTCGCTAAGCCCTAATTACGTATACGATCGTGGGCTTCGTATATAGTCGTAGACGACCGTAGTAATAGTATATAGTCGAACACGACTAGACGACTAGACGACCGGTTGTGTAGACGGTTAGACATCTACTACGAGCTAGTATAAGAGTCTCCTTTATATTTAGGAACGCTAAGAATCCCTTATGGTTTTGATGCGTTTAACTTACTATTTAATCTTACTATTTACAATATAACCTTACCCGACTATTGCCTTACTACTACTTTAGACTACTCTCCCTTCTACTCCTACTTGACAAGAATAAATCTCGATCGAACGAAGGTTACCTAACTCGTTAGTCAACTTAGTAAGATTATAGGTTTAACTAAACCTAATAGCTTTAAACGCCCTCTAGAATAGGAGATTAATAGAGTACTCGGGGAACTCCCGCCCCTAGTAAAGTAGATAGAGGAACCCAACTACGGACCGCAAACGATACTATTAATACCTTAGCTACTTATATAGGTAACGAATCCCTTAAGGTTAGTAAGCTAGAATTCTATTATAGCGACCGAGACAAGTTTAATACTTAGGTTACTTAGATAAATATATACTTCTTATTTAACTCTATAGGTAAGAACCTTAAGTCTATTTTCGCTACTACCTTCCTAAGAGGACGAGTATAGTATTAGGTTAAACTATTCCTACGAAAGTACCTAGATAGTAATAGAGAAGATAACGCGAATAGGGTCTTTTAAGTCTTATACTTACCTTAAGTATACTATAAAGAGCGTCTTTAGGGTCTCTAACGAGATCGCTACTACCGTTTATATTATATAGCACTTAACTTAGAAGACGTCTATCGCCGAGTATACTACTAAATTCTAGGAATACGCTTAACTTACCGACTAGGACGATAAAGTCCTATAAGTTATATACCAACGTAGCTTAAAGGAAATTATTAAAGACGATTAATTAATAAATTAATTAATTGATTATTCTATTAACGTGCTATTTAAGTCTAAGACTATATAATACGGGTCTCGATAGTAGGACTAAAATTCGAGAGAAGGAGAAAAGCCCTATCGTACCCCGGACGTAAAAACTCCTTAAAAAGATATAAGCGAGGCTTACTATTCGAGACGTAGATCGAATATATTACGGCCTAGTACGTCGTATACCTAGTAGTTATATCTTATTCCGAGAGTTACGGTTTATTACCTTACCCCGGGCGAGATAAGTTTTACGCCCGTATTCCAAGAGTAAGCGACCGACCGACTGGCCGGTTGCGACTACGCGACTATAAGACCGGACGGACGGTCGTTTAAGATTACGACCGAGAGCTATTTCTTACCTTACTACGCCGCGCCGTACGACCCTATCGTACGAACGTAGAAAGAGAGAGAGAGAGAGGCAGTACCTCGAATAGCCCGTACCTCCGTAGAGTCTTTAACTATCTCGTAACGGGGCCCAAGGTTTTAGTTCCTCGTAGATCCCTAGTACCTAGGTCTCGTAGTTAACGTAGTTTATAGCCTCTCTTAGTTCTAGCTATACTAAGTAGTAGTTTACGTAGTTTACTACCTCTCTTAGTTCCTATAAGCCTAGGTACTTTGATAGCCGTCGTTGTCCGGAGAGAGAGTCCGCCGTATTCTCCCTCCTTTTGTACGGTATCGAGTATCTTCGTTAATAGGTATCCGGGCGTGTCCTCGCTTCTCCTCTCTTCTATTCTCTTCTTTATATCGTATTCCCAAGGTCGTCGTCGTTGTCGTAATATGGGCTTTATAATAGTCGTCGCTTTTTAAGAGTTATCCGTATTTCGAGCGGGAGTTTTCGAGAGGGAGAGTCTTAGTTTCTCTTTGTCGTAACGAAGGTACTTACGTCGTCTACCGCGTAAAGGCGCTCTCCGTAGGACGATAATATTAAAGACGAGTTAATACGGGACGGTTAGAAGATTCATAGCTTAGGATAGCTTATTTAAGTTATAATTAATCTTAACAATAAGCTCTATAAGATTGATCAATTATTTTTTCTATTAACGTACTATATAAGTCTAAGACTATATAATATAGGTAGATTACTCTACTAAAAGGTTAAGATAAGAGAAAAAGCCCTACGGCTAAGGAAAACCTCTTAAGAGTATAAATAGTTTGTTCTTTGAGATATTACGGAGGCCTTCTTGCCTTATAAGCGCCGGCTAAAGCTCGTACTCCTTTATAGGTGTAAAGATCGGACGAATATCGTAGTATCCGGTTATTGTTCTTATCTTATATTGCTTATTAATATACTACCCCGGACGTAGTATTACTCGCCTTTACCGTAGGCCTTACGGTAGGCTTGTTATCGTTTCTTATTCTCGTAAAATTGCCCTCGAAAACCGCTAAGCCCTAGGTACGTAACCCGTATATTACGAAATATAAAATACTACTATTCCCTTACGTCTCTCCTACTCGTATGCTATCCGGGTAGTTAGGTACGTAGGTACTTATCTATACGTACCCCCTAAAATACGTATAGGTACCCCTTACGTCCTCTATCTAAGAAACTAAGGCTACTAAGTCTCTTCTCTCGGAGGGGTACTCTAGAAACGGGTTACTACGCCGTTCTATTGCGGTTTAAGTAGCCGGTTTAGAGGAGTATACTAGAAAGCGGTAGTATCGCTTAGTCGTAGCTATTATATCGTATTATATATTATATTACCATATCGGTCGCTCGGTCGTATCGTAGGAGGCGCGCGTATCTTATCTTATTTTATATAGCTTTCGTTCCTAGCCGCCGTATAGGCTTCGTAATAGAGAGACTTAGTTTTCTATCGTCGTAATAATAGTTACTTATACCGTCCGCCGCGTAAAGGCGCTCTCCGTAGACGGCTCGTTAACTATCTAGAGCGTACGGGTCCTCGGTAGTAGATAGTCTACTCCCCCGAGATAATTATAATATATACTCGTTAGCTCGTTAAGTCCGATTACTTCGAGTAGAAGTCAATCGAGTAGTAGAACGCCTTATCCTATATCGTCGAGGGTATACCTAAAGTAATCGTAGTCCTCCTTATAGGAATAGTAAGAGTCTACTCTTTATACTCCTAGCTACTTTCCCTAGGTACCAGTCTACTATCGTCGTACTAGCTCTCGTCGCCCTCCGAGGCGATATAGTACGTCACCTCTAAGAGGCGTCTATTCTCTTTCTAGTCTAGGAACCTAGCGTTACCTAATACGCTTCGGTCGTACTCATTAGTATAGAAGCGGCGGGTAGTACGGACTTCCTTTTATACGCCTACGGGCTTAATAATCGCCTCCTCCTTAATCGTATCGTTATCGACGAGTATTACCTTACTATTACTACCCTTAACTACCGCCGCTAGGCCTTTACGAAACTATAGGAGCTTCGTACGATTAATACGTAGTTCGTATATCTAAGCGGTACCCTACCTCCGTCTATAAGCGCCGTCTTTATATAGTAGACCTATATCCGCTATCCTATTGTCGTTCGGGTACGGACGCGGCGACCTAATATTATATACGCCTAGAAGCATTACGCGGAGCGGTAGCTAGACTAGGACGTCGCCTATCTCCTCTATATATTCGAAGAGGCCGGCTTCTTCTAGCTATACTACCGGGTCGTCGTATATAGCTATACGCGCGCCGCCGCCTACGACGTTGCCGTCGCCCTCGGTTACGGGCTCTATATTACTAAGAGCGGTACGGTAGAAGAGAAGGAAGCTATAGTCGCTATGTAGATTGCTAAGATAGGTCCGCGGTATCTCTCCTATACCTCCGCGTTCGCCGAGGGGTTTGACTACCTCTATATACGTCTTACTATCTATTATAGCTAACCTAGGTCGATAATCTTATTCGACTAGTAGAGCGGTCGCGCCGGGCGGGATAGGTACTAGGCTATATTAGTTATAATCCTACCGCCGGTAGATACGTCCTAGCCTTCTTCTAATACCGTTCGGGCGTATAAAGATAAACCGGATACCCTACCCCCCTTTACCGACGTAACCCTAGTCGAGCGGGCCGATCGCGAGTAGGCTACGCGGTTAGTGTCGTCTCGTAAATGTCTCCGACTTACTATTAGTACTGCATACGATAGTAAGACTAGCGCTAAGCAGTATAGACCTAGCGAAGCGTAGTATATAATATATTAACGGGCTCTAGATATACCCGACGCCCCGGTCGTAGATCCGGCCCTTAACGAACCCGTCTCTCGGCCCTATCTATACGATACTACTACTAAACTATATACTAGTCGCGCGACTAAGTAAGGTAACCTAGACTAGTATACCGCCTACCTAGCCCGTCTTACCGGTATCTACGTATACTACTAGCTATACGCCGCCGCCTCCGACTATAACTACCTATTCGATACGTACCCCTATAAGGGTACGGTAATCTAAATAGGCTATACCGCGCGGTAGACCGTATTACCGAAGCCGTAGATTGCGCTATATACCGCGTACTATAAATATCTAAATCTCTAGGCTATTTACGGCGTTAGCGTTCCCGGCTTAGCTATATATAGGAGGTCGTATACTAAGAAAGATATTGTCCTTCCCTATATATTAGCATATTCGAGCACGTAACCGGACCGCGGTAGATTTAGCGCCGTTTTAGTAGGCGATTCCCGCGGCTAGAGGATTACCTAGTATAGCTCGGGACCGAGGCTATATTCGGCGGTACGAGGAGTATCTAGGCTATAGTTATAGCGGTACGGGCATTAGATAAGTTTAGGAATATTAATAGTACTAGTACGTAACTAGTAGCTAGAAATAAGTAACTAATCTATCGAATAGAATATAACCCAACGTAAATAGATCTACCGTAATATCCTAATTAGTAGATTATCGTATATATTATTAGTATCTCTATACTATCTAACCCTAGTAACCCGTCTTTTATAGGTCTAATAGACCCGCCTAATTTATAGATTACTAGAACCTCCCTTTAGTAATATTCTTCCCTTAAGATATTAAAACTCTCTCTTAGAATTCTTCTATTACTTCCTAGCTTAGTTATACCGCTCCTTAAGAGTAGCGTACTCTATAAATAGTTCTATTCGCTATAGAAGAGTAAGCCAGTTCTAAAGCTCGAGTAGGCTTACGAAGACGCTTAATATTAGCCTCTTAAGAGGTCTACTAGTATTCTATAGATATAAGCTACTCTCTAATATTTTCTTAGTTAACCCTTTTCTACCTATACTCCCTACCTAGAACCTTAAGCTAATCGTACCTCTTAGACGTTTCCTTATACGTAGTAGCTCCTTACGTTTAAACTAAAAGCTCGACTGGCGTAAGGACGGCGTACTCGACTACGTAGTTACGCGGTAGGTACTAGTATAGGTTATTAACTTAGATATAAAGCCTCTAGCTAGATGTTTAACCTCCTTTATACCGCCCTTCTTACTATTAATACGCTAGAGGGACTAGCCTAATACCGCTAGATCCCTATCTACGGTAACTAACGACGTCTAGGCTAGATTAGTCCCCCGACTTAGATAGGTCTAATACACGTAACCGCTTTCTCGATTACTATATCGTTTATTTAGTACTATTCTTTGCTCGAGATATCGGTACTCTTGCTTAGAATCCTTCTACTACTTCCTAGCTTATTTATACTACTCCTTAAGAATAGCGTACTCTATAAATAGTTACCTTCGCTATAGAAGAGTAAGCCGGTCCCGAAGCTCGGCGTACCTACCTAGACGTTTAATATCGGCCTCTTAAGACCTCTACTAGTATTCTATAGACTTAACCTAGTCTATAATATTTTCCTAGTTAACCCGTTTCTACCTTTACTCCTTACCTATAACCTTAAGCTAATCGTACCCCTCCGATATTTCCTTATACGTAGTAGCCTATTATATTTAAACTAAAAGCTCGATAGGCGTAAGGGCGGCGAACTCGACTACGCGGTTATACGGTAGGAACTAGTATAGGTTATCGACTTATATATATAAGCCGTCAAAAACGATAAAGTAATATAACTACTACTTACTCGAGAGTAATATAACTTAGATTATCTAAGCCAAGTATATACGTATTATACGTACTTGCCGGTAAGCGCTGCCGATATATATTAATTAGTAATCAATAGAGTTACGCGGTAGCGGCGTTATACGTATACCCGCCGGGCCCGTACCGATACTAGCGCAACGCTAGAGTCGAGCTTGTTTTTATTTATATTATAGCTTTAGATAAGTATCCTATTCTACTATACTAGATTACTAGTAAACTCGGGAACGTCGTCTAGCTTTATAATATAGTCCGTTCTTACTAGATAGCTAGTATATACGTGTAAACGTAAACGCGGCCCGTGGGTCTACATATATACTAGTAGAGCTTATTATCTTTTTTCTCGATACTTAAACCTAACTATATGTATTATACTACCGCGCCGACTACTCTTTTCCGCTTACCTAGACCTTTCTAAGCTAGAGTATATTTCTATAGTCTATTAACCCGTAGCCTATACCTACTTAATATATAACTATACTAACTATACTAGACCTTGCTATATTAGAGCGTAAACGCCGCCGCGACGAGGACCTACTCGACCCCGGACGCTCTACTAAGTAATCTATCTTCTAGCGGCTACTAGTAAAGTCGAAGACTATCGTTAATAGTAATCTAATACTATTAGACCTTAATAGCCTATCGGATAATAGTACTTTCCCTTTCATAATAAAGGAACCCCTCCTAAAGTAGCGCGCTAACTAGAAATCGAGCCCCGGTCGCCCCCGCGAAGAGACCCGCCTCTAAGCGGCCGGAGGCTAAGTCTAAGGAGTTCGTCGATAGCGAGGACTCGATATTAGACTACGATAGCGCTATTTCTCCCGTACGAAAGCCTCGTACTAAGAATTATCGCGCCTATAAAGGCGAGAGAAATAGCTAGAGTCGGGTCGTAACTACGAAGGACGTTCGCCCTAAGCGTAAAGCTTAATAGAAATAGTACCTCTAGGAGTACGCCGACTACCTTGAGGAGCTAGTCGCTAATAGACGGCCCGTTAGCCCCTTTAACCTAGCCTAGGGTATCTACGTCTCCGGCCTCGAACTCCGGTAGATCAAGTCGTTGAATAATTACACTCGTAGCTACCTCGGCGTAACCGACGTAGAGGACTTTAAGCCGCTCTACGTACTACTTACGCCTACCCTCTAATAGTAGGGTAAGGGCTATTAGGTATATATTTATCCCTGTAAATAGCTTAAAAGTACCTAACTTAGAGAGGTCTAAGTTCTTCGCGTAGTTAGACCTATCTAAGTTAGAGGCTTTCATTAGTTATTTAGTTACGGACTTAGTATCGTCTAAGTTTAGTACCAATTAGCTATAATCGTTACTACCTGTATCTAGGGCTGGAATAACTAACTTATACCGGCAAAAATTGCTTAGTTTTTCCGGCATTACAAACCTACTAAAAAAGTGCTAGAAAAAGTAGACTTCTTTAACTTTTTATTTCAAATTCAATCCTTAGGGTTGAAATACCTTAGAAAGAGTATAGGTACTACTCTCTACCTAATGTATACCTAAAGTTACAGAAGGTTAAAGATATAGAGATAAGAGGGTAGGTAGGACCTAGTATAGAATCTTAACTATAGAACCTATATAGATCTAATAAAGAGGACCCTAGGGCTCTACGAGAGATATATAAGTAATAAAGAAAGTATATAGTAGTATAGTAGGCTAATAGTAGTAATAATAATAGTAATAGTCTTTTCAGAGAAAGATTTAGTCCTAGAAGTACTATATTACTAAGATCCTCTTATACTAACGGCTATAAAAGTGAGTAAGGAACTCTATATCTATATAAGATAGTTTAAAATAGGTATAGTTAAAGGCTATACTCTATTAGCCCTTAGGGTAAATACTAAAATAATAGTAGGAAAGAGTAAAACCTAGTAGAGACTATCTACTATTAAGTCTCTATAGATTTTATAAATAGTATCTTAAGGGTCTTTAAAGTATTATCTAGTAGTATAAGAAGTATAGTAAAATTATAAAAGTAGTACTAGTCTCTTAAAATAAAGAAGAGAGATATTATACTATATTATAAATATTCTATTATACTAAAATATAGTATTAGTATTTATATAAAGGAATAGAGAAAAGGCATCTTACTATAGTATAAATAAATACATTAAACTAATAATCTTCTTCTAAGTAGGTTTATCTTAAATAAAAGTTAGTTAAAGATTAATAAAATAGTAAATAGAGTACTTACTTAGATAGAATAAAGTAGTACTCTATACTACTTTACTTTAAATATTATTAAGTATTCTAAGTAATAGATTAGTTTAAACTCTTATAAGCTTCTAAAGTAGTACTTACTTAGACTTAATAAAGTAGTAATCTATACTACTTTACTTCTATTATTATTAAGAGTTCTAAGAACTAAATTAGTTCTAAGGCTATTAGATTAGAAGTAGTACTTACTTAAACTTAATAAAGTAGTAATCTATACTACTTTACTCTTAGAAGTTAATAAAGTAATAGATCTACTATTACTTTACTTTTAGTAAACTTGAGAATATAATAGATATACTATTATATTCTTTTTAAGAAGAGAAAGTAGAGAGAAGAAAGGTAAGAGTAAAGAGAAGAAGAAGACGTATATATAAGCTCGGTTTAAACTACTTTAATTCTATTAGGTAATCTACTTTCTTAATTATATTAGAGAAACTTAAATAAGTAGAGACTTAATAGTTTAAAATTAGTAAAGAGCCGTGTTTTTATTAGATAAATAATACTAAGATCTATATAAGTAGAAGGAGCTAGAACTATATTAGATAGTACGTATATTAAACTAGTAGTTATATAAAATATTAAATTAGTTTAAAGACTCTACTACTTATATATATCTTTAAATAGAATCAGAACTAATACTTTCAATATAAAATATTAATTTAAAAGCAATTTTTTTTATATTTCAGTTTTATAGACCTATAACTCCTAACTCCTATCTCCTTTCCTTTCTTTCTACTCTTCTCTCTCTTCTTCTTCTTCTTTATCTCCTTCCTTTTCCTTTTCTCTCTCCTCTTTCTCTTTCTCTTCCTTCCTCTCTCTTTCCTTCTCTTCTTTAACTTCCTTCTCTAGAGCTCTTCTTATAATTATTAATATAGAGTTATAAAGCTATTAAAGAAAAACTTACTTTAAAGCTCAGAGACGATTCTCGACCTCTAGATCCCTCTTATAGAGGTTCGTAATCTTCTTCGTAAGGTCTTTTACCTTTCTCTTATAAAGAAGAAGAGAGGTAGAAAGTTCGGAGACTTCTTCCTTAAGAAGAAGATAGTCTTCTTTTTTAAAGAGGTTCTTCTTTCCCTTTCGGACGGCAGTACCCCTAAATAGAGATTAGTAAAGTAGAATAAAAGATATATAAACAAACAGTATATACTTAGGAGGGCCCCTCTTTTTAGGGAAGGGAGGAGGAGGAGTAGGGGATATCTTCTAAAGAAGATAGAAGTATCTTCTTCAGAAGGAAGGTAGAAAATAAAGTAGTTTCTCTCTTTTCTAAAGAAGAAAGAAAGGAAGAAGAAGAAGAAGAGAAAAGAGAAATTAGATATACTTAGAAGATTCTAGACTATTCTAGAATAGTCTTAGGTTTAATACTAGTAGTATATTAGAACTAAAGTAGTATATAAGAACTAAAGTAGTATATAAGAACTAAAATAGTACGTAAGAACTAAAATAGTACGTAAGAACTAAAGTAGTACGTAAGAACTAAAGTAGTATATAAGAACTAGAATTATAGAAAGTAAGTAAAGTAGGGTAGGTTCTAAAAAATTAAGTATATAGAGTATAGTATTCATTTAGTTTAAGCCTCAATTTACTTTATTATACTTCTATATCTTAGTAATTAACCCTATATCTCTATAATTAAATAAATAAGATAGATAATAGTACTTAATAATATATAATAAAGAGACCTATATATAGACTCTTTGGAAAACTGTTTTAACTTTACTAATTACTTTAGTTTTAGGAGAACATTTTGTAATAAATATAAGAGTAAGATATAATAAGTAATTATAGGATATAACTTATTATCTCTAGATAGGAGTAGATCTAATATCTACTTTAAAGAACATAATTTAAGCTATTATATAATTATTTCATTATAGAGATTAGTATAGTATAGAATAGAATTTATTCAGACTATAACTAACTGTCTAAAGAAGGTTCACTAAATAACTCTCTAGAGTCCTTTTATCCTCTCTATCTATAATATCTTTAACTTTCTCTAGATAAATTCTAGGATCTTCTAGATCTAACGCTCTTTCTAATATATATTAGTAAAGTATAATCTTAGTTAGTAGATAAAAACTTACTGATATAAAACTCCTTCATATAGTAGTTTAGTATAGACTCTTTTAGTCTTACTATATTGGTAAAGATTACTTTATTATCTTTATTTCTCTCTATTAAGGTATCTAGTAGTTCTACTAGTTCTTTATTAGTCTTAATACTAATTGTAGTATAAAAAGACATATCTTAAGAACTATTAGTATACTATTATTATATAATTAAAGAGAACTTACTTTATTTATTAATTAGAAAAATAGAACTAGTAAGTGTTTTACTACTTTATAAAGTTTTCAAAGTTTTATCTAGTAGATAAAGTTAGTAGAATACTATAGAAATAGTACAAGTACTTACTTTAATAAACTTATAATAACTATAGAGTTTATTATTTAGGTAGTAAGTTCACTAGAGTAAATATTGGTATAATAGTTATATAATGTTTCTAATATAGTCAATAAGATACTTACTTTAGTAAAGGTAAATAAAATAGTAAGATATAGAAAGTAAATTAGATTTAGAGGATAAAGAAAGAAAGAGAAAGAAGGATAGAAAAGAGAACGTATATATAGATCTTAAGTATAACTACTTTAGATTAAATAATTACTTTCATTATAAGATTTCTAGAATCTTCTAGAGCTTTCTTAGTTTAAACGCTTACTAAGAAATCTAGATATATAATAGTCTCTTTTATCTCTTAAAACTTACTTCCTTTTACTTACCTAAAGGAAACTACTTAAGATTATATTTATTAAAGAACTTACTACACACTACTTTATTTAAAATGTCTTCTACTAATAAGACTACCTCTAACTATCTTAATAGCTACTTTAAAGATAATAGACCTCTTACTATAAACGACTTTAAGAATATTAATTTAGTAACTCCTAATAAGACTACTAAATTAGACGATACTATTATAGTCTATAATTTAGATTTAGGTATTTTATTTTGCTCTAATTATTCTATTAATCTTAATAGTATTAACTATATTAAACATCTTCGTAGAAAGCATAATAGCCTATATAATACTTGTAAGAGTAATAATACTTTAGAGCATTTAGTAAATAAGGTTAATTCTATAACCTTATCTACCTCAGAAGAGCTAGAGACTAAATTAAAAGACAATACTTATCTATTTAAAGAGTTAGATATTAGTTTAGGTAATTTTAAATGTCTAGAGTGTTGTTATACTAGTATTAATAGGAAAGATGTTAGAATTCATTTTAATAGAAAACATAATAATAATAGAGAAACTACTAATATAAAAGCAACTTATATTATAGAGAATATTCCTTTACAAGTTCTAGAAGGCTTTAAATATAATACTAAACTATATCTTATACCTAAATTACCTAATTTGGATATAGTAGAGAGTACTTCTAATTTGAATTTAGAAGAAAGCTCTACTACTAGATCTAGAAGTATAAGATCTAGAACTAGAAGAAGAGACTCTTCTACCTCTAATTCTAATAGTAATAATAGTATAGAAGAGTTAGAAGATATTACTCCTACTTTAAAGAAGACTATTCTTAATAATTATAAAGAAAATTTTATAATAGAAGATAATACTATTAATATAGATAGTAATACTCAACCACTAAATACCTTTAAAAAGAAGTCTAATATACTTACTTATTTAGAGGGAAAAAATCGAGAATATCTAATAGAGATAGTCCATAGTAATATAGAGCCTACTACTAATATAATAGAATCTAATATAGTTAATCTAGATCTATCTAACTTAGAGGATCTAGTTCTAGAATACCTAAAGGAAATTAGTACTAAAATAAAGGGTACGCCTTTAACTATGAGACAAAGACTTAAAAGTAGTAAATATAATCCTAATATTAAAGAATTTAGTGATTTTATTGCTTTAGAAAATACTACTATAAAGAATACTTACTTTAAAGTATTTTCACAATTATTTATATTTACCTTAAAGGTATTCTATATATTAAGTAGATTTAATAATAGTAGAGATAAAGAAGAGAAAGAACACTATAACCTAGTAGAAGATATAACTATTAGTCCTACTTTAAAACATCTTCTAATAGAAGTTATAACTTACGACTATACTACTTTAAATATAGGCGAAAATAAAATAGACCTATTCTATTTATCTAGTAGAGTCTTTAGAGAACTATTTAAGATTAAGAACATTAGTAAAGTTAGTAAAGATACTACTCTTAATAATATAGTTATAGTCTTCTACTATATTAGAAATCTAGATAAATATACTAAAGAAATTATAGATCTATCTCTAATAGGAAAACTTAATAGTATTATTCTCTATAATAGTAGAGTAGTAACTCTAGGCTATTATTATTATAAAGAGACTAAAGAAGAAGAACATGAGATAGAAGAAAACGAAGAAGAAGATAACTTTAGAAGATTTTATACTTCGTTATTTAACTAATATTAGTTTAAATTACTTCGGCTTTATAAGTACTATAGCTCCTTATCTATTAAGACTTTAACAAGGAGATAGTAACTACTAAAGGATTAATAGGAGAAACAAAACAAGATATTATAACTTATAACTTTATAGAGTATCCTATCTCTAAGTTAAAAGTATTATTTAATAATATTTATATTAAATTAGAAGAGATACTATTAGAAGAGCTCTTAGGGGTTAATAGTTTAGAAGATCTTACGCTAGATTTTAATTTAGTAAATGATAATAGTCTAATAAATAGAGTTAACTCTAGCTTATTAGATATAGAAGAACTTAAGAAATTTAAAAAGGAACCTTACTTCTTAATAGAGACTCTAAAGAAGAATACTTATTATAATAGAAAGCTCTTTAAGGGTATAAAAGATAATAAAATAGTATTTAAGAATACGGCTATAGAGAGATTTAATACTAATATTAATAACTTTATACTATATCTAGCTCTAGCTATTTATCTATTTAGTAGAGGGCCTCTAAGAGGTACCGAACTTACTACTATTCTATTTAAGAATATAGATACCAAATCTAGAAGCTTACTATATAATAAAGAAGAAGGAATGTTTACTATAATTACCGATTTTTATAAAAGTAAGAATATTACTAGAAAAGAAAAAAGTAATATAAGGTACTTACCTCCTAAACTTAGTAAACTATTAGTTGTTTATATATTTTATATTATTCCCTTTAAGGAGTATATTAGTAAGAACTATTTTCATCTAGAAGAGGCTACAACCCCTTATTTACTAGTTAGAGATACTAAAATACTTAATACCTCTATTTGAAGTAGTACCCTAGAGCGCGAATCTAGCTTATTATTTAGAAGAGGTCTTACTATTAGTAGCTATAGAAAGATTATAAACTATATTATTAAAACTAAATTTAATAACTATAACTATTATAGTAGTAGTAATAACGAAGAAGAAAATCTAATAGAAGACATACAAGCTAATAGAAGTACTAAAGTATCTTATAATTACTATTTTAATATAGATTTTCATCTAGGGAGTAGTAATACTTTAGATCTTTTAACTAAAATGAAGAAATTTACTATTAATTACTTCTTATACTTTAACCTCTTAGAAGATAGCTATATTAAAACTAATACGACTATATCTCGATTAGTAAAGAAAACTAAAATAGAAGACTATACTATACCTACTAATTTAGATATTAATATTAGTAGTAAAAGTCTACAAGATAATATATTAAACTATTATATAAGGACTCTAATAAGAGATTCTATAATAACGAGCAAAAATTAGGTCTAATAGAAATAGTTAATAATACGCCTATTTTAGTATATATTAATAAAACTAGTAGCGGGAAGAGTTTACTCTATTTACTTCCTAGTTATATGTTCAAGAATAATCTATATATTATTATAACTCCTAGAGTTACTCTTAGTAAAAATCTATATAATAGAGCTAAAGAACTAGGCTTAAATCCTAGTACTATAAGAGATAGTCCTAGTACAAATAGTAATATCTAATTTATTAATATAGAAGATCTAAATACTTTAGAATTAGATGCTATTATAGCTACCTATAAAGAGTATAGTAGAGAGGTCTTTATATGTATAGACGAGGTACATTTATTCTTATTAGAAAAGAGCTTTAGGCTCGAATTAAAACATTCTAAAAGTCTATTTAAACATAAGGCTAGTATTATTGTACTAACGGCTACTCTTCCTAATAGTCTATTAAATACTCTAGAGACTACTCTTAATATTAAAGGCTATTCTAAAGTAATTAGAGGGCTAAGTAATAGAGAGAATATAAGTTATAGAAGATTGTATTATAAGACTAAAGAAGAAGAATTAAGTACTATAATAGATACTTTAAATACTATTACTACTAAGGATCTTAATATATCTAACAAGACTCTTATATTTATTAATAGTAAGAAAAGAGGAGAAGAACTAAGTAATACTTTAAATATCGATTTTATCTATAGTAATAAAGAAGGTCTAAATACTATTATAGAGGATTTCTTAGAATCTAATAGTAAAAGAGTACTTATAACTACTAGTATTTTAGAAGTAGGTCTCGATCTATCTAATATAAAGTATACTATTAGTTTACAGCCTATCTTTAGTTTATTAAGTATAGTTCAATCGAGCAGACGTATTAGAAGTAAAGGTATTAGTTATATTATTAGTAAAGAACCTACAAAATACAAAAACGATAATATAAGACAAATTAGTCTACTAAACAACCTAATACTATAGTAGATATATCTAGCTTTAAGGAGTAAGACAAGTTATATTATAATCTATTTAGTATAGAGACTAAAGGTTTAAGAATACCTCTGAGCCTATTCTTAGATAATACTATTATCAAATGTCCTAATAATAGTACCAGTAAGTGCTCTATTTGCCTAGAAAATACTAGAATAATAGAAGAAATAAGTAGTAAAGAAGAAGATACTACTAAGAAGGATAACTATAATTTATTAATATTAGAAGATAAAGTAGTAGACTACTATAGTAATTATTGTTTTAATTGCTTAGTAGATCCTTATAATTCTAATAGTTATAAACATAATATAATAGATTGTTCTAATACTAAAGATAATAGTAGAATTATTAATTTAGTTACTAATACTAAAACTTTAATAGTAGGGGATAAACTAATCAAAATAAATACAGCTTGTTTTAGCTGTTTATTACCTAAGAACCTTTATTCTACTCTTAAAACCAAGTATAATATAGCCGAGAACAAATGTTATATTAATAACTATTTATTCTATATTATAGCTATCTTTTATAATAATAGATTTATACTATCAAATTAGCAAATTTAAGTAAACTAGACGATCTTAGAACTTTTATAGTAGGGCTCTTAAACCCTACTACTTTATATAATAATATAGAGACTATTAAATTCATAGAGATATTAGAGAATATTAACATAGTAAATTTAATTGAGATATTAGAAGACTATTATCTAGAAGAGAGCTCTAATTTAGAGAATTCTAATATAGATATAATAAGTACTGGTAGTTATAATAGTTCTAAAATAGAAGATACTACTTTAAATAAATTAACTAGATTAGAAGAGGATAACCTAGATTTAGAAGTAAGTACCTTCTCCTCCTAATATAGAGGATATAGAAGACTCTAACTTAAAGTATACTATTAGTAGGAAACATTATAAGAATATTAGTTTAGATATCTCTAATAAAGATAGAGACGAAGGTTCTTCTAAGAGATATAGGAGATAGTAATTAAGAGTAGATAAGTATATATAAGGTAAAATTTAGATATTATCTATAATAGTAATCCTAAGAACTAAAGAAATAAAAAGAATCTAAAGTAATAAGAATATTAATTATTTTAATAATATCTAGATTCTTATACTTAGTAATCTTAGACTAGTCCTAATTAAGATTATTTGATATATATAAACTCTCTCTTTTTCTCTTTCTACTTACCTTCTTATACTATCGAAAGAGATCTACTTTAAATCTTGAACTAAAGTACTATCTCTTATTTATTCTATAAAGAATTACTTTAAAAATGTCTTCTATTCTTACTATTAAAGACTTTATTTTTAAGTTTATTAATAAGTGCCCTATAGTCTCTTCTACTAGATTAGATAGAACTATAAAGGCTCTTATTAATTACTATAATAGTAGAGACCTAAATGAAGAAGTAGATTATCTTAATAAGATAAGAGTTATCTACTACTTTAAAAGGCTAGACTATAGAGATCCTTCTCTCCTCAAGAGATATAAAGGTAAGTAAAATAATATATATATTAAAATTAAGACTAATCTACTTTAGATTTATTTTCTAAAGTAAATTCTACTTCTAGTATTCTAGATTTAGATTATACTAAAGATCTTACTCTCTCTAAAGTAAATAAAGAATTAAACAACGAATTAGAAGGTATAAACTATTGACTTCTGATATACTCTACTATTTTTAAAGATAATAGTAAGTAAGCTATTAAAGTATTTCTTATAAATACTAACTTACTTAGATCTTATAAGATCTTTTATAGGAAAAGATATGTACTCTATATCTTTTATAGAAGAAACTAGAGAGATATTCTCTAAAGCTACTCTAGAAGAGTTTAATCCTAGCTCTTCTAAAGTAGATCTTCTTAGAAGAGGTCTTTAATTCTTAGGAGATATTAATAGAGGAAACTATTATTATACTATAAAAGAAAAAGAGGTTATTAAAGATAGTTTAGAGAAGAATCTAGGAGTAGAAGGAGTTATAGATAGTTTTATAGTAGTTAGAGATACTAATTTTCCTTTATTAGAATAGAAATAAACCTATTCTATTATAGAATCTAAGTATATCTACTATAGGATTACTTTAGCTTAGACTTTATATACTTTATCTTACTATTTTATTCTAGTACTATATAGAATAATAGTAGTAGTACTAAAATTTAATTAAACTAGTATTTATTTTTAAGGTTAAAGTAGTTAAATAGTATTAGTACTTAAGTATATGTCTTACTCTCTCTATTAAGAATAACTTAAAAAGTAATATAAAGAGTTTATCTTATATAATATAATAGTCGTAATAGTAGAAATAAAGTAGCTAGTAAGAGTAACCAAAATAACAATCCTTAAAATAATATAATAGTAATAAAGTCTAACTATTTTAATTTATCTATTAATCTTTATTAATAATAACTTAGATATAAGTAGAGTAGAGTTATTATATAAAATCTTTAGTTAGGGTTAGTAGAGCTTAAGTAAATATTAAGGGTAACTAAGATTATAATTCTAACTATAGAATCTAACAACCTTAGGTCGGGTTGTTAGAACCCTATACAAATTCTAGCCGTGCGTAACCCTCGATGTACGCTAGAGGGTCTAGTTGTTAGCGTGAATTGTTAGCTTTTAATTAGAGCGGGGTTACCTCCGCGAACTTTATTCTCCGTCGTATTTACTATCGGCCGTCGTAAGTAGTCGGGCTACCGTCGTCCTACGGAGAGCGCCTTTACGCGGCGGACAACGTAAGTACCTTCGTTACGACGAATAGAAACTAGGACTCTCCTTCTTAAAAACTCCTACTCAAAATACGGACAACTCTTAAAAAGCGACCACTTTTTAAAAGCCTATAACGTAACGATTACGACCTTAGAAACACAATATAAAGAAGGAGAGAATAGAAGGGAGGAGAAGATAGGACGCGCCCGGATATCTATTAACGAAGACCTCAAAACCGCTCGAAAGAAGAGGGAACGCGGCGGACTCTCTCTTCGGATAATAACGACCGTTCGAAGCAGGTACTCTCGCTACGAGCCTATAAGGAACCGATATCCTCGTGCCTACGTACGAAGAAGGCGGTCGTAGACTCTCTACGGAGGGGACGGGCTATTCGAGATACTATCTCTCTCTCCCTCGAATTCTACGTTCGTACAACAGGTTATACGGCGTAGTAAGGTAAGAAATAGCTCTCGGTCGCAATCTTAAACGACCGTCCGCGGTCGCGCGGTCGCGCGTATATATTACTATATAACTTAGAATAGTCTAAATATATACGTTCTTAGAGTTATCTAAGTTAGAGTACGTTTTTAGAGTAGTGTTCCTATAGTAGACATATACTATACTCGTTAAGTACTACCTAGGTAAAACTACGTCGCGGTCTCCTTATTTTAAGTAAAAAAACACGTCGCAATCGCTTTTTCTTAAGCGAAAAAACACGTCGCCGTCGCTTTAGGTTAAGCGAAAACGCGACCGGGACCCTAGCGCTTAATTACTCGACGCGTACTCTAATAGATTGTCTAATGTATAAACTTAGTTTACATATATAGGCACGGCCCTATACCGTAACCGCTACGATATACTTACTTACGAAAGTCGAGTACTACCTAGGTAAAACTACGTCGCGGTCTCCTTATTTTAAGTAAAAAAACACGTCGCGGTCGCTTTTTCTTAAGCAGAAAACACGTCGCCGTCGCTTTAGGTTAAGCGAAAACGCGACCGGGACCCTAGCGCTTATTTACTCGACGCGTACTCTAATAGATCGTCTAATGTAGAAACTTAGTTTATATACATAGGTACGGCTCTATAAGCACTACGATAGACTCGCTTACGACGTTCGAGCACTACCCCGCGTAGCGCATCGTTTAATATAAGCGCTATATATTTACCGTACCGCCGTATCTTATACGGCTACACCTTAATTCTTATTATTCCGACCTCGACGTTAAATCTAGGGTAGCTATTACTACCGACATACACTCGATTATAAACCTCGCTTAGACCCTAGATAATGTCTAATAGCCTTAGCCGAAGGACTATCGACTAATCGGGTTTAAGGTATTCCCTACGTTAAAATGTACGAGCACGCTCTATAGTAGTAAGTAATGCGGTACTATATTATAGACCCGTATTAAGATGTAAGAGTATTATAAGCGCACGTACATATAGAAGAACCCCTAGGGTCGGGGTAGCAATAAGAGGCGTTAAACGAAGGATATACCGAACGCTCTATAGAAGTATATCCCTATAGTATAGTAGCTCTTCCAATACGCCTAGTAGAAACGGTATACTAAAGTAGAGCGTAGTGCGACCGAGGTCGTTTACGAAACCTCGACGCCTAGCTAGGACGACTCGTTCTTTTCGTAGTAGAGTACTACTACGTACTAGCTATTTGTAGCTATTCCGCGGATAGAGTCCC
The DNA here is from genome assembly GCA_033816765.1 of Nothopassalora personata. Lineage (NCBI taxonomy): Eukaryota > Fungi > Ascomycota > Dothideomycetes > Mycosphaerellales > Mycosphaerellaceae > Nothopassalora > Nothopassalora personata. Next base: position 496,153 of record CM066295.1, read on the forward strand.
TCGTGCCCGACTTCTTAGAGTATTAATCGACTACCGTACTATAGCTCTAGTAGCTTGGGATCGACTAGCACCTTAAGGGTGTACCTAAAGAGGACATCTACGCCGCCGTATTAATGCCGAATAAGTAGGACGAGCCTATTCTCTAGACTATTACTAAAGCCCTCGGCGTAGCCCTTCGAGCTATGTAGTAGTAGTGTATTAATCCGAAGGAGATAGTACTTATACCGGTACGGTAGTAGAGCCTCTATTTATTTCGTTCGAATCGGTTTTAAGGTCCGACTAGCGCCTACGCCCGCTTATTTATAGGCCGAGTTACGCCGGTAACGTTAACGGGCTGTATCGAGTACGCCTTAAGGGCAATCTATTACTTCGCCCGTGTCCTTATACTCCCTAACTAGTATAGCTTCGGGAGTGTAGCCGATAGCTAGGGACCTCTTTCTATCGTCTACGCTACCGATAAGTAGGTTACTATATAGTATGCCCTAGTCGAGGCGGCCGAGTATACTACTATCGACGACCTCGGGGAGAATAGTACGTTACGTCTACTGCTCCTACGGCTCGCATTATAGTTCTATATGCTTCTCGTTACCGACGACTTTAGAACACGCCCGTTTACCTCTCCGCTCGTTAGCTTCTTATCTATATTCGCTCTCCGTTATAGTACGGGTTTATAGATAGAGCCCGGCGCCTTTAGCTACTACCTATCCTCTATAGTATTTACTACCTAGCTTAGGTTTCTCTAATAGTTACTAGACCGTAAGCTCGAGACTAGGACCGACGCGTTAGTATATATTAAGTCGATGTTTAAAGAGTACGTATAGGAAGTATAGACCGCGATTACTAAGATACTCCGCTAGCGCCTATACCTAAAGAAGGTAGCGCTAACTACGGTGTCCTCTAACGAGGTTACCTAGAATACTACCTAGAACACCTTACTCTACCGTAATACGCTACTTAAGCTTAGTTATATATCCTCCCTTATCGCTTCTCTATTTACTCGCTATTAGTATCTCCTTACCTACGAGCTCCTCCTTGGCCTATCGTATATATCTCTCCGCCCGTAGGATATCGTCAACGACCCGAGTAATGTCCTAGACGGTTAGTCTTTTATAAGCGCTCCCGCGAACGCGCCGACTCTCGATCCTACGCGCGTTTACCTCGTTTAGACCGCTCGTAGGAACCTAGAGGTCCGAAGGACCTTCTTTAATATATAAGAGTAGTAGTAGCGACCGAACGTAGTAGCCGCCTACTAGCATTCTATATAGGCCTTCCTTCGCCTACTAGCCATCCTTATCTATATAACTACCGGGTAGCCGCTCCGCAAAACCGAGTTCTTTAGCGACTACGTAGTAGAACTCGGAATAGTATCGATACCTCGTCGTCCGCGACGGTTAGGTAGTGTCCTATAGTACGTACCGGAAATAGTAGAATATATAAGGTCGAGGGACTAATACTATCTATAGCTATAGGCCCGCCGTTAGCGTAGTGCTATTAAATTTCATTATGTACGTAGTGCCGTTTACGAGCGTCCTCTATAGAGAGCCGCCCTCTCGCTTCCTATAGTAGAATCGGGGTAAGGTATAGCCTCTAAGTACGCTTAGCTAGCGGATAGATAAGGCGTATACCCTAGCTCGCGTACCGCGGCTCTACGTATAGAATTAGCGATAGCTTACTATTACTATTATAAAGACGAAATTCGTCTAGTATTACTAACATCTCTTCCTATAGTACGACGAGGTAGACGATAACGACGGTAACGGCGCCGACGAAGCTATTACCGTTATAACGAAGTAGCGTAACTATTCCCTCTACGTCTCGAATATCGCGTATACGAACGCGTACCGTAGCCCGGTAGGCGGGGCCTAGGAAGCTCTTCTTTATAATAGCCTAGAGGTATCCTAGCTCTAGTAACGGTTCTAGTAGGTCGATAGTGTTAGGTTTAGTTAAACCTGTAATCTTACTAAGTTAACTAACAAGTTAGGTGACCTTCGTTCGATCGAGATTTGTTCTCGTCGAGTAGGAGTAAGAGGGAGAGTAGTATAAAGCAGTAGCGAGGTAGCGGTTAGGTAAGGTTATATTCTAAACAGTAAGATTAAACAGTAAGTTAAACGCTTCGAAACTATAAGGGTTCTCTACGTTCCTAAATACAAGGAATATATTATCTAGATCTATAGTGTCTACCTACAGATCCTATAGATCTAAAGGGTCTATAGTATCTATCGAGGGAGCGATAGATCCTCTATATAGGGGATCTATATTACGAGATACGGATCCTAATGTCGTTACGTGCTAGTACGGGGGAGCCCTAGGCCTATCGCGCTGTGGGGCCAGTGGCAGTGCAGTCTTGGCACTGGGTACCACTTCCTCCTTCTAGCTAGATAGCTTGTATTCGACATCCACCTTTCACACCACAAACTGGGGCGCGATCAAATCGGGTTTTGTACTGGGTCTGGACCTCTCTACCACCTTGTTGTTACAACACGTACTGGAGCACTTTCAATCAACGTCAACTGGGACACACAATTGGTGACGCTGTCGCGTCTGTTTCTACCAACCGCTCAGGAATCCTGCTCAAGACGACCACGGATCTGGCCTGCACAGCACTGCACGATACCTTTCAGAAACTGGAATACGATACTTCAGCAGAATACGGCACCTCAGCTTCGCCTTTTCTGGCTGATCACCCTTCAGCTATTTGCATTGTTTACCCCTACCGACTTCCTGGGAAGTCGCTTGTTTCGACCCGGCAGTTGCGGACTGTCAACAGTGGACACCTCAAGCAACAACGAGCGGGAGGTGTACCAATTCGGAAACCATGGCCTCCGCACCTTACGGAGTACCAGGTCCGTCGAGTGCCCAAGCATCACTCAGCCGCGTCAACGCCAACGGCACTGGCTCTGTCAAGGGCAAGCCCCCACAGACAGAGGTGGGTCCTGCTGACAAGGTGCTGGAACGCCTTGGACGTGATTCGCAAGACGACGATGAGGACACGTCGCCGGCTCCTCGTATCGAAGAGGTACAAGATGAGACTGTTCAGGAGAGCAGCCGGGGTCGTGACAGGCGCCCATCACCACCGCCAAAGCTGAACACTGACCTGCCCAAGCGCACGGATAGCGCAATGCAGTCTCGCAATCATTCACCTCACGAGCACTGGCGGGCCGATCTGCCTTACCGTCCATTCACCTACACCGCGCCTGCATTCACTGGATACATGCCGTCAGCCATGGCCGCTGAGCGCTTTGCTCGCCCAGGCTACCCGGCTCCTCAACCCCAGCCCACGGTTGCTAGCGCTTCAGTTCACCCGCAATATCAGGATGCTCGTTCTCATGGATCAGCCCCTCAGCCCGCGAATCCTCAAGTTCCTCCGCCGCAGGCGCAGCAGATGTTCACGTTGTCCCAACTATTGGAAATTGTGCAGAATATGATGCCACCCCAGGCACATCAGCAGCGGGAGGTGTCACCACCACGCTACCGCACTCAGCAGACTCGGTCCATCTACAACCGCATCCACTTCTGTGGCAAGAAGTCTGACAACGTTGAGCGCTTCCTGCGTGTGACCGCTATGAATTGGGGCATCGAGAAGATGGTTCCACAATTCATGACTGAGGACCAAGCTTTTGCAGAATACATTGCTGGCCACTGCCGAGGCGATGCTGAAGAATATGTCAACCGGCTGGATGAAATGTCACAGCGCTCCTCGCAACTCCTTGTGGACGCGTTGATGAAGCGATTCCCCAAGCCAGACGCCCGCAGCGATCGCAGACAAGCCTTAAGGGATATGAGCACCCTCAAGCAGCTGAACAAGCCGTTGCCGGAGTACATCGAGATCACTCGCAACATCCTTCGAATCATTCCAGAGAATGAGGCTGACGTTTGCGAGTATTTTGTGGCTGGACTCTCTGACAATGGCACGAAGCAGGCTGCGGCATCCGCTGTTGCACAGCAATCACTGCCGTTCGAGACGCTCGTAGACATCGTACGCAATGCGAGCAGGATGTTTCAAGGTGCTGCGGACTCCAAGCCAGCTCAGTCACAGTGGGAGGAGCAGCTTAACTCGATTGACGATGCTGCTACGAGGACGATGTTCAGAATGTTGGGCCACATGAACACCAACATCCAGAATCTTGGTCAGACTGGAACTCAGCAGCCACAGCGTGCTGGGAACACGCAGACTTCTCGCCCGCGCCAAGCGCTTGGTGAGATATCGAACAACGTCTCAACCCAGAAGTCCTCGAGGGACAATACTGCTGGCAACGATTCTCAGGACCGCCGTCAAATGGCCACCTCGAAGACCGCCCCTGCGGGAGGTGACACTTCGATTCCAGATGGTGAGACTCAGTGCTTCCGCTGCGGAGAGACCGGTCACACTTCGCGCGAGAACAAGTGCACCAAGGATGAACTGCCTCGTGGGAAGCAGAAGGAACTTGTGAACAACTTCAGACGCAAGTATGAGCGCCGCACTAATGCCAACGCGGTTGATATCGAGGAGCCCACATACGACCCAGAGGACTTCGTTGATGTGGATGACTGGGAGGCCTCATCACAGATCGAGACTGCTGCCGCCTTTGCTGCACCAGTACAGGTTTTGGACGCCGCAGCAAATAAGCCCACAGTACGCTTCGACGATGAGATTGTGGACATCGCAGCGTATGAGGCCAAGCGCCAAGTTGGCAACGACCGCCAGTCAAGACCTGTGTTGACTGCTGGCGATACCAAGGGTCGCACGGTGATCACTCCAAAGTTCAAGCCAGCCTCTTTGCACGGAAATATTCGAGCCATGACTGGCAAACCACAGTACGATATTGTGCAGGCCTTGCATGCAGCTGACATCCAAGTTCCCCTATGGGACTACCTCAACGGAAACGCCGCTGCAAGACAGAGCATTGCTGGCATGCTGACATTTGATATGGACACCTCGAGGAAGCGTCCTGCCGACACTCAGCACCCTGAGCACTCTGCGCCCGGACCGGTCACCTCACGAACTGGTGACCCTGCTCAAGCGATTCCTTCTTCAGATAGCCAGTCACCGAATAGCGGTGCTCTTTCCTCAGGTACTCCGAATGTGAAACAGTCAGCTGTCTACGTCGACGTCAACCATGTGATGGTCAATCATGTGCAGGCGTCAGCCGCACCACCACGACCAAGATGCGTCCTTACATTCTTCGCCGTGGGTTTCATCAAGTTGGATGCGTCGCACCCAGCGTTCAGAGTGCAGAAGTCACTCCTGGATGGAGGTGCTGGCGTCAACATGATCGCTCTGTCAGTGGTCATCCATCTGAAGTTGCAGACTTGGAAGGCTCCGCCGATGATTGCAACAATGGCGAATGGCTCTCAGGACATCATGGATACATATGTCTACTTCCCGTTCACAGTCTCTGGCGTGACACGCATGGTCAGCGCGTACGTCATCAAGGCGCCAACTTTCTACAGCCTCTTGCTGTCGAGAGCCTGGTTGCAGGACAACAAAGTCTTCGGGGAGTATGCGGATGACGGATATTCCATCACAGATGATGACGGCAAGTTGAGGCCCATTAAGAACACTCGTGCCACAACTCTGCAGGCACCAAAGGTTGAACTTCTGGAGCAGGCCACAACTCCAGTGCCGGGCCAAGGCCTAAATGCACCACCATCAGTTTCTGTGGACTCCATTCTCAATCAGATGGCTGATGGGCATGATGTGGATGAGCGTGGTTTCGCATTCCGGCCCTCAGCATTGAGCCTCGGGTTGGACTTGGGAAAAGTTCTTCGCCACTGAGCACTCCCAGCTCGGATGGCGAATATGGGAGGGAGCATTCTGAGTATTCACCTCCTCAGAGTCCAGGACACTTGCTCCGCGACCAAAGGCCGCAACACTCTCCACGACACTCACTGGACGACATCATGAATCGTCGCCTGGCAGTTGAACCCACCGAAGACGCCAAAGATGGGCCACCCCAGACTGATGCCCTGCAGGAGGTGCCCACTCGTGTCTCCGAACTTGAGGTGCCACCTCATGCCCCTTTCCTGCGGGAGGTGGCCACCAGGAGGATCAATGCTCGGGACTGTTACGGCGAGAGACAAGATTGTCAGGATGGCGATCATCGGACTCTCAAACCACCAGACGGTCCAAGACTTCCTGCTAAGGAGAGACGAGCATTGAAGAGGGCTCAAAATCCTGCACCACCACCTCAACACCTAGCTCAAGTCAGGGTTGCGGCCGCTGAGACTGGCGACGCATTCCCACTGGATCGTGGCTCGAAGAGGCGGCTCAAGCAGGCTGCTGCTGTCAAATCGACAGTATCCCACGTCAGCACAGATGGCGGGAAGAACTGGACACCCCCCGCTAATCTGGTACCTGAGGTGGCCATGAATCCTGCAAAGGAGGCTTCTGATGGGAATCAACGGCGCGAACGAATCAAAGCAACTCTTAGCTTCTTCTTTGAGAAAGATTGCTCTCAGGAACTTCCAGACACGGCGGTGCCGGTAATGTCCGTCGCCGCATTGCCAACCACGCTGGCCACGAAAACCCTGCTGGTGGCTGCAATGAGCGGTCACGATGTGCAGCAGGCTGAACTTGCAGAAGTCCGCCGCAGGAGAGACCTTGACGAGGAACATCGACGAGGTGTGTATCGTCAGGACCAGGCTGAAACTTTGGAAGCTGAAACTGCATGGATGTCTGCGGAGGAACGTGAGTTCTCAAATCAAACTGGATTTCCAGTTGAGCACCGTCCTTGTGGCCACCGCAAGCAACACCTTGCGGGAGGTGACCAGATCAGTTTGGAAGAGGTCAACAAACTCTGCGCAGACGTCTTTGACAACGTGGACTCCATGATTGGCGACTTGGTTGACACCGAGTTTCGCAAGATCAAGGTGAAGCGGTTGCTGTTGACCTGGAAGCATCTGTTTGTGACAGACGTCAGAGACATGCCGGCGACCAACTTGATCAAGCACAGCATCCCGACTTTCGGTCCTCCACCGAAACCTGCGAAGCCAAGTCTGTACACTGAACCAGAGATCAAGTTTCAAAAGGAACACTTCCCAGCGCTGAAAGAAGCCGGCATCATCATTGAGTGCAACTCACCTTTCTGCGCGAAGACACGCTTCGTGCCGAAGCCAAATGGAGGCACAAGGATGGTGCATGCCTGGGTTGGCTTGAACGCAGTGACCATCAAATCCAACTACCCCATGAGGAGGTTGGAGGTGGTGTTAAATGGCATTGCGAGACCACGATGCAAGGTCCTCTGCAAAACAGATGCAAGCAACGGATTTTGGGCTGTGCTTCTTGACAAGATACACAGTTACAAGACAGCATTCCACTCCATCTTCGGACAGTTCAAATACCTGAGGATGGGTCAAGGACTTACAGGAGGCCCAGGAACTTACACTAGACTCAAGGACATTATGTCAGGACCAATCCCAGAGCCTCAACCAGAGCCATCTTTGGAGGACGCATTGCCGAACACATGGTTCTCCCCTTTCTTCGACGACGACTTTATGGGCAGCCCAACTTTTGACGAGATGTTCACCTTCTTGTCAGAGCACTACTTCCCGAGGCTAGACTGGGCCAGCTTGACATTGAACCCTCTGAAATGCCTGTTCTTCGCGAGCGAAGTGGACGTTCTTGGCCACACCAAAGGCGTCAACGGCATTAGGCCGGCAGCGAACAAGTTGGATGCTTTCCGCAACTGGCCAGCACCAACGGATCCTGAAGAGCTTAAACGCTTCTTGAACGCCTTGCCATGGGTGAAAGCTTTTATACCTGGTCGCACGGATCGGGTGCGCATCATGAACGACGCCGTCCTGATTGAGACCGAGACCAAGGCTCGTGGAAAGAAGTCTTCAAAGATTATCGGCTTCCATTGGGGCCCTGAGCAGCAGCAAGCTTTCGATGAGATCAAGCATAGCGTTTGCACAAACGTCAACAGCGCTGGGGACCCAGACCGGCAGTATCATCTTGCTACGGATGCGTCGCTCTATGGCGCGGGCGGTGTCCTGTTTCAACTTCCTGAGCCAGTTCCGAGCGGCACAGTTGCCAACATGGATGGCACAGATGACATTGTGGTGATCGCGTTTCTGAGCTTCGCGTTCACGCCTGCGGAGCGCAACTACCATACGACAGAACGTGAGGCTCTGGCCTTGCTGAAATGTCTGAACGACATCGGCTGGATGTTCAAGGGCCGCAAGCTTCCTGTTATGGCCTATACAGATCACAAGGCGTTGTCATCTATCATGACAGGTGACCACAACAACTCGCGCCTTCTTCGTTGGCAGATTCAGTTCATGGAGTATGACCTTCAGGTTCACCACGTGCCAGGCCGCAACCTCGCTGTCGCCGATGGCCTGTCACGCCTCAGATCCTCAGCGTCATATGAGCTTGGGTTTGGAGACCCAGACAGGACGTTTCACGCAATGTCTACTGAGGCCACCCCAAGGAAGCGATCCTGCGGGAGGTGTCGCCCCTTCTCCGCAGGTCTCTGAACCTGAGGACGAGATTGTTGCAGACCTACAACCGGAGGACACGCTTGACCCTGCACTATATGCAAAGTGGTCGGATTGGCTTCATTCTGAGTGGTATCGCGACGCCTTGCTATACAGACTCACAGGGATTGCACCGAGCGTTGGCCTGCTGGAGCAATCACAACGCCGGCTCACGCGGGAGCTTGCGAAACGTATGATCCTGGTGGACAAGGACACTTTCGTGTACATCGGCTACATGGAACGCAACGGCCAAATGGCAACCTGCATTCAGCCACAGCACGTGCAACAAGTGCTTCATGAGATTCACGAGATGCATGGGCACTTCGCAGACAGGATCTCATACCGTCAAGCGATGGGCCGATACTGGTGGCTATCCAGAGCCAAGGATATCGCCAAACATTGCTAAAGTTGTCCGGAGTGTCAATTCCTCGGACCTCTAAAGCCCAGCAGAAGTTTGCTGCCGATTCTCGCGATCCAGCCACTTGACATGCTAGCGCTTGACTTCATCGGCCCTATTACACCCAAGAGTGAACGTGGTGACAGCTACATTTTGATTGCGGTTGATTATGCAACGAGGTTCTTATTTGCAGAGGCAATGATGAACGCTACGTCGGCCAACGTGCTGGCTTTCGTTCAGCACTTTATTGTCCGGATACTTGGCTGGCCTCGTGCAGTTTACACGGACAATGGCGCCCACTTCGTCAAAGGCATATTTCCTAAGGTGCTCGAGACCAAGGGAGTGCGACGATTCAATGCTCCAACCTCTCATCCCCAAAGTGTTGGGCTGGCAGAGCGATATGTACAGATGATCCTGGCAATGATGAAGGCTAGGCTGCAAGCAAGCTCGGACGGACTCTTCCATTGGAATGAATACCTCCCAGACATTACCATGGCTGCCAACACCAAATACAGCAAGCTACATGGCTTCACGGCCCACGAGTTGTTCCTTGGACAGAAGCCACACTACAACCTCTCAGACCTCTCGCCCGAGGTTGATGTCAAGATGGAGACCATTGCCCGCGAGTTGCTGTCCAACCCTCGCTTGTTGGAGCCCGAAGCTCAAGAAGTTGCAGCAGCTGAACGGCTCTCTCGACTGGATGAGATTCGGTTGCACAGTTTGGAGCAGCGGCTTCATCAGCAACAGTTTTTGGCGGACAAGGACGTCAAGGCATGGCCGGAGCCTAAGCTTGGGGATGCTGTTCTGATTCGACGCAAGCAACAGGACAATGAGCGTGGCCACAAATTGGAACCGCTGTGGGAAGGCCCATACATTCTTGACAAGCTCACAAAGAATGGTCAGGCCGGATGGGTGAAGCCCTTGTGGGATGAAGCTCCGCCTTCCAAGTACCACCTCAATGATATGAAGAGATTCATTATCAGAGAAGAGGCCTACTCAAAGCGCACAGCCCACAACAACGAGACCATACAACAAGCCCTTCATGATATGGTTCGACGACGACGTCAACGAAAGAAGGACAACGAGGACCGTCACGAACGTGGATTGCCACCACTGCCTAAGCTGGATCACCGAGGCACGGTGCTATTTGACAAGGCGACTGGACCTGCGGACATGAGATGGCAGACGCCAGTCGGGGTGCCGCTGGAAAACCCTGACGTTTTCGAGCCTGACTCTGCATACTGGAGTCGCAAGGCCTCGAACTTCCATGACTTCACTCAATGATATGTAGACATGTATAACCTCAGCCAGGGGTGAGCCTGGGTTGAGAAATTTCCACAACATCCTTTTACACTTGGGCACCGGACACAGCTTACTACAAGAATGGGACTTTGCAAACATTCCAAGGAGCAGTACCTGGACACCTCCCGATACTTTGCAGCTCGGGGTGGCCAGAGATATGCCCTAGCCCAGGACTCGAGAATGACCGCTGGAAATACCACACAACTGAGTCTTTGGGTGTGCGATGCGGCGGACTCCTCGAATGTTGTGGACACCCCGCTCATCGTCCTGCGGAGGGTGGCCAACATGCGCACAGAACCTGGACACCTCACGCTCCACCCTGCGGGGGGTGGCACAAACTATGGAAATCCCTTCGTCACACACTTCACCAAAACTCGACATGTGCTGCGAGCTGAAACTTGCCTGAAAAGTTGCGCGACCTCCTACGGGGGGTGGCCACTTCTGGGAACTTGTTGGTTTTCTCACGAACACCTGTGGATGCTGTCGCCTGAGCAGGCTCAGTTGAACTTCGGCTTTCACTCACTTGCACGTGCGGCTGCCGCGCTTGTGACGCCTGCACCTTAAAACGCGACATCTTTCTTGTTGTGTTTCTCGTCGATACAACAACATCACCACGAGTCTGGACTACCACCTGATACTGGAACATCTTTGAGAAGTTATCTGAGCAGTTATCGCGATCGCGCTCGGCGTCATGTCGCAGGAAACACCTCCGGATGTCACTTCGCAAAGTGAGCGTCGCCCAATTCCGCGGAGAGTTCTGAAGGAACTCCAACAGCAAACCTGGGACTGGGACGCAATGGGTCCTCAGCCTGAGATCCAACCAGCGGAAGTTCAGTCACCAGAGATTCCGACACCTGTCGTCCAACATGAAGTTGAGGTTCAGCCTGAGGACCAGAGTCAGCCCACACAAGTGAAGCCTCTCGCCGGTCTGGATCCATATGAGCAGAAGTACAGAACTCTTCAACAGTCTGCGCCCACTGAAGCGCCAACACTCCCATCAAATGAAGACAAAGGCGAACCAGCAGCAGACAAACCAACTTCCCGCGTCGACAGATCGCGTGGTCTCCATGCCGCTCCATTGGTCACCCCAGCATCACTCCTTGCGGGGGGTGGCAACGACGACAAGATTGTCATACCCGCTGCTGCGATTCTTGAGTACCTCAATGACCCAACCGCCTACGACATCTTCTGCGGAAGGCTACCTGTGGAACGTTTCATCTGGTTGGTTGTGTGCAGATCCGAACTCGTAAAGGCTGGCGTACCTCGCGAGAAGTGGGAAGTGGGCTTCAGGACATTCGAAGCCTACAGACGAGTAGCTGACCCGAAGGGGGTGCTCAACGTGACAGACCCATCCTTCTGGACCACAGCACCGGACTACGCAATCACTGAGAACATGAGGAAGAGCTTCAGGAAGAGTCTTCAGTTTGAAGTTACCTCTATTCGCGAATGGACTGAATGCGACCGTGTCAAAGTTTTGAAGAAGTTTGCAAAGTCGCAACCGCTATTACGCTACTCATACCTGGCTATGAGACATCAACAGCTTCTTGATGTTGCTGAGCCGGACACTCAGGTCGTTGCGGCCTTCAAGAAGCTCTTCCGGGACCTTTTGCGTGTGCACGTCCAAGATGTCGAGGACAACCAACCATTCTGGATCTTCATACCACCAGGAGAAGATGCAGAGCGTCAGTTTTGGGCGACTCCTTTGCCACACATCAATGACCAGCTGGAGATCGACTACAATGGCAAACTTGTGCGCCCACAGCAGCCCCCAACTCCAGAGCCCACGGCCGAGGACGAAGACGAGGAATGGGAAGAGGAAGCTGATGGGGAGCCTGCAAATAAGCCTGCCCCTAGGCCTCGACTAAAGAAGACCCCAAAGAAGAAGTCTGCCGCTTCTCAAGCACCCCCACGCGATCCTACAGATGATGACTTTGCGGACGATGGAAGTCAGGGCTCTGCCCATTCCCAACAGCAGCGACTAGAGAAGGCGCGCAAGGGTGCTGGCGGTAAGCGCATTCGAGACCGGACTGTGGCGACCAAGGCAAAGAAAGGCCGCGTTGTTATCGAGCGTGATGACGTTCCGGAGGAAGAGAGGAATCTCGAGCCAGCTGACATTCTGGATTATGTTGTCGGACGCAACAACAAGCCCAGGCTGAGAGAAAACAAGCTGCATAAGCAATTTCCGTGGTACTTCTCTGCGAAAGGATACTTCTACTCGGACACGAAGTCCATCCTTAAGGCCAAGGATGAAGATGGCAACTATTTGTGCACCGAAGCTGAAGCTGCAGGCACGTATGACAAGTCAAGACTCGAGTGGGACGGCATTGCCAACGAGGGCTACCTGACTACCCACACGACTGACGGCCGCGTTCGCAAACGCAAGGTTACGGCGTATCACCAACCCCACAATCGCAAGAATGGCAAGTTTGCTTCGCACTACAGGGACTTGGCTGACCGACACCTCCGCGGCCTGGGACGAGCTGAAATCGCACTTTTCGCCTTGGACGATTACGATGATGTCCAGACAAAGCAGCGCATGCACGCCAAGCGCCTGAAGTTTGAGGCTGCAACACAGGCTGCTGCCAGGATTCAAGCCGACTACTTCGGTCGTGCTGAAACTATTCGCAAGAAGATGCTCCAGATGGACGAAGACCAAGCAGTGGCAGAGGCTGCGTGGCAGGAGAAGATTGACTTCGCTGTCCAGCGCCGCAAGAAGTGGCGGAAGCATACAGAAAAGGCTGAAAAGGAGTGTGCAGACCTTAAGGCCAGACTTGAGACTGACCAGAAGACATTCACAGAGACAGAGAAAGTTTTCACCCAGAAGATCGGCCAGCTTCACGGTGAGAATGAAACTCTCAAGGACGACGTGAACATCTTGGAGATACAGGTTGAGAACTTGGCCAACGCCCTACGCACTTCACTGGGTTTGCAGGATGGTGGTCAGCGCGAGCTCCCTGTGGGCTGGCCGGCCCTGATAGCCCAAGGCAAAGCGAAAATTGATGAGGACTCTGGTGAGTTCCAACTCATGAGGACCCCAGACGACAACCCCGATGGTGGCATTGCTTTGGATCCAATGGACCCAGAGACCGAGCGCAGCGACTTCTTTCCCCCTCAACCTTCTGGTAAGAAGGAGGACGACGTTGAGATATGACCGCCCACACAGCGACGACATCCTCAAGTCTGCAGCACTGGTGTTGTGGCTTCTCATACAACTTCCGGTGCCACCTCGCATTGCTTCCCTGCGGGAGGTGGCCAATTGGGGAGGACCCTTTCCTCTGGACGTCTTGTGGATTGGGGTGGACACCTCAGCTACTGATGCAGCGGGAGGTGGCCAGTCTGAGTGACTTCTTTGTGTTGTTTTGGGGTGGATTTGAGGCATGAGTCTACGACAGCATGGTTGGAGTTATGGCTTATGGTTTGCACTGTTTTGAGCGTGGTTATGGCTGGTTTTGGACCCATCCATTCATTGGGGGTGGGGATCCTTGTGGGGCCAGTGGCAGTGCAGTCTTGGCACTGGGTACCACTTCCTCCTTCTAGCTAGATAGCTTGTATTCGACATCCACCTTTCACACCACAGCGCTTAGACCGTAACACTATCCCCCTTCCGGCCTAGTCTCGTCCCGAGACTAGTTATAACTTTAACGTTTCCCGCTTCGACTATAGGTAAGGATGTCTTCCCTTCTTCCTACTCTTATCGTGCCCTTAGACGCGTTATCTACTCGAAAACAAAAGAACCGCGTAAACCGCGTCTATCGCCTTAGGGAAGAAGTTATAAAGCCTTATTCTCGGTGTACGAAGAATAACCTAGTATACCGTATATATATCTCGTCCGGAAAGTGTTCCCATTGCTATCTTAGTAACGTAGCGCGGTGCGATACGAAGGTAACTAAGGTAGAATAGAAAAAGCTCGGGGATTAGCGAAAGAAGTTATTAGCCGATCTCGATCGTACGAAGGAGGCTCTTTCGGAAGCCTCGGCGAAAATAATAGAGGCGCATATAAAGGAGATGCGTCTTCGGAAGCAGTTAGATGCTATTAACCGTAAGGTAGAGGAGGGTCGTCCTCTCGAGGAGCGAGAGATCGAGGAGGAGGAAGCGGCGGATCGGGAGCTAGTAGCGTAGGGCTTACTGCTCGAACCTATACCTAATTCCGGTCTTACTCTAAGTCCTCTAACTCGGAGCGCTATAGATAGTTTCGCCGATAATGGGTTCTAGGGTTTTCTTAATAGTATAGTAGCGGAACCGGTTAACGGCGCGCTCCCGCTACTTAACGGTAGTAGAAATCTTTTAGTAGCTAGCGGCAATTCGTAAGGTTCGCCTTTAGTTCCTAGGTATTTTCTAAATCGTTGTATCCTTTCTACTTAATAAGGTATCGCTAACCCTTCCTATTTAGTATCCTTTCGACCTCGAATTTGTTTTCTACTTCCGGTTCGAAGTAGAAGCTTTCCTAGTAGGGTGTTTCGGCGTACGTAGGTTCTAATAGCGAAACATAGAATACTAGGTAGATCTTTGCGTCCTTAGGTAGCCGTAGTCGGTAGTTAACGGGTCCTCGTACTTCTTTAACGAGAAATAGTCCGACTTTTACCTAGTCTAGTTTTTTAGTCTTTCTTCTTATTTTGAGATTTTTTGTAAGGAGATAGACCTTATCCCCCTTCTTAAGCTAAGGTGCCATTTATCGTTTCTTATCGTATAGCGTTGCAATTTTATCTTAGTTGCCCTTAACCCTTCGTATTAAGTTTTCGTAGATGGTTTTTATCGCCTCTATAGTTACGATTGCCCTTTTAGCTTATAGATGTAATCCTTCTTCGCCGAACAGGTTTAGGTACTTTCTATAGTTCGCGAAGAAAGGTGTTTCGTCCGTTATCTTAGACTTATAGTTATTTAGTACTAATTGTACTATAGGTAGGAGTGTAACCTAATTGTCCTATGTATAGTTAATGTAGTATCGTAGATATTGTTCTAGGGTTTAATTCATTCTTTCTATTTGCCTATTAGTTTACGGATAGTAGGCAGTAGATAGCTTATGTTTAATTCCGATTGTGGAAACTAAGGTTTTCTAGTAGTTAGATGTGAATAGCTTATCTCTATCTATAATAAAGGCCTTTAGGAATCTATAGTATCGTACGAGTCAATTAAGTACGAGGTGTCCGAGTTGCTCTACATTATACGTTTTAGATGTAGGCATAAAGTATACGTATTTCGTAAGTCGGTCTACTATAACTAATATTATGTTATACTATTGTCCTATGGTTTAATCCTAGGATGTTAGTAACTTAGTAATAAAGTCTATCGTAACTTCGTCCTATAGGTTCGTTAGTAGTGTCCGGAATTGTATCTCGCCGTATTTTACGTGTCTTGCGGCCTTATTCTTCTAATAGTATTCGCATCGTTTAATATATCGTAGTACTTTCTATCGTAACTACGGAAATGCGAAGCTCCTCTAAATAAGTTCTACTGTCTTAGATGTTCCGGGGTGCCCGTAGGTAGGTCCGTCGTAATATTATCGTATACACTCTTCCTCTCGGTCCTTTAGTACCTAGTATTTTCCCTATGATATTAGGAATTGTTCTTCTATGTCTTAAAGAACACGCACTATGTTATTAAACTCCTTTATGTTAGTACTAAGGCTTCCATTAGGATTTGTCTTAAGTACTTGTTACTATACTAGTTCTTTTCCTCCTATATAGTCGCTTCTTTAGCTTAGTGCGTCGGCCCTACTATTGTCTTTACCGGGTGTATAGCGGATTTTAAACTTATACTAACCGAGCAGTTCCGACTAGCGGTACTGTCTTCTCGTTAGCTATTTAGTCGTAGTAAAGTAAGTAAGATTCTTATAATTAGAAAGAATCGTTAGCTTAGGTACTCCTTCCGTATATATTCTCTAATACTACATTATAGTGACAATAGCGAGAAGTTCCTTATTATAGATGTCGTAGTTTTATTCCGCGGGTAATAGTTTCCTTAAGTAGTAGGCTACTAGGTATCGTTTCCTATTATGCTCTTAGGTAAGGCATGCTCCGATAGCTATATCCGATGCGTCCGTTTCGATTTAGACTTCCTTCGTACCGTCGAATAATCGAAGCATTAGTGCTAAGGCGTATTATTCTTTTAGTTATTCAAATGCTAGTCGTTATACGCTACCCTATGTCTATTTAACATTTTTCCTTATAAGCATCGTTATAGGTATTAATGTCTTTGAATAGTCCTTAATGAATTTCCGGTTGTAGTTAGCGAGACTAAGGAATGATTATACGTCCTTAACGTATGTTAGCTCTAGCTATTCCCTAATAGACTATGTCTTAGCTAGGTCAATCTAGATTCTAGTCGTACTAATAATAAATCCTAAGAATTTAACTTCTTTCTTATAGAATTCGCATTTCTTCGGTACCGTTCGGAAACCTATTTTAGATAGTCGCTCGAGTACGTCCTAGACTTATCGTATGTACTACTAGAGTGTCCCCTTCGTATAGATAAGGATATTATCGACATAGGCAATAACACATACGTCTAGTAGGTCTCTTAGTGTCTCGTTAATTAGGTCTTAGAATGCGGCTAGTGCATTAGTTAATCTAAAAGGTATAACTAAGAACTCGTATAGTCCGTATCGAGTCCTAAATGCAGTTTTCCATTCTTCTCCTTCCGCTATACGGATAGTGTAGAAGGCGTCTTATAAATTGATCTTCGTGTACTAGTCTAATCCGGTTAATCTATCTTATACTTCTTCGATGTTCGGTAGTAGATATCGGTTCTTAATAGTAATCTCGTTTAACTTTCGGTAGTCTTATACGAGTCGTAGTTTCCCGTTTACTTTTAGAATAAACATACATAGAGATACTACGCTTAAGGTCGATTTCCGTATTCGTCCTTTTACTAGGTTCTCCTTTAGCTATTCTCGTAGGGTTGTTAGCTCTTTTTCGGACATTTAGTATAGGGGTTCCTATAGAGGCTCTTTCCGTAGCTAAATGTTTATCTTATAATCCTATAGTTAGTGCTTAGGTAAGGCGTCTTCGTCCTTTCCCTCTTTAAAGAGCCTCTTCTATTTAAGGTACTCTTTAGGGATAGTTAACTCCGAAATGTTAATATCCTTCAATGGTGCGTTAGGTCTATCAATTCTAGTAACTTCGTAACCCGGCGGCCCTACGCTAGTATCTATCCCGGTTGAAGGTAGTTCTTCTATCCTTCTAGTCGGCGTAAGCTCTATTCGATTAAGCTATCTCTTTACCTTATCTACTAGCGAACGCTACCGCTACGTAGGATTAATGTCGATAACGCAATCGTATTACTCGAATGTAAGTACTCCTCTTCTCTAGTCGATAGCTAGATTGTGCTTTCTTAACTAAGGTATGCCTAATACGATCTTATAACTAGCTATATTAGTAACATCTAAGATAATTTCCTCGTAGTGCCGTTAGATTACTAGTAGTAACGGTATCGTCTCTCGTTCTACGCTAGGTAAGGATAATCCGTCTACCGCGATTAATTTATACCCTTCGTTCTTATATTAGGTTACGATCCCTTTAGTCCTAATAAATGCTTCGGAGGTAAAATTCCCGCTCGCTCCGGAGTTAATTATAACCCTAGTCCTATAACCGTTAATAATTACTTATATTCGGAAGACTACTATTAATACTTAAGCTTATTATATATTACATAACTCCTTTCGGTCGCTCATTCCTAAGGAGTCGATCCTTTTCCCTATTCGTATATAGAACGTCGTACTTCGTGTCTTAAGGCCTCCGCTTAAACCTAGCGCGAGCCTTTCTATATCTACACCTATCTTCAGTAACGTTCCTAGATCTTCTACGTTTCTAAGTAGAGTGCGCGTACGTGTTATACTACGTTACGTAATTTATTCGATATAAATGTTCCTAACGGTATAAGGTATCCGGTACCTATTATTCGGCTTCCTATCGGTAGTCGTTCTATAATAGCGGTTACTAGGTTTTCGGTCACCTCTATAAGTAGGTATCCCTAAGCTATGCCTCGTAGAGTGTCGAGTGTTTTATCGAACTTAATAGAGTATAGCATTCGTCGTCCGCCTATTTTAGGTAGGAATTCTTCGTACCTTCTTTATAGGTATACGATTATATTATATAGTTTCTTAGGTGCATCGATCGTAAAGGTTAGTTATTCGTTATCGTTATTAGTGTCGCTCTCTTCTCCTTTAGAGGAATCTTCTTCGCTTAATTCTTCCAGATCCTAGTTCTCTTTAATAGTATCTAGCCCGGTAGTTTCTTAACTTTCTTCCTATAGTTCTAGTAACTACGATCTATTCTATCCTAGGTCCTAGTTCTCTTTATCGCTTCTATCGTTGTCGAAGTAGGATTCGTCGATATCTACTTCTCGGAGCGTAGCATTCTACCTATAAGCCGCTCCTAGGGTTCCTCATATTTACTATAGAAAATACCCTTCGCCTTCCTTAGCGGAGTAGTAGGTTTAGCACGAGTCTTAGTAATAGAAACGCTAATAAAGGGCTCCGTAACTATTTCGAGTATCTCGTTCGATCTCGTAGTCGACTCTTCTTACTATTATACTAAGTTCTCGTTTTTCCTATTAGTAGAATTCCTTAAGCTCGTCGAGTTATACTATAATATATATATATCTAGAGGCGAGTTCCCCGTAGGTAATCTAGAGGAAGTGTTCTAGTGCTTTATCTTTTATTACTAGTAACAATTTACTAACCCCTTTAGTTACTTTTTAAAGTTGGTCTCGTAATAACGAGAGGCGTTCCTAGGGATCGTTCGCAAGTACCTCGTTTATCTCGATATACGAGAGGTCTTATCCTAGCTTTTCTAGGATTTCTTATTTTACTTATTCGACCGTCTTTATTTCTACGGTTTCGGTCGTCTAGTAACTTCCCGAGGTGTCTTTTATCTAGATCGTGTTAAATTGGCATATTCCTTTAAACTGTTGTAGCCGGTTCTATAACCTAAATGGTGTAGCTTCTATTAGTTGCCCGTAGTATCCTCCTCGTCCTTATAAGGGGTCTAGGAGAGGTATATTACTTCCGTTACTAACTCTCTCCTCTACTCCTCGAGTATAGTTAGTACCTCCTAGTAGTCCGACGCTACTCTCGAGTTTACTAGTTCCTCGTTACATTATATTAAACTGCTTACGGCGCACTATATTTCTCTTACCGTAGCAGTCCCTTACTATATAACCTTCCTTACTACAGTTATAGTAAGTAAAGCTTCCTTTCGAATTCTTAGGCCCTTTCTTACCCCTGTTCTTCCTTCCGATCTTACGACCTTTCTCGGTAACGTCGAGTTCTATAGGCTATAGTCTATAGTATAGCTTATAGCTAGGCTTATTATTATTAAAGTTATTATAGTCCCTATTGCGATTGTCGTAGCCTAGTATAAATCCGGCCTTTCCGGATACCTTAGAGTCGTATCGTCGTTCTATAGCTCTCTCGTAGAGCTTGTCGTTAAGATTAATTGTAACTGTAATAAGATTGCCTAAGTTATCGATTCTTTGACTATCCCGTATTAACTCGTCTTTAACGTTTTCCTTTAAGCTACGTCGATATATAACTTATGAGGCCTTATTATCCTAATCGGTAAGTTGAGCGTATTCCTAGAATTTAGTAGTATACTCGGTAGTAGACGTCTTCTAGGTTAAGTGTTATATAATACGAACGGCGGTAGCGACCTCGTTAGAGATCCTAAAGACGCTCTTTATAGCATTCTTAAGATAGTTGTAAGACGTAAAGATTCTATTAGCGTTATTGGTACCGTTACTATCTAAGTAGGTTCTTAGGAAGGGTTTAACCTAATGCTATGCTCGTCCTCTTAAGAAGGTAGTAGCGAAGATAGGCTTAAGGTTCTCGGCTATAGAGTTAAATAAGAAGTACGTGTCTATCTAAGCTACCTAAGTGTTGAACTTATCTCGATCGCTATAGTAGAACTCTAGCTTACTAACCTTAAGGGATTTATTACCTACGTAAGTAGCTAAGGTATTAATAGCATCGTTCGCGGTCCGTAGTCGGGTACCTCTATCTACTTTACTAGGGGCGGGTGTTCCCCTAGTACTCTATCGATCTCCTATTCTAGAGGGCGTTTAAAGCTATTAGGTTTAGTTAAACCTATAGTCTTACTAAGTTAACTAATAAGTTAGGTAACCTTCGTTCGATCGAGATTTGTTCTCGTCGAGTAGGAGTAAGAGGGAGAGTAGTATAAAGCAGTAGCGAGGTAGCGGTTAGGTAAGGTTATATTCTAAATAGTAAGATTAAATAGTGAGTTAAACGCTTCGAAACTATAAGGGTTCTCTACGTTCCTAAATATAAGGAATACATTATCTAGATCTATAGTATCTACCTATAGATCCTATAGATCTAAAGGGTCTATAGTGTCTATCGAGGGAGCGATAGATCCTCTATATAGGGGATCTATATTATAAGACACGGATCCTAATGTCGTTACGTACTAGTACGGGGGAGCCCTAGGCCTATCGCGCTTAGACCGTAATAGATAGTATCGCGCGTTATTACGTAGGAGCTACCTCTACCGTATAGGACACTATCGTCGACCGTCTAGAGCGTACGGGTCCTCGGTAGTGAGTAGTCTACTCCCCCTAGACAATTATAACGTATACTCGTTAGCTCGTTAAGTCCGATTACTTCGAGTAGAAGTCGATCGAGTAGTAGAACGCCTTATCCTACATCGTCGAGGGTATACCCGAAGTAATCGCGGTCCTCCCTATAGGTAGCGGTAAGAGCCTACTCTTAATACTCCTAGCTACCTTCCCTAGGTACCGGTCTACTATCGTCGTACTACCTCTCGTCGCCCTCCGAGGCGACATAGTACGTCGCCTCTAAGAGGCGTCTATTTCCTTTATAGTCTAGGTACCTAGCGTTACCTAACACGCTTCGGTCGTACTCGTTAGTATAGAAGCGGCGGGTAGTACGGACTTCCTTTTATACGCCTACGGGCTTAATAATCGCCTCCTCCTTAATCGTATTATTATCGACGAGTGTTACCTTACTATTACCGCCCTAAACTACCGCCGCTAGGCCTTTACGAAACTACGGGAGCTCTATACAATTAATACGTAGTTTATATATCTAAGCGCTACCCTACCTCCGTCTATAAGCGCTATCTTTATATAGTAGAACTATATTAGCTATCCCGTCGTCGTTCCGGTACGGACGCGACGACCTAACATTACGTACGCCTAGAAGCATTAGGCGGAGCGGTAGCTAGACTAGGACGTCGCCTATCTCCTCTATATATTTAAGGAGGCCGGCTTCTTCTAGCTATACTACCGGGTCGTCGTATATAGCTATACGCGCGCCGCCGCCTACGACGTCGCCGTCGCCCTCGGTTACGGGCTCTATATAGCTAAGAGCGGTACGGTAGAAGAGAAGGAAGCCGTAGTCGCTACGTAGATTGCCGAGATAGGTTCGCGGTATCTCTCCTATACCTCCGCGTTTGCCGAGGGGTTTAACTACCCTTACGTACGTCTTACTATCTATTATAGCTAACCTAGGTCGATAATCTTATTCGCTTAGTAGAGCGGTTGCGCCGGGCGGGACGGGTCGGAGGCTATATTAGTTATAATCCTACCGCCGGTAGATACGTCCTAGCCTTCCTCTAACGCCGTTCGGGCGTATAGAGATAAACCGGATACCCTACCCCCCTTTACCGACGTAACCCTAGTCGAGCGGGCCGATCGCGAGTAGGCTACGCGGTTAGTATCGTCTCGTAAATGTCTCCGACTTACTATTAGTACTATATACGATAGTAAGACTAGCGCTAAGTAGTATAGACCTAGCGAAGCGTAGTATATAATATATTAACGGGGTCTAGACGTACCTAACGCCCCGGTCGTAGACCCGGCCCTCGACGAACCCGTCCCTCGGCCCTATCTATACGATACTACTACCGAACTATATACTAGTCGCGCGACCGGATAAGGCGACCTAGACCGGTATACCGCCTACCTAGCCCGTCTTACCGGTATCTACGCGTACTACTAGCTACGCGCCGCCTCCGACTATAACTACCTATTCGATATATACCCCTATAAGGGCACGGTAATCTAGATAGGTCGTACCGCGCGGTAGGCTGCGTCGCCGAAGCCGTAGATCGCGCTATATACCGCGTACTATAAATATCTAAATCTATAGGCTATTTACGGCGTTAGCGTTCCTAGCTCGGCTATATATAGGAGGTCGTATACTAGGAAAGACATCGTCCTTCCCCTATATATTAGCGTGTTCGAGCGCGTAACCGGACCGCGGTAGATTTAGCGCCGTTTTAGTAGGCGATTCCCGCGGCTAGAGGATTACCTAGTATAGCTCGGGACCGAGGCTAAATTCGGCGGTACGAGGAGTATCTAGGCTATAGTTATAGCGGTACGGGCGTTAGATAAGTTTAGGAATGTTAATAGTACTAGTACGTAACCGGTAGCTAGTAATAGGTAACCGATCTATCGAATAGAATATAACCCGACTTAGATAGATCTACCGTAATATCCTAATTAGTAGATTATTGTATATATTATTAGCATCTCTATACTATCTAACCCTAGTAACCCGTCTTAGATAGGTCTAATAGACCCGCTCGATTTATAGATTACTATATCTTCCCTTTAGTAATATTCTTCCCTCGAGATATCGGAACTCTCCCCTAGAATTCTTCGACCGCTTCCTAGCTTAATTGTACTACTCCTTAAGAATAGCGTACTCTATAAGTAGTTACCTTCGCTATAGAAGAGTAAGCCGGTCCTTAAGCTCGGCGTACCTACCTAGACGTTTAACGTCGGCCTCTTAAGACCTCTACCGGCGTTCTATAGACTTAAGCGGGTCTATAATACTTTCCTAGTTAACCCGTTTCTACCTATACTCCTTACCTATAACCTTAAGCTAATCGTGCCCTACCGACATTTTATTATACGTAGTAGCTCGTTCCGTTTAACCTAAAAGCTCGATAGGCGTAAGGGCGGCGAACTTAACTATACGGTTATACGGCACGAACTAGTATAGGTTATCGACTTATATATATAAGCCGTCAAAAACGATAAAGTAATATAACTACTACCCGCTCGGGAATAATATAACTTAGATTGTTTAGGTCGGACATATACGTATAGTAGTAACTAAGCGCTATAGCTACCCCTAACTTATATTAATATAGCTTATACTACTACCTACTCGAGAGTAATATAACTTAGATCGTCTAAGCCGAGTATATACGTAGCGTACGTACTCGCCGGTAAGTACCGCCGAGTTTAGTATATATTAATTAGCAATTAATAGAGTTACGCGGTAGCGGTATTATACGTACACGCGCCGGGCCCGTACCGACGCTAGCGCGACGCTAGATCCGAGCTTATTTTCATTTATATTATAGCTTTAGATAAGTATCCTATTCTACTATACTAGATTACTAGTAAACTTGGGAACGTCGTCTAGCTTTATAATATAGTCCGTTCTTACTAGACGGCCGGTATGTACGCGTAAACGTAAACGCGGCCCGCGGGTCTATACGTATACCGGTAGAGCTTATCCTCTTTTTTCTCGATACTTAAACCTATCTATCTATATTATACTACCGCGCCGACTACTCTTTTCCGCTTACCTAGACCTCTCTAAGCTAGAGCACATTTCTACTATCTATTAGCCCGTACCCTATACCTACTCGATACGTAACTATACTAACTATACTAGAGCTTACTATATTAGAGCGTAAACGCCGCCGCGACGAGGACCTACTCGACCCCGGACGCCCTACTAAGCAATCCGTCTTCTAGCGGCTACTAGTAAAGTCGAAGGCTATCATTAATAGTAATATAACGCTATTAGACCTCGATAGCGTATTAGATAATAGTACTTCCCCTTTTACGACGAAGGACCCCCTCCTAAAGTAGCGCGCTAACTAGAACTCGAGCCCTAGACGCCCCGCGAAGAGACCTACCTCTAAGCGGCCGGATATTAAGTCTAAGGAGTTCGTCGATAGCGAGGACTCGACGTTAGACCGCGATAGCGCTATTTCTCCCGTACGAAAGCCTCGTACTAAGAATCGTCGCGCCTATAAAGGCGAGGGAAATAGCCGGAGTCGGGTCGGGACTACGAAAGACGTTCGCCCTAAGTATAAAGCTTAATAGAAATAGTACCTCTAGGAGTACGCCGACTACCTCGAGGAGCTAGTCGCTAACGGACGGCCCGTTAGTCCCTTGAACCTAGCCTAGGGCATCTACGTCTCCGGCCTTAAACTCTAGTAGATTAAGTCGTCGAATAATTACCTCCGTAGCTACCTCGGCGTAACCGACGTAGAGGACTTTAAGCCGCTCTACGTACTACTCGCGCCTACCCTCTAATAGTAGGGTAAGGGCTATTAGGTATATATTTATCCCTATAAATTGCTTAAAAGTACCTAACTTAGAGAGGTCTAAGTTCTTCGCGTAGTTAGACTCGTCTAAGTTAGGGGCTTTTATTAGTTATTTAGATACGGACTTAGTATCTTCTAAGTTCGGTACCGATTAGCCGTAATCGTTACTCGGCCGCGTACTAACCCGTTAACTAGGACTCCTTCGGTATCGTATACGAAGATAGCGACAAGGAAGACCGCCCTAGTACTATCCCGAAGCCCTTTATACGCTAATTCCTCGAACTAGACGCTAAGTCCCTTGCGGTACCTACCCTTACCGCCGACCCCGACGACGACACTACCTTTAATACGACTTTAAATAGCGGCGCCTTCCCTACTACTAGGCCGTAGAAAGGCCGTCGGGTATTACTCTACGCCCTCCGAACCGCTTATAAGATATATTGCGCCGTAAATAGGTACTAGGCGAAGATAGATCTCGAGTATTCTAATGTCCGCTATCTACCGGATATCTTCTTCGGTACTCCCCTCGACCCTACCCTGCCGGTCGTATACCCGGTCGAGGGCTTCCCTATACGCGGCGAGGACCTCTTCCGCGCGCTTAATATTATCTATTAGTACTACTACTATCGCTAGGTTAAGGGTAATAGTATAAGTAAGGTCCGTAGTAAGGACGACCTTACTAAGCCGTAGAATATCTAGAAACCTACGGGTAAATTGTCGCCCGTCGTCTACGTCCCGGTCGTACCCGCCCGTACTAATAACGAGTAGTAGGATCGCCGCTACCGAGTAGCTATAGCGACATTAGCCGATACTAGTAGCGGTATTCGAGGCATCTCCTCGTTCGAGCTAGCCGAAGAATACTAGGCCGCTCGTAATAACCGTAAAGACGCTACCCTAGCCGCGTTAGATAGCATTATTTACGGTTTATTCGGTATTACGCCTACTATAGAGTTTTTTTAGCGCCTCGATACTATAATACCGGACGTCCGCGACCGATTAATAGTCTACCTTACCGAAGGCGTAGAGATCCTATTCGAATCGCCGAGCCGTATTAATAATATAAGGTTTAAGGAGATTATAGGCCCGGAGGCGATTAGCTACTAGAAACCCTTCGCGCTATAAGAGCTCGAGGACGATGTTCCGGTAACGACGATAACCGGCAAGGCCTTTACTAAGCTAAGTAGCGATATAAACGGCTAGAGCGCCTACTTACCCTCCTTCGAAGACGCTATAAAGTATCTCGACCTAGATATTAAATACCGTTCGGACGGTACGAACGACCCGATTAGTAAACTCCCCTTTACTATCCGCGCCGGTAGCCTATGCCTAAAGCCCTAGTAGGCTACTACCGCTACCTAGGCGGCCCGTATACTTCGCTACCCTATACGCTCGTATATCCTAGGCGATAACGTCGGACTCGGTAAGACCCTAGAGGTCTACCTAATGTTAATACGACTAGCCGAGTAGACTTACTTAACGCTCCGGGACTACCGAGGTACGTCTCCCTTACGTTTAATTATCGCCTTACTTAGATAGGTCTAAGTCTTACGGTAGCTTAGACCCGTCTAAGTTAGGTATCGCGTTTATTCGCGTTTTACTCTATACTAATTCCTATATAGCTACCTACTATACCTATCTCGAGGAGCTCGACGACGACGACTACGACGACTACGACGACTACGACGATACGCCGGCACGCCGCGCGGCGTTTACCGAGATTACTAGCCCTCGCCTACTCTATCGTCCGGTCCTTACCGTCTACCCCCCTAACGGCCTATCCGCCTAGATTACCGACGGTACTAGATATATATATACACCTAGCTAGCGTAACTACTTCCGCGTAGTTATCTTCTACTCCCTCGGTAAGTCTAATATAACGACTCGGTCGGGTAACTACGAATATATTGTACTGAATACCTTAGCGGGTCTTAAGGCCTTCGTAGCTACCCTCGATCCTAACGATATTATAACCTCTAAGACTATTATTATTACTACGAATTAGTTATAGTACGGGAAAGTCCTTAAGCCCGGCGTATTCTACTAGACCCGCCTTAAGAAGCGTAAAGCCCGTAAGGGCCGTAAGGATAGTAAGAACGGTAGACTATAGGCTAACGATAATAGCGACCTCGACGCCCGCGTAGAGACTACTACCGATAGCGACCCCGATAGCGACACCGACCGCGACGGTATAAAGCCACGGCGGCTATCGCTAGGTCCGTCTTAGAAGTACGCGAGGCGACGTCCGCCGCTACCGGATATTACTAATAACTGCCTATTACTTACTAACCCTACGATATTTAGTTACGTAGTTAGCGACGAGGCTTATAATCTCGTTAACCCCTATACCCTCTAGAGCGATACGATCTACTAAATTTAGCCCCTTATTAGCTTTATCCTAGTTACGGCTACCGTGTTCCGTAATACGATCGTAGACGCCGGCGCTCTACTCCGATTTCTATTTTAGTATGTTAGGAAGCTCCTAGGACCGGAATTAGTAGAAGACGGCCTTAACCTAGCCTCCTACCGCTCGCTAGGCGCGGAGTTTACCCGGGACTACTATCGCGATTAGTTCGCTATCCCCGATACGCCCTCTCCCCTCTACTAAGGCTATACTCTCGCCTAGGTCTACCTCGCCGCCCTCTATCCCGGCCGCTTTATCTAGAGCGTTACGGCTAAAGACGGCTCCGCTATTTTCTCCGCTCCGCTAGCGCTAGGCATTATCTAGCTACGCCGCGTTAAGGGCTAGAAGATTCGAGTCTTTAACTACGAAATAGTTATCTACGATAGCATCCCTCCCCTAACCTTCGTCTACCTCGAGGCCCGGGCCGATCCTATCTCCACCGCCCTATACGACCTAGCCTACGATATATACCTAGGCTCTAGTAAGGCGCCGAAGCTATTTACTATCGACGAGGACGACGACGCGATAGACACTAGCGGCTACGCTACCTCCCTACGCCGATTACTCGTTCTTACCGCTAACTACCCGCTTACTACTCGACTACTAGCCTACCGCGTCGATACTAAGTCTAAGACCGTCTCTAAATTATAAGTTGCTCTCCGACTTAGATTAGTCTAAGTCGTTAATTTACTTAGAACTTTCTAAGTTATATATATCTCCGCGCTATATTCTATAGACTAGGCTAACCGCGTCGTATAGGGCCTATAGCGAGACCGATCCGTTCTCCTTCTACTACGCCTCTACGAAGAACGATCTCTAGTCTTATAAGCCTAATACCCGGGCCGAGTGTCTTAATTAGATTATTCGGTCGTCCCTTAAGTATTAGATCTTAGTCTTCCTACTCTACCGACACCTAGTCTAGGGGAATGAAAAAGTTATTATCTACTACTACGAACCTATCTCGATTATAATAGCGGAAATCGTCTATATTCTCCTTAGATTCGAGTACCGTATTATCCGGGCCGGTATTAAGAACCGTACCCGCGTACTCGCTAAACGAGCCTTTAATACCGACCCTCGTATATAGGTTCTTATCTATTTCTCGCGCTCGGCTACCGAGTCTACGAACCTTTAGGAAGGTAGCTATATTATAATCATTATAGACTACCTAAGTCTACGCGCTATCTTATAGATAGGCGGCCGGATAAACCGAATCGGTTAGCTCTACGCTATAATATACTATATCCTATATACCGACGAGAGCGTCGACTAGGCGCTATAGGCTAAGTACTAAAGCCGGTTCGTCGAGTAGGTTAAGGTTACCGCTAAGATAGATCCCGTACGTATAGATACTATTCGCCGCGACGACCCCTTCGGACGCCCGTAGGATAAGGAGTTCGTATTACGACTTACCGATAATAACGAAGAGGTCCTCGCCCGCTATAACTCCGATATCGAGGGTCGTATATTAAACGTCCTTACCGATACCCTTATATAATCTATATTCGGTATCCGTACTACTCGTATATACCCTGCCTAGCTCGACCTTAAAGATACGCGGAAGAAGAATATACTCCCGGACGAATAACTATTCCGCTTCGCTCTCGGTAGCCTTCCCGCGCGAGAGCTCCTTACTAAGCTTAAGGCCGAGAAGAAACCTACGACCTCCGCTCCTACTAAACTATACCCCGACGCGCGTCTAGAAGTTAGCTTAACCCCTAAGACCGAGACGCCTAGTTTAGGCGTATATAAGTTCCGTAATATCCTAGCCGCGAACTTTAATATGAAGAAAGTTACTATATATATCCTTAATACCGCCGATAAGGTTATATTGTCTTCTAACGCTACCCGTATCGCCTATCTTACCCGGACCGGTAAGTTAAGTATGTTCCGACTTAGAAAGATCTAAGTCTCTATAGTAGTTAGATCTTTCTAAGCCGGGTCGTTTAGTTATCCGCTTTTATCTAGGCTTAGTTACTAACTAGCTTATAGATATCCTCGAGGCCGTAGTAAAATCCGTCGACTACCCCTCCGATTATATTAAGGCCGCGTTATCGGCCTCTCGTACTACGGATACCGCTAATAGGCGGGACACCCCGTAGCGCTCCCCTTCTCCTAATAGCGAGTCCGCCGACGACGAAGGCGAGTCTACCGACGGCGAAGGCGAGTCTACTAACGACGAAGGCGAGTCTACCGACGATAAAGGCGAGGGTAATAACGACGAAGGCGAGGGTAATAATAACGATAGCGAGGATAATAACGACGATACTCTTTCGTAAGGTGCTAGATACCCGGGCTAGTTGCTTTAGATACGAAGAACTCCTCGCTACGTCCTAGGCGACCTACGGTATATATCGAGGCGGCTAGCGCTACTAGATACCCGCGGCTCTCAGGGTCGCGCGTAAGGGTTAGGTTAGTTCCGAATAGGCTACACGTATTAGGTAGTAGCTACTAGGCCTAGATAGATCTAAGTCTATAAATGTTTTTACCCTCTATCCTTCGGCTTAGACCTTTCTAAGTAATATATTATTTCTATTACCTATAATCCCGATGTCGTTTACGCTACCCGCGTTATTACGTCCGACTACGCTTATGCCCTATTAAACGTAGCGCGTATAATACTACTCGTAATAAGCCGATATATATTGCTATACTTCGCCTTTTAGTTCGGCGTAGCCTAATCTTATATCGTTAGTAGAATCCCCGTAGGTTAGGGTACTATTAGCCGCTATCTAGTATCGTCGTAGACATTATTCTTTAGTATACCGAGCTCGGTACCCTATCGCGTTTATTCTTAGAGCTATCCTCGTTCGGGTATATTATAGAAGATTATATCCCTACTATTCTTACGTACTATGTCTATAGTATATCTAACGCTCTAGTCTTTCCTATTATCCGTCTCTTAGTAGCGATTATAACGCCTTAATACTATTATACCCGTCCTCGTATAATACCTCCTCGTATTCTGCTCGATCGGCTAGGGTAGCGTCTAAGATTATCCGTATAGCCTCCTTTAGTTTCCGCCCCTAATATATAATATCGCGAGGCCCCTACGTAGAGGGCGGTAGCGTCTCCTAAACTCTCTTATTATTAGCATCCTTACTATTCGTCGCCTCTACGTCGGGTCCCTTCCGAATACGACCCTTCCTCGATCTCTTCGCGCTAATCGAGCCCCCGCCCCTACTCGATACTTTCCTCTTCGCGCTATAAACTAGCCCTGATAGAAGTCTATAGATCTCGATCTTATCCTCTTTTAGCTCCGGGAAGAAAGTATCGGCGCGACGACGCCCTATTTAGTTCCCGGTACTAATAGCTTATACTATATAATCGATATCGGTACCGATTACCGACGTCTTCTTTAATAATCGCCTCGCGGACGCTCCCCTTATGTCGCTAGCTAGACGGTACTATCGAGCGCGGAGCTATTCTCTCTTTATATTAGCGATTAATAATCCGCCTTTATAATAGGTAGCGATACTAAATAAGATACGTTTAGGCGCGCTTAATAGGTCGAGGAAGCTAAGGTCGTAACCGTCTCGTATATCGTTAAACTAATCTAGGCCCTATTTATCTTCGATAATACGTAGGCTACTACGTCGAGTAGCGTCTATCGAAGTGCCTAGTATAATATCTACCTTTACGAAGTTATTATGTTTAAGATGCTATAGGAATACTATTAGCTCCCGTAGTACCGGATGTTAGGAACCGCTATACATTATCCTAACCGGGCTTAGATCTTTATAGAGATGTCTCGAACGTTAAGAAGGTAGTGGTCCTAAACAGTATATAGTATATACTTAAAATGAGTTAAGCACGAGGCTCCTATCTACTCGTAAAGAAGCGTCGTCTATATAGTACTATATCTTAGCGTAACTAATTAGTCGGATTAGTTGATCTATCCTACTCTCTCTACTCTATTATAGAGCACGTAGATTAGAGAGAGCACTCTACATATCGGATCCTTTTACTAGTGTGTAGGCATCGATTAGTTAGGCATCGATTAATTAGCTAGAGCTTCTCTAGATCGATCCGTAACACTATCCCCCCTTTAGCCTAGCTTCGTCCCAAAGCTCTTATATAATAAATGTGTCCCTAATTTATGTTTCGTTAACGATGTCGTCCTCTCGCAAACTATCCTCTAAGATTAGCTTATCCGTCCGTCGAACCCGCCTTACTAATAAGATCGAGTTACTTAGGGTCGTTATAGTCTAAAAATGCAGTCGCTACGTCGTAAAGGATATCGCCTACCGCGTGTATATCTTATCTAGAAAGTGTAGTGCTTATGTTCGTTCAAACTACAAGGGTTGCGACATTATTATATCGGAAGGCGACTAGTCCCGCCTACGAAAACAGCGCGCCGCTCTAGAGGAGAAAATGTCGTTGCATCTACGTAGAATGCGCGAGTTTCGGGCGACACTCTAGCGCCTCTAAGAGGAAGAAGCTACCGCGTGGGAAAAGAAGTCCCGTCTTTAGAAGGAGATAGATCTACTCGAGAGCCGTAAGGCCGAGGCGTTGTCCGTCGAGAAGTCCCTTCTCGAGGAGCAAGAGTCGGTAGAGCCTAGTCGTGCTCCCGCATTACCGGTTCCTATCCTTCCTTAGTCGTCCCTCGAGGAAGTGCCGGATACCTTCTAGTCTAATCTCTATTTCGATCTAGAAGCCGTATCGTAAGTTATTGTCCCGTAGCCTGTTCCGTGTCGTCGTGTTAACTTCTATGTCCTAGGTTATTAAATTAAGAAGCCGCTGTTTAATGCCTTTATCATTAGGTCGTTTCTACTAGGTAGATTTCGAGAGAAAGCTCTCGCATTCCTAGTATACATTCTCTTCGCGAATTATTGCGTTAAACTCGCGGCTAACTATGTTCTTTTTCTTGTAGTTCCTTACATAATGGCCTTGCTCGCTATATACGTAGTAGGTGGAACCTTTACTCTTTAGCCCCCTTCCTGTCCTACGTTCCGTTACGTCCAATTCTATTAGGTCTCCGTAACTATTAGGGTCCTAACTTCTAGCCTTAAAGCCCCCTCTTCCGCCCGCGGCGGGTCTCTAGTATCTAGGCTATACGTGTCGGTCGTACCTTAACTCCTAGAGCCTTTCGTCGATCTCCTTTACTGCCTTAATCATCGCCCCAAGCGTAACAACGCTAGCGTTTCGGGATAGTTCGGCTTTAACGTTGTCCTTTAGCCCGAGGTAGAACTGTAATCGCAAAGCTACGTCGTTCTATTCTAGGTTAGCGGCATATCCTTAGAATTCTAGGGCGTATAGTGCTATAGAAGTAGTCTATCGAAGTTATCGGATATATCGGTCGGCGTATACCTCCTTATTCGGTATCCCGTATAGATTATCGAGTTTCGTCTTAAACTCGTCGTAGTCGTGGAAAATTTTTCGAGTTTCCGTCTTAGGTGTTTCTCCCTTACCCTAGCTATGTAGCTAGTCCTTAAGGTATAGTCGGAATCCTCTAGCTGCTTTTCCTCGTAGGAAGGATGCGGCGTACAAGACCTTACTAGCCTCGCCTTAAAACTAGTATACGTTGAAGTAAAGGTATAACTAAACCTGTAGTTAAAAAGCCTCTAGTTTATCCTTAGTCCCGTCGAACGTCTCCGGCGTAGACACCTTAGGTGCACGGTAGTAGTCTAATGGGTTTAGTATGCCTATAGGAGTGTTGTTCTTACTGCTTCCTATAATCGACATTTCGCTTATTCGTTCCGTAATGCTAGTTAACTATAGCTATTGTCGTAACAGACTCCGGGTAGCGTCTCTTCTAGACATATATAAAGGGCCCTAGTAATAGTGCTCAAAGTTGTTAGGAACCGCTGTACGTTATCCTAACCGGGCTTAGATCTTTATAGAGATGTCTCGAACGTTAAGAAGGTAGTAGTCCTAAACAGTATATAGTATATACTTAAAATGAGTTAAGCACGAGGCTCCTATCTACTCGTAAAGAAGCGTCGTCTATATAGTGCTATGTCTTGGCGTAACTGATTAGTCGGATCAGTTAATCTGTCCTACTCTCTCTACTCTGTTATAGAGCACGTAGATTAGAGAGAGTACTCTACATATCGGATCCTTCTACTAGTATGTAGGCATCGATTAGTTAGGCATTGATTAATTAGCTAGAGCTTCTCCGGATCGATCCGTAACACCGGACTAGTCGCTATATTCTAGATCTAATATATTATAGCATATTTCTATACTAGCGCGGTTATATAGGAGACATCTTCGAGGTAGTCGCCTAGCCCTTCGAGTATAGCCTCTAGTATATCGGCCGGTATTTCGTTCTCGCTATAGCTTATTAGCCTCTCTAGTAACGATATATCGCTCCCGTCGCGTAGGAAAAACGTACGTAACTACGCCTCGTATTATTCCGGTTTAATATTATCGAGTCGGGCCTATACGTCGCTATCGGTAGCCCGACACGCCTATAACGCCGATAGTTACGTCGATAGTATATACGGAGCTAGGCTATCCGTAGGCATTACGCTATCCTTCGTAGGATTAGGTAAGTCGGGCGGTTATTATAAGTAATAACGCGACCGGGACGCGTCGGGATCTACTCTAGCGCGTCGGGACTAACCCCGGTACCTTTATTTCCGCGTACGTACTCGATAGATTATCTAATATACTAAAGTTAGGCTTCCTACTATAACTATATTTATTTGTCGTAAGGGTTTCGTTTATTTATACGCATTCGTATTTTATTCGTTTAGATATAGATATATAACTCTAAAATTATTCGCGAAAAAAGGCTAGATTTATTTACGAGTTCGGGACTACCGTTTCCTAGCTTATACAACTAGGGTGTAAGTAGGGCTCATCTTAAGACCGCCTTTAAAGGCGAGGCCTAGTTTATTACCATAAACCCCTATTCCTAGTTATTAAAGCAAAAGTAATAAGAAATAGGCTAGGAGACCGCCCTTACCCCTAAAAGTTATCTTATCCCTATCTTCTTTACTAGATTATCTACGACTACTCTTCTTAGTAGATGTTATATTAACTATAGCACTATCCCTATACTAGTTATCTATACCTAGACGAGCTAGGAACTAACGGGCGAGGACAGTAACCTAAGCCTTAGTTAACGTACTAGAGGATAGAAGGCGGGCCTTAATTAAGACAGTTCTAGATTAAGTACCTAGAGCCCTAGGAAAGGTTAGACGCTAGTCTATACCCTCGGGTATAACCTAGGTACTTAGAAGGCGTAGACCTATTCGGGAAGTAGTTATTCTAGGAGAGTATTAAGAAGGAGTTAGGAAGCCCTAGCGTAGTAGACTACTACAGCCTATAATAGGAGGAGCGCGACCGATTAGAGATCTACCCTAGAACGCCTAACTCGTAGAGCGCCTACGACCTACATCCTACTAGTAACTAGTAGTACTAGTTATACTTAGCCGGTCTGAAGTACCCTATTATAGGGTCTATAGGCTACGGAAGCTACACCTATCGTAGTTAGAGTCTATAGCGCAGTTTATATAGGCACCTTAGAACTAGCCTAGAACGGTATAGTATCCGGAAGTAGGGAGGATAGATCGCTTCTTACGACGATCTTATATAGTTCCGCCGGGGTACTAGTAAGTATAGTCTATAGTAGAGGCCTATAGGAAAGGAAGGTCGTTCCGACTACTACTAATATTCTTAGTTATAAAGTTAGAGATACGCTCCTATAGTTTAAATCTTATGTAATTGTAGTTACGATTAGCTAGCTCGATCTAAGTATCGTTCGGTAAGTTCTTAATGCTATACTCGGATTATAATAGCCTCTTCTAGTAGAAGGTAATCTTAAGCGAGGCCTTAGTAAGCTATAAGGATATATCTATCTTCGTTATACCGCGCTTAGTACCGATAGTCCGCTTTATCTACTTAAGCTCCTTAATAAGAGCATCGCGGTTAGATAGCTTACTAGGCTATAGGACTTTATCGCCGCTATTACTAGGAGGACGCTTATTAGGATCCCCGTCGTTACTAGAACCGGATACGCCCCTAACGAAACAACCTAGCTTAGGAAGAGCGGACTTAATACTATCGGTTATAATAGTAGGTATAGTAGGTATAGTAGTAGGGATAGGGGTAGTAGCTATATATATATAGTAGTATATAGTAGAGAGAGTTACTTAGTAATAAGTACTCTTCTTATATATATACCTTATTAGCTAGTACGGATAATATAACTTAGATCCTCTAAGCCGCGCGCCTTCGTAGTGCACGTAGACGTCCCTATTACTACTATAGAGTATATAATAGCCCTATACGATAGACGTAACTATACCGACTCGAGTAGTAATATAACCTAGATCGTCTAAGCCGGGTATATACGTATTATACGTACTCGCCGGTAAACGCCGCCGAGTTAGATATATATTAATTAGCAATTAATAGAGTTACGCGGTAGTAGCGTTATACGTACGCGCGCTAGGCCCGTACCGACGCTAGCGCGCCGCTAGAGCCGAGCTTATTTTTATTTATATTATAGCTTTAGATAAGTATCCTATTCTACTATACTAGATTACTAGTAAACTCGGGAACGTCGTCTAGCTTTATAATATTGTCCGTTCTTACTAGGCGGTAGGTATATACGCGTAAACGCGGCCCGCGGGTCTATACGTATCCCGCTAGAGCTTATCTTTTTTCCTCTCGCCGCTTAAACCTAACTATATATATCCTACTATCGCGCCGGCACCTCTTTTCCGCTTACCTAGACCTTTCTAAGTTAGAGTACATTTCTATAGTATATCTACTAGTACGATACTCTTACCCGGTATATAATTAAACTAAACACTACCGACCTAGCTATAGTAGGCCGTAAACGCGCCCTAGACGAGGACCCCCTCGTCCCCTAATTAGCCCGGAAGCGTCGACCTACTAAGCCGCCTAAGATAAAGTCTATAGAGAGTATCGATAGCGACGACGTACCTAAAAACTCGGACTAACCTATAGAGGGACTATACCCTTCTCGATAGACCGGCGATATATCTAAGCCGCGTTGTCGTAATAAGGCAAAGGAGAAGGCCTTACGGGCGATACTATTATACCTAAGCTTCTCCCCGAGTAGAAGGTCTAGTAGGCCGATTATATTAAGGAGTATAGCGACTACCTCGCGCGGCTAATTACTAAGGGAGAGGTAGTAATACCTACTAACCTAGCCTAGGGCATCTACGTCTACGGTACCGATATTAGATAGCTTAAGTCGTCTAACGATTATCTCTGTAGCTACCTCGGTATTACGGACGCCGATAATTTTAAGCCGGTTATTATACTACTCGCGCCTATCCTATAATAGTAGGGTAAGGCTTATAAGGTACGTATTTATCCCCTAGTAATTACTTAAAAGCACCTAACTTAGAGAGGTCTAAGTTCTTTACGTAGTTAGACCTATCTAAGTTAGGTACCTTTATTAGTTATTAGCGCGTAGACTTAAATAGCTCTAAGTCGCCTACGTTTTAGTGCGTCCCCGGCTACGCTATATACTAATATACCCGTTAGGACCGTTTCGGTATAGAGTACGACCGTACCGCCGACGGACCTAGTACTATCCCTAAGACATTTATACGAGAAATCTAAGAACTTAACGCTAGGGCTCTCGCTATCCCCGCCCTTATCGCCGATCCCGACGACGATACTACCTTCGACGCCGCCCTAAATAGCCTTACGTTCCCTACTAGCGGTCTATAGAAAGGCCGCCGCGCCTTATTCTATACTCTCCGCGCCGCTTATAAGATATTCCGTATCGTAAAGGATCGCTAGGCCGCCCTAGCAGCTAATGACCCCGACGTCCGCTACCTCCTAGATATCTTCTTCGGTACCCCCCTCGACCCTACTCTACCGGTTATTAACCCGATCCCGGGCTTCCCTATATACGGCGAGGATCTCTTCCGCGCGCTTAATATCCTCTATTAGTATTAGTACTACCGCTAGGTTAAGGGTAACGATAAGACTAATGTCCGTAGTAAAGCCGACGTCGCTAAGCCGTAGAAGGTCTAGAGACCTACGGGTAAGCTATCGCCCGTCGTCTACGTCTAGTTCGTACCCGTCCGCGCTAATAGTAATAAGTAGAATCGCCGCTAACGAATAGCTCTAGCGACGATAGCCGATACTAGTAGTAGTATTCGTAGTATCTCCTCGTTCTAGCTAGCCGTAGAATACTAAGACGCTCGTAATAACCGCGAAGACGCTACTCTAGCCGCGTTAGACGGTATTATTTATAGTTCGTTTAGCGTCTACCCCGATATAGATTTCTTCTAGCGCCTCGACCCTATAATACCTAACGCGCGCGACTAATTAATAGTCTACCTTACCGAAGGCGTAAAGATCCTATTCGAATCGCTAAGCCGTATTAATAATATAGAGTTTAAGGAGGTTATAGGCCCGGAGGCGATCGGCTACTAGTTAGTTAAACTTAGCGGCGACATAAACGGCCCTAGCGCCTACTTACCTTTATTCGACTAGGCCGTATAGTTTCTCGACCTAGAGATCGAATAGTAGCCGGACGGTACGAACGACCCGATTAGCGAGCTTCCCTTCGCTATCCGCGCCGGTAGCCTAAGATTAAAGCCCTAGTAGGCTACCGCCGCTAGCTAGGCTACTATAATACTCCGTAGTCCTATACGCGCGTATATCCTAGGCGACGACGCCGGTCTAGGTAAGACCCTAGAGGTCTACTTAATCCTAATATAGCTAGCCGAGTAAAGCTACGACGATATCGAGAAGTACTATAGTAAGTCCCCCCGCGTATATATAGGGCCTAACCTAGATAGATCTAAGTCTCGAGGCGGCTTAGACCTATCTAAGTTAGGTCTTTAATATTATCGTAGCATTTATATACTTAATACTAACTACTATATAGCCGAATATAACGCCTATCTCGCTGCTCTCGGTACCTAGTACTAGCTACCTCTCTCTTAGTTAGATAATATACCCTAGTAACGTATAATGTTTACGGAATCCGCTAGCCCCCGCCTACTCTATCGTCCGGTCCTCGTCGCCTATCCGCCGAGCGCCCTATCCGCCTAGATTACCGACGGCACTAGATATATAAATGCCCCCGGCCGCCGTAACTACTACCGTATTATTACCTTCTACTCCCTCGGTAATGCCGAGCTAGAGGTACTACCTAGTAATTACGAAATTATCGCGCCGAACGTATTAGCCGGTCTAGAGACCTTCCTAGTAAGCCTCGACCCCGACGATATTATAACCGCTAAGACCGTAATTATTACTACGTATAAGGCGTAGCGAGGTATAGCCTTTCTACCCGTCCTAATCTACGTAGCCCGCGACCGCGCTAGGCGGGTACGTAAGGTATACTAGTAGAGTATACGATCGATAGCTAACGATAGCGACCCCGACGTTAGCGTTAATAGCGACGATAGCGACCTTAATCTTAACGGCGACGGCGATAGCGATAATAGCGACGGTAATAGCGACGATAGCGACGGCGATAGCGACGATAGCGACGGCGATAGCGACGATAGCGACGGCGATAGCGACGATAGCGACGGCGATAGCGATAATAGTAATAGTAATAGCGACGACGGCGGTAGCGCCGACGGCTATAGTAGCGACGGCGGTATACGACCGCGAGGGTCGTCTAAGAAGAAGATAATATCGCGGCCGGAGATTAGCGGCGACCGCTTACTCCTTACGGACCTACGGGCATTTAGTTATATTATCGCCGACGAGGTATACCGCCTCGTTAACCCTACTACCTTCTACGCCGACTCGCTCTACGACCTAGACCCCCTTATTGGCTTTATATTAGTTACGGGTATAGTCTACCGTAATACCGTCGGCGACGCCGCGGCTCTACTCCGATTTCCCTAGCGGTATACTAAGATAGTCTTACCGTAGCGATTAGCGGGCGACGGCCTCCCTCTAGCCTCCTATTACTCGCTAGGCGCGTAGTTTACCCGGGACTACGACTACGAGTAGTTCGCTATCTCTAATACCCCGTTATTAGCTCTACCTAGGCTATACCCTCGCCGAGGTCTACCTCGCCGCCCTCTATCTATTATTATCTCGTTCTAGGGCTAGTCTTAAGAGAGAGATAAGTTAAGTTACGTAGCGGTATTCTTTAGAGAGGCTAAAGTAAGCTAAGCGAAGATGAATAATTAGAGTAAGAGTTATATTCTAATTAGTAAGATAGTAACATAAGTTAAACGCATTAGAACTATAAGGGTTTCTAGCGTTCCTAAATACAAAGGAGATTCGTAGATCTCGGTAATTAGTCTAATTAGTCTAAGCATAAGCAGTCTAATTAGTCTAAGTATAAGTAGTCTAATCGCTCCAAGTCTAAGCGCTTAGGTAGGATAAGTTACGTGTTTGTCTTATTATTATAATTCTAGGGTCTATAGGAATTATTCCGTAACACTATCCCCTTCTTGGCCTAGCTTCGTCCCGAAGCTTCTTAAGTCGTTATTATTTCTTATAGTAATAGTTAACTATATCTTCTTCCTCCTATAAACGCCGTTATCGACTTACTCTAGATACTAAAATTTCCGGTATCGAAATAGCTCTATACACGAATTGTTAGAAGTCTCGATCCTAAGGCGTAGTAGTCAAGTATATCGTAGGTTCTCGGTCTAGGAAGTGTTCGGCCTATATTCGAAAAGGCTATAAGGATTACGATGTGCGTCTTTCTCGTCCGGAGTAGGAACGTCTTCGCGATTCGCGCGATAAACTTAAGCTAGAGCTTAAGAGGATTAAAGAGGAGGAGGTGCGGCTAAAGATACGTAAGATCCGTCTTCGGAAATAGCTACGGTTAGCTAAGCGTCGTACCGATAATACCGTCGCTAAGGAGTTAGAGGAGCTCAAGGAAGAAGAGGCGCGCGAGGAGCTAGCGTCTCTTAAGCGGGCGTCGGGGGTAGAGGTGTCGCCTTCGCTAGTTTCTTTCTCGGATATTCTAGAGATGCCCGTAAATAACTAGGCGGCGCTTTTTAGAGCGGAGCCGTAGGGCGAGTCCCTAGGGGTAGAGACTTATTAGGGTACTTATTTATAAGTTATGTCCCTATTCTTATTAACCGGCTAGGTAGCTTAGTAGTAGAGCGTAAGCTATCTATACTCTTAAGGTCGTAGGTTCAATTCCTACCCTAGTCGCTCGTCGGCCGTAAGATCGATTATTGTTAGTTATCTCGGCGAACCCGTTTTTAGTATTGTTGGATCTTTTACTAACAGTTTTGTAGGTTTTGTTTTAGTTCCTAGGTATTATCTAATTTGTCGTATCCTTTCTATTTAATAAGGTATCGCTAACCTTTCTTATCTAGGATTCTTTCGACTTCGAATTCGTTTTCTACTTCCGGTTCGAAATAGAAGCTCTCCTAGTAAGGTGTTTCGGCGTCTACTAGTTCTAGCTTAGAGATATAGAAGACTAAGTGGATTTTAGCGTCTAGTAGTAGTCGTAGTCGATAGTTAACTAGTCCTACGACTTTATCGATTAAAAATAGTCCGACCTTAACGTAATCCAGTTTCTTAGTCTATCTTCTTATTCTCAAGTTTTTTATAAGGAGATAGACCTTATCCCCCTCTTTTAGTAGAGGTGCCATTTTTCTCGTGTCCTACCGTTATCGAGACAATTTTTATTATGTATCTTCGATCGCCTTGCGTGTTTCTTTATGCACTTCCTTAAGAGTATCCGTCGTTACGATTACTCTTTCGGCTTATAGGTAAGATCTAGGTGCTCTAAATAGGTTAGGATCTTTACTAAAGTTCGTATAAAATAGTATCGTTAAAGTTATCTCTAATTTATGGTTGTTTAGTGCAATCTACGCTATTAGTAGTAATGAAACCTAGTTGTCTTATACATAATTAATGTAGTGTCGTAGGTATTGTTCTAGCGTTTAATTTATCCTTTCAGTTTATCCGTCTGTTTCGGGATAGTATACTATTAATAGCTTATGTTTAATTCCGATCGTTCCTATAAGCGTCTTCTAGTAATTTAATGTAAATAGCTTATCTCTATCCGTTTTAAACGCTTAAGGGAATCCGTAGTATCGGATAAGTCTATCTAGTACGAGGTATCCGAGCTGCTCTACATTGTATGTCTCTAATGTAGGAATAAAGTGTACGTATTTCGTAAGTCTATTAACTATAACTAGTATTATGTCGTATAGTTGCTTCGTAACTTAATCTCTTAACGGTAGGAGTTTCGTAATAAAGTCTATTATAACTTCGTCCTATAGTTTCGTCGGTAGTGTCCTAAACTGTAGGTAACCGTATTTTATATGTCTCGTAGCCTTGTTCCGTTAGTAGTGTACGTATTGTTTAATATAGCGTAACACCTTAAGTCTTATCTATAGGAATAAGAAACTGCGTTATATTAGGTCTATTGTTTTCGAAGTTCTAGGGTGTCTATAAATTAGTCCGTCGTAATGTTGTCGTATACATTCTTCTTCTCGATCCTTAGGTACTTAGTATTTCCCTTACGATATAGGGAATTGTTTATCCTTATCGCCTAGTATCCGTACGATGTTATTAAATTCTCTCGTGTTTACACTAAGACTTCCGTCGAGGTTTATCTTTAATATTTTATGTTGCACTAGTTCTTTTCCTTCTATGTAGTCGCTTCTTTGGCTTAGCGCGTCGGCGCGGCTATTCTCTCGTCCTAGAGTATATTTAATTTCGAACTTATACTGTCCTAGTAGCTTCTACTAGCGGGCTTGCCTTCGGGTAAGTTCTTTCGTCGTCGTAAAGTACGTAAGATTCTTATAGTTAGAAAGAATCGTTAACTTCGGTAGGCCCTCGACATATACTCTCTAATGTTATATAGTAGTAATAATAGCTAGAAGCTCTTTGTTATAGATGTCGTAGTTCTATTCCGCTATAGTTATTTTCCGGGAGTAATAGGCTACTAGGTGTCTCTACCTATCGTGTATCTATATTAGACATGCGCCTATTGCTATATTAGACGTATCGGTCTCGATGTAGACTTCCTTACTACTATTGAATAGTCGAAGCGTAGGGGCTAAAGCGTATTATTCTTTAAGTTTCTTAAATGCTTTAATCTATTCTTTTCCCTATTTCTAAGTAACGTCTTTTCTCGTAAGTATCGTTATTAGTGCTACTATCTTTACGTAGTCCTTAATAAATTTCCGGTTATAGTTCACTAGTCTAAGGAATAATTGTACGTCCTTAACTGTCTTTAGTTCTAGCTATTCTCTAATTAACTATGTCTTTGTAGGGTCGATCGCTATCCCTATAGTACTAATAATAAAGCCTAAGAATTTAACTTCTTTCTTACATAATTCGCATTTCTCGGGTACTGTCTTAAATCCTAACTGCGTAAGTCGTTCGAAGACATCCTAGACTTGTCTTATATGTTCCTATAGGGATCCTTTCGTGTAAACTAGTATGTCGTCTATGTAGGCGATAACGCATACGTCGAGTAGGTCTCTAAGTGTTTCGTTAACAAGGTCCTAGTAGGATGCGGGTACGTTAGTTAATCCCATTAGTATAACTAAGAATTCGTAGAGTCCGTATCTTATTCTAAAAGCGGTTTTCTATTCTTCTCCTTCTACTATTCGTATAGCATAGAAGGCATCTCGTAGGTTAATCTTCGTGTACTAGTCCGATCCGGTTAATCTATCTTATACTTCTTCGATGTTAGGTAGCGGGTATCGGTTCTTAATTATAATCTCGTTTAACTTCCTATAGTCTTATACGAGTCGTAACTTCCCGTTTACTTTTAGAACGAACATGTATAGAGTTCCTATACTTAAGGTAGATCTTCTTATCTATCCTTTAGCTAGCTTCTCCTTTAGCTATTCTCGTAGGGTCTGTAGCTCTTTCTTAGACATTTAATATAGGGGTCCCTATAGAGGCTCTTTCCGTAGCTAAATGTTAATCTTATAATCCTATAGGCGGTACTTAGGTAAGACGGTTTTGCCTCTCTCCTCTTTAAAGAGTCGCGACTACTTACGATACTCCTTAGGAATACTTAACTCTAAGATATTAGTATTCTTCGATAGTACGTTACTTCTATTACTTCTAGTAACTTCGTAATCCGGCGGCCCTACGCTAGTGTCTATCCCGGTCGAAGGTGGTTCTTCTATCCTTCTATTCGGCGTAAGCTATATCTCGTTTAGCTGTTTCCTTACCTTATCTATTAGTAAACGCTACTACTACGTAGGCTAAATGTCGATAACGCAATCGCATTCCCTAAATGTAAGTACTCCTCTTCTCTAGTCGATTACTAGATTATGCTTTCTTAACTAAGGTATACCTAATACTATGTTATAACTAGCTATATTAGTAACATCTAAGGTAATATTCTCGTAGTGCTATTAGATAGCTAGTAGCAATAGTGTCGTCTCCCATTCTACGCTAGGTAACGATAATCCGTTTACCGCGATTAACTCGTAACCCTATTTCTTCTTTAGGGTAGCTAACCCGTTCCTTCTTATAAAAGACTCGGAGATAAAATTCTCCGCTGCTCCTAAGTTGATTATAACACTAGTCTTGTGTCCGTTAACGATTACTTATATCTAGAAAACTATGTTTAATGTCGATGCGTAAGCCTAAGTATTATATAACTCCCTTTAGTCGCTTATTCCTAGGGAGCTAATCCTTTTCCCGAATAGTATATAGTTTGCTATGCTTCGTGCCTAGAGGCTTCGGCTAGAACCTATTGCCCGTTACCCTATGTCTATACTTATAGTCTATTGCGTTCCTAGATCTTCTACGTTTCTAAGTAGAGTACGCGTACGTGTTATACTATGTTACGTAATTTATTCGATATAAATGTTCCTAACGGTATAAGATATCCGGTTCCTATTATTCGGCTTCCTATCGGTAGTCGTTCTATAACGGCGGTTACTAGATTCTCGGTTGTTTCTATAAGTGGGTATCCCTAG
Organism: Nothopassalora personata; assembly: GCA_033816765.1. NCBI lineage: Eukaryota > Fungi > Ascomycota > Dothideomycetes > Mycosphaerellales > Mycosphaerellaceae > Nothopassalora > Nothopassalora personata. Next base: position 539,869 of record CM066295.1, read on the forward strand.
GCTATACCTCGTAGGGTGTCGAGTGTCTTATTAAACTTAATAGAGTGTAGCCTCCTTCGTCCGCCTATCTTAGGTAGGAATTCCTCGTGCCTTCTTTATAGGTAGATAATTATGTCGTATAGTTTCTTAGGTATATCTACCGTAAAGGTAAGTTGTTCGTTATCGTCGTTAGTATCGCTCCCTTCTCCTTCGGAGGAATCTTCTTCGCTTAATTCTTCCAGATCCTAGTCTTCTTTAATAGTGTTTAGCTCGGTAGTTTCTTAACTTTCTTCCTATAGTTCTAGTAACTATAATCCGTTCTATTCAGGTCCTAATTTTCCTTATCGCTTCTATCTTCGTCGAAGTAGGATTCGTCGATGTCTACTTCTTAGAGCGTAGCGTTTTGTCTATGCGCCGGTCCTAGGGTTCCTCGTAGTTACTAAGGCTAATACCCTACGCCTAACTTCGCGGCGTAGTAAACTTAATACGAGTCTTAGTAATAGAATCGCTAATAAAGGCTTCTATAACTATTTCGAGACTTGGATTCGATCTCGTAGTCGACTCTTCGTGTTATTATATTAAACTGTCGTAGTCAGTTCTTTGTATTAAATAGAATAACTACTATTTACTACCTATAGTATCCTCCTCGTCCTTCTAAGGGATCTAGGAGAGGCGTCGTGCTTCCGTTACTAGCTCTCTCCCTTACTCTCTAAGTATAGTCGGTATCTCCTCGAGATCTAACGCTACTCTTAGATTTACTAGTTCGGGGTTGCATTATATTAAATTGCTCGCGGCGCACTATATTCTTACCGCGGCAATCCCGTACTATGTAACCTTCCTTACTATAGGTATAGTATATAAGTTTTCCTTTTCCTTTAAAGGGCTTTCCGTAGCCCCTACTCTTATCGATCCTCCGTCCTCGTTAGGTAACGTCTAGTTCCATTATCTAGGGTTAGGGTTAGGGTTAGGGTTAGGGTTAGGGTTAGGGTTAGGGTTAGGGTTAGGGTTAGGGTTAGGGTTAGGGTTAGGGTTAGGGTTAGGGTTAGGGTTAGGGTTAGGGTTAGGGTTAGGGTTAGGGTTAGGGTTAGGGTTAGGGTTAGGGTTAGGGTTAGGGTTAGGGTTAGGGT